>CM060305.1:34243228-34265728 GCA_030674185.1 Monoplex corrugatus | reverse complement strand
ATCCACTTGTCATCCTGATCTTGAAAGTGTCTTAACCATTCAGTGTTCACAGAGTCTGGGCCTCTTGGTAAGTATACAGAGGCCATATTCACAACTAACGATGAGGAAAATTTTATAATGATTGCACATGATGAAATAAATGCGGTAGATTTAGGTACTGGCGATGTTCGTTCACAATAGTTCAGCCCTTCCCGAATGTATATAGCTGTTTGTATACGGCCACCGTCATTTACAGAGTCACATATTGGTGGATAATAAAAACCGGATATTTTAGGTAATTTGGTTTTGATGGTATTCAGCGACTGTAGAAGCATGACATGGACGTTTTTAGAAGAGAGATAGTTACTCAAATATGAGATGTTTTTAACAATGGAACGAGTGTTCCACTGAAAAATGTTGATATCACTTACTACACACGTCTTCATGAGGAACGGTTGATAAACTTTAGAACAATATGGTAAGTTTAGATAATTAAATATTCATTTAACTTGGAATCAAAAGGTACAAATAGCATAAAAACGAAGTAGGTAAACAAGTAAATAATTAAGTAAAACAATATAGTTGAGAGCTGAACGAAGAGGAACTGAATCTGGGCTGAATCTAAAATGACCAGGGAGAGAAGAAAAATTGAGAGTGGAAGCCGGGTCTTTGTTGATGTCGTTGCCGGTTTGATCTCCTCCTCGGTTTTTCCCAGAAAAGCTGATGGATTTGCCTCCCTAAGTTTCTGGCCAGAACGCTCGCCCCTCTGGTGGTTGGATGGACGTCGTCCTGGCTGACTTGAGTGTGACTGATAGTTTGGAGATTATCATTGTTGACATAGTTGACACTTGCTGCTTTTAGGAGTCGCGCTTTTGTCAAGGCATTAAGAAGCTCTCTTTTTACGTTTAGGTGTTTGTCCCTCACAGGAGCGACCTGACTGACCACTACCTTAGCTTTCGGAAATTGTGTGTTGATGATTTTCACACATATTTCTAGGTTTATGCTGCATTCATTGGGCTCCTTTGTTTTCAAATCTGTAATCCCCACATGTAGAACAACACAGTCAGGTTCAGGTGTCAGTTCTTCTTTCGATTTTTCAATGGCTGTCTTACAGTCGTCGATGGTACGGATTTTTCTCGTCGCCACCTGAAAACCGTAAGAAGAGCCCAGTCTCTTTCCATCCACTTTATTTAGGACGGAGTCGTGGATGATAAGGACACGTGGAAGAATATTAGATTTTAATCTGGAATGTGCAGATGATACCGCTGTTTTGACGTCACGGTGAGGTTTTGTAGAGACGTCTGGTCTTTGTTTGACGTCATTTTTCCTTCCTTTAGGTGTTTTTTTCCTGATCTTTTAGTTTTGGAGGTTGAGCCGCGCATTCCGCATAGGAGGTGAATTTGTCCATCGGTGACATGGTGGAAAAGTCACCGTGGACCGCGGAATCAGTTTGGCTCGCAATGGTGGTCGTAAGTATTGGGCACTTATTGTCATCGCGCAGCTCCTTTAACGTTGTGTTGTTTTCTAATAAGATTTTCCTCTCTGTTTGTAGTATGGTTGTGAGGCTGTTTATTTGTTTTGACAGTTCTTGTATGGTATTTTTCAAATTGTCGATTTCCCTTACCGCCTCATGACATCTGCAGCCACATGATGACATCGATCGTAGCTGTGGGACGTTCGGCTGACTTCTGGATGGTGAAGGGTCCGACTGGAGGTCTGTACTTCATGATGATCGGAGGCTTCTGGGGTCTCTGCAGGTGGTGGTGTCTCTGCCTTGGTGTTGTCTGTCCTATGGGTGGTCTTCTTTGCGTTTTCTTTGTTGAGACAACGTTTCGACCTTGTCATTTTTAGCCTAGTTGATTCCTCTTTGTAAACGTTCAGTTATAATGCCGCCATCTTGGTGTGTGTGTGTGTGTGTGTGTGTGTGTTGTGTGTGTGTGTGGGTGTGTGTGTGTGTGTGGGGGCATGCATGCGCGTGCGCGCGTGCGGCACGCCAGTATGTGCAGGTGGGGTGGGGTGTGTGTGAGTGCGGGGGAGGGGGGGAGGGGGCATTGCGAGCATGTCTTTTTGAGTTTTATTCATTTGTTGATTCATTTGCTTGTTTGATTTAGTGATTGTTTGATTTGCTCTAGTCATTATCATAATTTGTATCTAGATTAAAGCGCTTAGAGCTCAGTCGAGAAAAGGCGCTCAACAAATCTTCGTTATTATTATTATTACACATACACACAAACAAAACACAACACACACACACACACATACACACCACACACACCACACACACACACATACACACACACACACATACACACACACACACACACACACACACACACGTACACATACACACACACACACACACACACACACACACACACACACACACACACACACACACACACACACACACTCATACATACACGCTCTCTCTGGATCTCAACGTGTTTTTGCAGCATGTCTGTGGAGAGGAAGTGGGGACGGGTCACATGGCCGTACCATTCCAGGATTGCAACAATTCAATGTCAGAACTCATTTCTCGAAATCAGACCAAGTTTGCAACATGAAAACTGTGTTAGGTGCCCCCATCTTAACCCTTTGATTCCCGCACTCTGTTCACCAGCCTGCATTGTCAGCCATGCTAGCAAAGCAGGAAGTTAACCCTTCGATTGCTTCAATCCTAATACCCAGCTTCCTTCAGGAAACTGGTGGATAGAGTGACGGAATAAAAAAGGTTAAGTTTTTGCTGTTGGTAAATAGAATACGGGAGTGAAAAGGTTAGTTAATCAATACTTCATTTTTTTTCTCCTGATGATGTCAGCTTAATGTTTCGTCAGTCCCACTCTCCCTCCCCCCACCCCTCCCCCTGTTTCCGGACGTCAGCACGTAGTGTTTGCCAGTTGGTGCACCTAATAATGATAATAATAATAATAATTTAATTATAATAATAAATAATAATAGATAATGATGATGATATAATAATAATAATAATAACAATAATAATGATAATAATAATATAATAAATGCGTGACCACGTGCTTCTTATCTCTGCAGGCTGGACCGGCAGCAGAAGAAAACTTTTCACAATGCCGCAGATGAAAGAAAAAAACATTTGCATTTGTAATTTTACCTGTTTCTTTGCTACTCGTTTCGTTTGAAGTCCACTGTTGTTACAGGGAATGTAGATCTGATTCCTGATATTCAGATGTTCTGTTTTGCCCTTTGGCAACACGATTGAAAGTCTGTAACAGGTGGGCTCAAGGCTTGCAGTTGATCACATGACATGATCGACTCAACTCCCGCATAATAATCAAACACCACTGCATGTGTTTATAAATGAAAGGAAGGATTACTTCCCGTGCCGGTGTAGAAGTCGTAAGTGTGCAATTTTGAAACCAAAGTTACATATGGTAAACTGTATCTGCTAAACGTCATAGAAATTGATCCCAGTAAGTGACCATCAGGCCAGCTGTTGTGCATATGTTTGGGTAACTTTCCACTGACTAGAGGGTGGTGCACGTGACTGTGCAGCCTTGAAGACACACACACACACACACACACACACACACACACACACACACACACACACACACACACACACACACACACACACACACACACACAACACACACTTTCTCTCTCTCCCCTATACTGTCACACACACAAACAAACACACACACACACACACACACACACACACACACACACACACACACACACACACACACACACACACACACCACACACATACACACACAACATGTATATATGCATCATCATCAGGTGCCCTGCCGCATGGCGTTGGCGATCATGGACTTCCATCTGTCTCTATCTCTCGTTGCCCCTAGCATCTCCCCCACCCTCCTCGTCCCCAGCAGTTCTGCAAGTCCGTCCAATATTTTCTCCCTGGGTCTACCTGGTGCTCTCTTTCGATCCAGCTTTCCCGGTGTGACAGGTGCTCTAAATCCCCTTTCCACATCATATGGCCTATAAATGTTGCCTGTCTTTTCCTAATCTTCCTTATGAGTGATCTACCTGTGTCTGCCTCCATCAAGACTGTCTCGTTTGTTTTTTTGCTGTCCACGGAACTCTCAACATTCTTCTTAGTAACCACATCTCGGCTGCCTCAATCTTGTTCTGGCTTTGCTTGTTGACTGTCCACGCCTCACATTCGTACAACAGTATTGGTTCTATTTAACATTCAAGAACTCTCTTCCTGATGTTAATTGATAGGCATTTGTTGGTAAGAATGCTCGCATCTTCTTGAATGCTGTTTTTTGGCTTGACCGATTCTGCCGGCTATTTCTGATGTGCATCTGCCGTCTGATGAAATGAGCGTTCCCAGGTATTTAAATTTATCAACATATATATATGTATATATATATATATATATATAATATATATATATATATATATATATGTGTGTGTGTGTGTATATGTATATATATATATATATATATAAGCTACGCACAAAAAGTTAAGGATCACTATGAGAAAACAGGTGCGTAATAAACTCAGTTCGCTACTGTTATTTATTTCTCAGTCCAGCCAAATTGTTATGAATTCTTGTTCAGCTGTAAGTGGGCGATGTTGTGTTAGTGCGAAAATTGCACGGGATTCTCTACTACTGAGCTTGACCGCAAACGGAAAAGCGGAAACTTGCGAAAAAGGACCTTGTTTTGGACCGTTCTGCCTGAACACATTGCACAAGCCAGATGGAAAAAACCATTATGCACGTGCAAGCACTGCTGTTTATGTGTGAGATGCTGTCTCTTGCTTGGCTTTATAAGAAGACATTCCACCAGTAGTAGGCCTGATCTGACAACGCCTCCACGACGAAAATTGAACGAGTTTGAGAGGGGACGAGCTGTTGCATGGTTCCAAGATGGTGTTCCCAAGCGAGAAGTGGCCAGGCGACTTCAGGTGTCCATCTCGGTCATTGTCAGACTGATTCAACGCTTCACAGCCACTGGGAGGGTCCATGAAAGACGCAGATCTGGTCGACCGAAGAAGACAAACCCACGTGAAGATCGTCTCATTGAATGACAAGCCCTGCAGACAAGAACAGCCTCTTCCAGCATCATTCGAAGGCAGCTGAGGGTGGCTACTAACATCAACATCAGCCAGCAGACCATACGGAACCGCCTTCATGGGTTTAACCTCCGTTCTCGTGGCCCAGCTGTACGGCCACGCTTAACTCCAGCCCATAGGGCAGCACGCCGCGCCTTCTGCAGACGTCACGTGAGGTGGACACGTCAGCAATGGTCCCAGGTCCTGTTCAGTGATGAATCACGCTTCACCATGAACCACAACGACGGCCGACTGAGGGTCTGGAGGCGCCCAGGGCAACGCTTTATTGACACCACTGTCCAAGAAAAGGTGGCCTTTGATGGAGGTTCTGTAATGGTCTGGGGGGCCTTCAGCCTTCACCTCAGAACACCCTTGTATCATGTACAGGGTAACCTGACTGGCCTCCGATACCGGGATGAGATCCTTCGACCGCTGGCTGTGCCTACACTGCAGCAGATGGGACCGACGGCTGTCTACCAGGATGACAACGCTCGCCCCCACAGGGCAAGGGTGGTCAACGACTTCCTGCAGCAGTCTGGAGTCAACAGAATGGAGTGGCCAGCATGCAGTCCCGATCTCAACCCGATTGAGAACCTCTGGGATGAGCTGGATCGCAAAGTGAGGAGCAACCACCCCCATCCCAGGGATGCCCCACACCTCTACCAGATGCTGCAGGCTGAGTGGCAGGTGCTTCCACAGAGGATCTTCACCAACCTGGTCAACTCGATGAGGACTCGCTGCGTCGAGTGCCAGAACAGCCATGCCGGTTACACGCATTACTGAACTTTTGGGAGCATCAGAATGCCCTGTCTTGTGATTTCAATGACTTTGGGAAATCAAATTTCGATACGTACCCACTTTGATCAAATGTACACACCAAACGATTGCTCGAAATTGAAGGCAATTGTGTATCGTTATCACTAAAGCATGGAATTAAATGTTTGCCAAACTTCAACGCATTGGCTTTCTTATTTTGAAAGTTATGAATTTTTGTGCAAGTGATCCTTAACTTTTTGTGCGTAGCTTATATATATATATATATATATATATATATATATATATATATATATATATATATATATATATATATATATATATATATATATATATATGCATTCTTTCTCAGTTTGTATCGTATAAGCCTGATCAGGAAGTATCTCTCTGTGGAAACAACTGCAAAACTCGTTCTCTCCTTCATAATGTCTCGCATTGACTATTGCAATTCACTCCTGTCCGGTCTTCCTGCCTCCACCACTCACATCCTACAGCGCATTCAAAACAATGCTGCACGCCTTGTACTCAAAAAGAAAAAAGCTGACCACATATTTCCTCTCCTGGCACAACTTCACTGGCTCGGCTCCCTGTATCAAAGCGCATACAGTACAAACTAGACACCATGTGCTACAAAAGCCTCAATAACGCAGCCCCCGATTACCTGTCAAGCCCACTTGAGATCTATGTTCCCTCACGTACCCTCCGCTCTGCCTCCGATCCTCTGACTTTTCGCTTTCCACGCACTAAGCTCAATACCTATGGTCCACGAGCCTTCTCTGTTTCTGGTCCGCTCTCCTGAAACAAACTTCCTCTCTCAATCCGTCAGCAACCTACTTTTGTCTCCTTCAAGTCCGCTCTCAAAACTCACCTTTTCTCCTCTGCATAAAATCCTGACCTCACTCAATCCCCTCTGCAGCCTGTCTCCACTCGGAGGGGAATCACATTGCAATATATAATTGTATATAATATGCTCTCTATAATTTTCCATTGTTTTTATTCTTTCTCCCCATTTATAGCCGTGTGTGTGTGTGTGTGTGTGTTGTGTGTGTGTGTGTGTGTGTGTGTGTGTGTGCGTGCGTGGGTGCGTGTGTGTGTGCGTGCTTGCGTGCGTGTGTGTGCGTGCGTGCGTGTGTGTGTGTGTTTCAGCGCTTAGATTTGATTTTATCAAGATTTTGCGCTATGTAAATATTGTAATTATTATTATTATTATTATTACTTACATTTTGCCCACCACCATTTTCTTTACTATACATCCATTTTGTCTTTTATCTTCGAATTTCTGTTATCTATGGATCAGAAAGGGAAAAAAAGTCAATAAATTCCTATCCCACGTTACAGAGGAGTTTTGCACGTGTTATTTATGAATCCTCTTCGAAAAGAGCAACAGCAATTTTACCGTAGCCATGTACACCAAAGAAAGCCACTTCAGTTCATTCGCTTAGCCAGCTGTCTCGATCGAACATCCACACTTCCATTGTATGTCAAGTTTAATTTTACCCTTTCACGTTTAGACGACAATCGCTCTTTTTCCTCTTTTAGAAACACAGCGCACCCTTTTCACTTTTGCGAGGACAACTGTGCTCTTTTCATCTGTAGTAGATGGTTTTTGTGTGTGTGTGTGTGTGTGTGTTTGTGTGTGTGTGTGTGTGTGTGTGTGTGTGTGTGTGTGTGTGTGTGTGTGTGTGAGTGAGTGTATGTGTTTGTGTGTGTTGAGTATATGTGAGTGAGAGAGAGAGAGAGAGTGTGTGTGTGTGTGTGTGTGTGTGTGTGAGAGAGAGAGAGAGACACAGAGAGAGAGAGAGAGAGAAAGAGAGAGAGGGCCAGAGATAGAGGGAGACAAAAACAGAGAGACACAGAGTGTGTGTATGTGAGAGAGGGGGGAAGGGACACAGAGAGAGAGGAAGAGAGAGAGACAGACAGACAGACAGAGAGTGGAAGAAGAAGAAGAAGGAGGAGGAGGAGGAGAGGAGGAGGAGGAGAAGAAGAAGAAGAAGACGAAGAAGAAGAAAAAGAAGACGAGAGAGAGAGAGAGAGAGAGAGAGAGAGAGAGAGAGAGAGAGAGAGAGATAGAGGGAGACAGACAGAGACAGAGAGACAGAGAGTGTGTGTATGTGAGAGAGAGAGGGGGGAGAGGGGAGAGAGATAGAGAGAGAGAGGCACAGAGAGAGAGAGAGAGAGAGAGAGAGAGAGAGAGAGAGAGAGAGAGAGAGAGAGAGCCTGTGCGTGTCTGCACGCGCTCTCGCGCCCGCTATCATATGGTGAATTTAGATGCCTGCCCTTTTATTGATCCATCCATTTAGTCCCACCTTTGTGGAGGCCTGGTTGTAAACACGCTGTGATGGGCTTTATGATTTAGGGAAAAGGCTTTCTCTGCTGTGAAGCTTGCTGGTCGTAGAGATGAAGAACCAGCCAGTCGTCTGACCCTGACTGCGCGGGGCACGTGTTGGATTCTGAGTCGATTAAAACATCGTTTGTGTGTTCAAACTGCCAGTCCATTCAGTTGTGAATGGGATATATGAATTTTTATGGATAAAAGAGAGAGAGTGTGTGTGTGTGTGTGTAGCGGGGAGGGGGGGGGGAGGAAATGGGTACCATCCTTCATGATGCTGGTTGGCCCTCCATGAGAAAAGAGAAAACTTCTCGAAAAAAAAAAAAATGTTCATCACCTACAAAACTTAGTATAGGGAAAATATCACCCTCTCTCTGTCTCTGTCTCTGTCTGTTTGTGTCTCTGTCTCTGTCTATCTCTGTCTCTGTCTGTCTGTCTATCTCTGTCTCTCTCTGTCTCTCCTCTCTCTCTCTCTCTCTCTCTCTCTCTGAGAGAGAAAGAGGGGTTGGGGGAGGGGAGAGAGACAAAGAGGGAGAAGAAGAGAGAGCAAGTGAGCGAGAGAGAGAGGGAGGGGGCAGACAAAGAGGTAGAGAAGGAGAGAGGTGTAGGGAGAGAGACAAAGAGGGAGAAGGAGAGCGAGAGAGAGAGAGAGGGGGGGGGGAGAGGAAGGGGGAGAGAAAGAGGGAGAGAAAGAGAGAGGGGTAGGAGAAGGGAGAGGAGGGAGAGAGAGGGTGAGATAAAGAGGGAGAGAGAGAGAGAGGAGGGAGATAGAGGGGGAGACACAGAGGGAGATAAAGTCAGCAATTGTAAGACCTCTTCTAAAAAAGACGACTCTTGACCCTGAGAATTTGAAAAACTATAGACCTGTGTCAAATCTTCCTTTTCTTTCCAAGGTCTTAGAGAAAGTTGTTCTTGACCAGCTGTTAAACCACCTTCATTCCAATAACCTTGTCTATTCCCTTCAGTCTGCTTACCGTTCTGGACATAGTACCGAAACTGCTCTTCTCAAAATCTGCAACGACTTACTGACTACTCTCGACTCTAACAACGTATCACTTTTGACTCTCTTGGACCTATCTGCTGCCTTTGACACTATTGACCACTCTATCCTTCTCTCCCGTCTACATCACTCTTTTGGGCTCCATGATACTGTCTTGAACTGGTTTCATTCTTACATCACCAATCGTCTGCAAGTAGTTTCTGTCAATGGTCTTTCTTCTAATCCTTCCTGTCTGACTTACGGAGTGCCACAAGGATCTGTTCTGGGCCCCCTACTTTTCATTCTCTACACCTACCCTGTCTCCTCTATTGTCCAAGAACACCTGCTTCAGCATCATTCTTTCTCGGATGACAATCAGCTGTATGTCTCTGGGCCTCTCCCTGACCTTCCCATCATGATCCAGAAAACCCAATCTTGTGTAGCTGACCTGAAGGATTGGATGACTGAAAACAAACTGAAATTAAATGAAGAGAAATCCGAATTGATCTTGATCACCCCACCCAAACTCCAAAATCACCCCTCTCTTCCAACCTCTGTCACACTTGTTGACTCATCTATCCCTCTCTCCCATTTTGCCCGTAACCTTGGTGTAACTCTTGATCAAACCCTGTCCTTCCGCCAGCATGTGAGCAACGTCTGTCGGACTTGTTTTCTTGAACTCCGCCGAATTGCTTCTATCCGCCACCTCCTCTCAGAAGACACGACAAAGGCTCTTGTCTGTGCATTTGTTCTATCCCGTCTCGATTACTGTAATGCTCTTTTTTCTGGTTCCCCCTCTCATCTCATTAACAAACTTCAGAAAGTTCAAAATCATGCTGCCCGTCTCATCTTCCGCTCTTCAAAATTTAACCATGTTACGCCATTGCTCTGTTCTCTCCACTGGCTCCCTGTTCAGCAAAGAATATCCTACAAGATTGCCTGCCTCTGCTTCAAATCTATTGAGTCTTCCTGTCCTGAGTATCTCACCCATCTGTTACATCTCTACACGCCATCTCGAGCTTTGCGGTCCTCATCTGATACCTGTCTCTATAGTATCCCCATAGTCCGCACTAAAAGGTTTGGGCAGCGTTCTTTTTCCTATCAAGCTTCAACCATCTGGAATCAGTTACCTCGCTCTCTTAGATACTCACCCTCTCTGTCCACATTCAAACGCTCCCTCAAAACTTACCTGTTTCCCAAAACTGGTAATCTCTGCCCCCTTCCCCCCATGTAATGTAATGGTGACATTATAGTGTCTTAGTGTCAATGTGTCATTGTATTTGCATGTCATGCTGTGTGTGTGTTTGTGTGTGTGTGTGTGTGTTTGTGTGTGTGTGGGTGCTTCTGTGGGTGTGTGTGCTTGTGATTCTGGTTATATGTTTTGCCATTGTAAACGCCTAGGGCATTAATTTGATTAGGCGTACTAAATGTTCATAATAATAATAATAATAATAATAAAGAGAGAGAGAGAGAGAGGGGGGTGTTGGTAAAAGAGCAAACTTTGAAGCTGCGATAGCTTCAGCTGTAATTCTTTCTTGTTTGTCGCTTTAACGCATTTGTATCTCAGAATATAGTGGAGACAATATAAAGATAAGATGGTTGTTTTGTCAATAACATTGTTTTTAATGGGGTGGTGGTATAGTCTCTTTGTAGATCACTGACCTAGATGGGGACTTTTCTTCATATCTGTATCATTTTCTCCTGTTCTCCCCTTGATATGAATGGTAAGATGACTGCTTCTCTGTCTGTCTGTCTGTCTGTCTGTCTCTGTCTCTGTCTCTCTGTCTCTGTCTCTCTCTCTCTCTATGTGTGTATTTGTGTGTGTCTGTTTGTGTGTGTGTGTGTGTGTGTGTGTGTGTGTGTGTGTGTGTGTGTGTGTGTCTGTATATCTGTGTATGTGTGTGCTGGTTGCCTGTCTCCCTTTCTATGTCTGTGATTATATCACGGAGTGTGACAGAGGTAGTTGCACATCTTCCTATCCATGTCTGTACTTATATTACAGAGTGTGACAGAGCTGGTTGCCTGTCTTCCTATCCATGTCTGTACTTATATTACAGAGTGTGACAGAGCTGGTTGCCTGTCTTCCTATCCATGTCTGTACTTATATTACAGAGTGTGACAGAGCTGGTTGCCTGTCTTCCTATCCATGTCTGTACTTATATTACAGAGTGTGACAGAGCTGGTTGCCTGTCTTCCTATCCATGTCTATGCTCACATCACAAAAATGCGACAGAGCTGGTTGCCTGTCTTCCTACCCGTGTCTATGCTCACATCACAGAATACGACAGAGCTAGTTGCCTGTCTTCCTATCCATGTCTATGCTCACATCACAAAATTACGACAGAGCTGGTTGCCTGTCTTCCTATCCATGTCTGTACTCACGTCACAGAGTGTAACAGAGCTGGTTGCCTGTCTCTCATATTGCAGGTGTATTCAGAAGTTTCAAGGGAACTTATTCCTTATTTCTTTTTGAGACAACACACAAACGCTTGAACGGGCGGCGAGTGTGTGTCCATGTCACCGGCAGCGGCCCATTGTTATGAGAGACCTGCGAGAGCGGAATATAAAGCCGGATTAGCACTAAACCCTTTTCTTACACGCGAAGCACACGGCACCGTCGAAGCTCGCTTGCCTCTCTCTGATCGGGTAAGGCAACGGTCGTCATTGATGAAAGCCAGTGAGAAGAATGTGGTTTTGATGTAGTGTTGTGCTGCGTGTGTCGGTGGTAGACGGATATTTTTGGTGAAGTCTTACTATGTATTGTGCTTTTGGGGCTGTGTTGTGTTAGTTGTTGCTGTTGTTGTCGCTGCTGAATGTGTTGATTTTATCCACTGTAAGTTGGGGATATACAAGTTGGTGCACTGTTTGTTTCTTTTGAGTTTCACACTCTTAACTTGTACCATTTATCTTTCATGCAGTCTGATCTGCAAGCTTGTAACATTTTCGTTTCATACTAACAAGTTTGTAAGCTTTGTAACTTTGCTGCAGTTACGTTTCATTATTAAGAGTTTGTAGTATTTACGTATCATGTACAGTGTGCGTATGATTTACGTTTCAGACAAACGTTCGTCGGGTTTAATTTTTGTGCACTTGTAAGTTTAAGTATCATTTATTATATATGTTTCATTCGCGTATTGTACGGTTGTATCATTTAGTGCACTGTGTCTGTGTCATTTGCGTTTCATGCTGTGTAAGGAAGTTTGACAGTCATTTCAGTTACTTACAGTTTATGATATTCGAGTTTCATGCATTGTATCCTTTTTGCATCACAAATATGTAGCAATTAATAACGTTTATAGTGTAGCTTTGTCGCTTGTACGAACATTGTATGGTTATGGTGCAGACGTCTTAAGCTTGTTTGACAGCAATGCGTACCCTTAAAGAACATTGTTTTGAGTGACGCGTAGTATGTTATAATGAACATATATTCATTCAGAGACAAAAGGTTTTACATGACATTGTTATGACTTAGATAAAAGACGTGGTGAAGATGTCATTTGACGCTTATCAAATTAATTTCGCGGTTACTGAAAAAAGCCACGAACTCACAGAAATTGATCTCTTGTTTAGTGATTATAACTAGGAAGTGGGTTGGGTCTGTGTATCCGCTTGCTCGGGTATGTATGTGTGTAGGTAGGAGTTTCGTTGACCTGCCGGGTGGGACATTTGGACGGAATGGACTGGGGTTGTGTATGGATAGTACGTTGTATTTGATGTTTTCTATGTAATATGTTTTGTTATTATGTATGTGGGTGGTTTTTGTTTTGTTTTGTATCGATAACACAGTATAATGTAAAAACTTTCAAAGTGTATTAAGTAGTCCTCTGCCCTCTTTAAGGTAAAGGATAATCGATATAGGAAATCTGGAATTTGAATTTAGAATCTGGTACTGGATTTGTTGTTGTTGTTGCTATTTTTCCTTCCCCCCCCCCCTTTTTTTTTTTTTTTCTTTTCTTTCTTTCTTTCTTTCTTTCTTTCTTTCTTTCTGTGTGTCTGTCTGTCTTTCTTTTTTTTTTTTAACTTCTTCCATCTTTGTTTCTTTTTGTTGTATTGCTCCTGTGTCACCGCCCTCACGCTGCTCATTTCAGTATTTCACTTTCCAAAAATATCCCAAAACTCACGGAAACTGAGGTCTTTATGAGAACGAGGCATAAAGGGTCACAAAATCTAGGCCACATGTTCACAGAATGCTATGATGAAGGAGAATGGAGATTATAATGATAACTTTAGGGAGATCCATCTCCAACTGAAATTGTATTACAGGGATGTATTCTATGCTTACTTTCATAATATATCATGATGTCAACCAGGCCCGAAAGATGCAGATACCTGTAATGTTGGTCACATAATTTTGAGCAACGCACTTAATGATGCATCCGCAACGTGGATGGGACTTTTTCTTTCTTTTTTTTTTTCTCTTTTTTTTTTTTTTTAAAGTTAAAACAAAGAATTAAAGGAATCGGTGTGGTAAAATAGTGATAACCTTTAGCGGAAATAAACACCACGTGGGTGAGACTTGACTGTATGGTAGGCTTACCAATCTTCCCATGAAACTGGACTTTGCACCAAGAGGGATTCATCCAACTCTCTGATAATATCGTTTTGTGTTTCGAACAAAACAAAACAAACAAAACAAAACAAAACAAAGCGAAGCAAAGGAAAACAAAGCGAAATGAAACAAAGCAAAACAAAACAAAAAAAAAGCAAAGCAAAGCAAAACAAAAAACCAAACCAAACCAAACCAAACCAAACCAAACAAAGCAAAGCAAAGCAAAGCAAACAAAGCAAATCAAAGCAAAGCAAAGCAAAGCAAAGCAAAGCAAACCAAACCAAAGCAAACCAAACCAAACCAAACCAAACCAAACCAAACCAAACCAAACCAAACAAAACAAAACAAAGCAAAGCTAAACGAAGCAAAACAAAGCTAAGCAAAACAAAGCAAAAGAAAACAAAACAAAACAAAAAAACAACACCACTGTGTCCCACTGGAGGGAAGAACTCACGACGACCCCTTGCGTTATTAGACTAACGTGCCCATGCGTATGATACAGGAAAAAAAATTAATGATGTATCTTAGAAAGAAAGAATGTGTCAAATGTTGAAAGGGAAAGGCACTTTTTGGGGGGAGCTTATAATTATGTAATAATATATACTGTGGGACGACATGACCAGACGCCATTCCTAGTCGTACATATATTGACAAAAATTGTCGGATGTCATCATAAAAGAAAAGGAGGCGGTCAGCAGCTATAAAAAGGGATTGTGTCGTGATATTTTGCCCCCTGGCAGACCCCGAAGGCAGACAATAAACTCTTGACAGGCCATTGCCACAGCGATGAATAATGGGGCGGTGACAGTTTAACCCTTCAACTCCTCCACTGTACTCACCAACTTCCGCCAGTTTCCTGAGAAAAGATAGTAGACAGGGGTAAAGAGAGCGAAAGGGTTAACGCTGCTGGAAGCTGGTGGAAGTTGCTGGACAGGATAAGAGAGTCAAAGGATCTACATTGCATGAAGCTGGTGGATAGGGTTAGCGAATCAAGGGATCGACATTGCAGGAATTTGGTGGATAGGATCAGAGATTCAAATGATTCATATTGCAGGAAACTGGTGGATAGGATCAGGGAGTCAAAAGATGAACATTGCAGGAAGCTTGTGGATAGGATTAGGAAATCAAAGGATGATATTGCAGGAAGCTTGTGAATAGGATCAAACAAGAGTCAAAAGATTAACATTGCAGGAAGCTGATGGATAGGATCAGAGAGTCAAAGGATCGATATTGCAGGAAGCTGGTGGATAGGGTCGGGGAGGCGAGGAAATATTTTTGTTTGAAGCTGGTGGATAGGGTCAGGGAGTCAAAAAGGATCAACAGTACGGGAAGCTGGTCAAAGAGTGACCTGCTGTTGGAAAGGGATTTCTAGATTTGTTCAGTTCGCCTGATCCACCCAGTAGCCAGTGTCTATCGTTCGCCAGGATACTATTTGTAGCCCTGTTTGTCTGTGGTTTTCTGCAGACCTTGCAGTGATTACCGCTATTATAAAGGGCTTTCCCAGACCGCCGACTCGTTTGTGTGGTGAATGTCTGCCTTTTGTAAGTTACAGTCTTGGTCAGTTTTTAACCGAGACAGATCAAACTTTTGTTTTATGTCCCACAGTGTAAAAGGAACAGGATTTCATGAGAATCCGAAGCATGACTGATCAAACATAAAACAAGCTGGTGAAGGAGTCAGTCTGAAATGCTATACATAAGCAACAGATAAACAAAACCTATTCTGAAAGTAATGGTAGACGGTTCAAACCCACCCTATACTCCTAACTTCTCTTCCATTGTATGGTTTGTGCAATACCTGCGTGTCTTTGTAATTTGCCCAGTAACACTTCTTGTTCGCAACGAGGAAAGTTCGATGCAGTGGATAAGGTGAAAGGGGTCAAACGTGTAACATTGCAGGAAGACGTTAAAAGTTGGTGGAGAGGATGAGGGAGTCAAAAGATTAACACTGCAGGAAGCTGACGGAAGCTGGTGGATAGGTGGCCGTTACTATATTTTGTATTAATAGTGGCAAGGCACTTGATGATGATGAGGAGGTAGTGAATGTTATTTCGTTTCTCTGAGTTGTTATATGATTGTGAGGCGTGGACAGTCAACAAGCAAAGCCAGAACAAGATTGAGGCAGGCGAGATGTGTGTTTCTAAGAAGAATGTTGAGTTTCATTCATAAGGAAGATTAGGAAAAGACAGGCAACATTTATAGGCCATTTTATGAGGAAATCAGAATTGGAGCACCTGGTCACAACAGGAAATCTGGAGGGAAAAAGAGCACCAGAGAAAAAAATATTGGACGGACTTGCAGAGTGGCTGAGGACAAAGAGGGTGGAAGATGTGCTTGCGGAAACAAGGGATACATGCATATGGAGGGCTATGATCGCCAACGCCATGCGGCAAAGCACTTGATGATGATGGTGATGATGAGGTAGTGAATGTTATTTCGTTTCTCCGAGTAGTTTTGGTCGCAGGAACTTTTAAGTCGATTTTTTTTTTTGCTTCCGTTTCATTTTGGCTTCAGTATGGTCAAGATGGCCATGCAGCACTTGGATGACTTAGGTATCCCCTAAAACCGCTAATGCCGTGTGATGGAAGGTCTTAGCATAAATCCTACAGAGCTGGCAAGATGGGTGAGGGTCTGCCTAAGTTATGGATTCTAAGCTGCTTTGGTTTGCAATAAATAAAACTTGTTCTTCCTGTTATCTGTCGCCGCTGACATCCACTGGCAGATCAAATCCATACCTCTTTCTTTGTGGGAGATAGCATCTTGCTTGGTTTCGTGTCCATAATCTCCTTTAAAAATGGACCATTTTTTTCACATAGGCATGAGATGTGTGTGTGTGTGTTGTGTTGTGTGTGTGTGTGTGTGTGTGTGTGTGTTGTGTGTGTGTGTGGTGTGTGTGTGTGTGTGTGTGTGTGTGTGCGTGTGTGTGTGTGCGCGCGCGTGTGTGTGTGTATGTGTGTGTTACAGAGAGAAGAGAGAGAGAGAGAGAGAGGAGAGAGAGAGAGAGAGAGAGAGAGAGAGAGAGAAGAGAGAGAGAGAGAGAGAGAGAGAGAGAGAGAGAGAGAGAGAGAGAGAGAGTTGTTAGCAGATTTTCTCAGCTGTTTCAGAAAGGAGCTTTACCAAATTTGGATCAAAAGTGCAGAGTCGGGAATACATAAGTTTGGAAGTCATGGCGCTAAGGTCAAAATCACAGGGACCAGAAAAGTGCTTAAAATCAGCACTTGCCAGGAACTGGCGTTACCAACAGTTTCTAACAAACTCGCCTGCCACGCGGGTGACCCAGATCCGTTTCCTGGTCGATGCACCATCCCTCAGGACCTGGCCAGGTTCATTGCATTCAGGAAGGTTACCTTTGTGCTCACCTTTTTTTTCGTCCCTTTTTCTACGTCACTTTAATGGCCACACAAAGCTGAAACAGTTTTTTTTTTATCATGCGATGATGATGATGTCGATGAAGATGATAATCATGATGCTATGGAGCTCCATCTAGGATTGAGACTGCGTGACAGGGTTGTACTCTACGCTTACTATCGTAATATATCCTGGCGTCAACCAGGCCTGAAAGATACAGACACCTGAGGTGTTGGTCAGAAGATATGAGCAACACCCTCAATGACGCATCCGCGAAGTGGATGAGACTCGACTGTGTGCTCGACTGTGTGGTTCCAGTTTTCCCAATGAGCCCATAGCACGCCCAACTCGGGGTAGGAGCCGGTTAGAGCCGAAAAATCCCACAATAATTTTTGAAGGTACTGATGGGTTTATGTGCAGGCTTAAGGTTTGTGCCATGATCGCCATACACTTGGTACCTGTGACGTTAGTACATATGGAATTCGTTCCGAGCGCGGAGACGTCGTCTTGAGAAACTGAATTTGAAACTGAAAAACTCAGGAACTCTTGACAGAGTTTACTACATTCTGTTTTCACTAAAGTGACAGCGTACCGTTTTTTGTTTTTTTTCTCGCTTAACTGCTGAGTTTAATTTCGTGTGACGCTTATTCAAGGTCACACTGACCATGAGAAAGAACAAAATTTATTTTTTTCTGTAATAATTTGTATGAAAGAAGGAATATTTTTTTAAAGAATGGTTTGACCATCTGTGTATTTTCTTTCTCTTTTTGTTTTGTTATTAGCTTTTTGGTTATATTTTTTGTTCTCTTGTATACTTATTGATCTTTTCTCGGTAGTCTGGCTTTCTGTCTTTGATCTTTTAGCCAGCAACTAAAAATACTACCTACCCATCATATTTCACGTTAGTAGTCCAGCTCGCTTCCTGGAGTAAAAACTGTTTTGTTTCACGTCTTGAAATGGCGACGTGAGAACTGACCTTTCACAATAGTTGGTAGCCATTTTCAGCGATAGTGTTTTAATGTGTTTTCATTCTGTGCCATTTCGACCATGCGCCTTTTGTGTGTACGTGTGTGTGTGTGTGTGTGTGTGTGTGTGACGTGAAAAAATGAAGGTGTCACGGACGTTACGTAATTTATGGTGTGCATCAGTAAAAGTGTAGATAAGCGAGATCTGAGTAGAGATTCACGCAGACAGCATTAGAGCGCTGACGAAGATGGCGAGAACGCCATCGAAAGCTACGGAACTGTGAGTAGCGATTTTTACACTGTTGGGAGACCTTGTTCTTCAAGATTGGTAGCATTAAGCATTATGCTGTTTGTTTGTTGTTGTTTTTTTGGTTTTTTTTTAGTACGAATGATGATTTTTTTAAAAACATTTTTGTCGTCGCCACAGTGTCGTCGTCATAGTCATCGTAATCATCATCATCATCATCTATCATCATCACCATTATCATCATCATCATCATCATCATCATCATTTTACTTGTTCTTCTGTTGTTGTATTTTCATTCTACTTGTTGTTCTTGTTATTATAACATCCTAATTATTCCAGCAATGTGCTCTCTCTCTCTCTCTCTGTCTGTCTGTCTGTCTGTCTGTCTCTCTTTCTTTCTCTCGCTGTCTCTCTGTCTGTCTGTCTGTCTCTTTCTCTCTCTATCTCTTTCTCTGTCTCTCTTTGTCTTTCTCTGTCTCTGTCTCTTCCTATCTCTCTGCACACACACACGCACACACACGTACACACACACACACACGTACACACACACACACACACACTATATATATATATATATATATATATATATAATAATATTTTATATTATCTATATATGATCCAGGGTCAAAAGGTGCTTTGGGGTGACTTTCCTAGCTTTAAATGTCAAATCAAATAGCAGACATGAATTCATGGAAGTTGAACAAATCATTTTGCTTTTCCAGAGGTAGTAGCTCATACTTTATATAGCATAGTTTCATCTGTGACAGGTGTCACACGAACGCTAAAAACTCAAATAGTTTCCAAAGTATCCATTTGATTGCAATGCTGATGAGTTCTATGTAGACAGTTTTATGCATGAAACTTGAAAAGATCTATTTCATTGCAGTTTTTAATAAAAAATTTTCCACTGTGATTGATCAAAGCACTGTAGGCCTGTGACACAAAAGTGTCACGAATGAAACCTTATATTTGCACTTAATATTGCAGAACATATGAGAAAAAATAGGAAAAAGAACCCAAATGAAAGTATGAACTAGTGAGTAACCTTGATAAGAAACAAAACAAAAAAAATACATACATAGGTACAACTATTGGTTTAACACCGAACTTTGTGCTCAGCCTGCTACACCTAGCTGTAAAAGGAAGGCTGAACTTTGAGTAAAAGTGTAAATATAAACTTGACTGGCTAATAAATTCATGTCTGCTATTTGATTTGACATTTAAAGCTCAATATCTAGGATTGTTCAATCTGTACAAAGGCAAGAAAATTAGTTGTAGTGATTTGAACTAGGAAAGTCACCCCAAAGCACCTTTTGATCCTGGCTCATATATATGTATGTATGTATAATAAGTTTTGTTCCACATGCCACATGTAGATAGTCAGAAGCCGTCTGTAATATCCTGCGCAGCTGGATGCCTGTCTGTCCCTTCCTGCCAACATAATCGTTACAAGGATCTGTTGAAATTTATGTGTGTGTGTGTGTGTGTGTGTGTGTGTGTGTGTGTGTGTGTGTGTGTGTTTGTGTGTGTGTGTGTCTGTGTGTTTGTGTGTGTTTGTGTGTGTGTGTGTGTTTGTGTGTGTGTGTGTCTGTGTGTTTGTGTGTGTTTTGTGTGTGCGTGTGTGAGGGAGGGAGAGAGAGAGAGAGAGAGAAGGAGGGAGGAGAAGAGAGAGAGAGAGAGCGCGATGGAGGAAGAAAAGAGAGAGAGAGAGAGAGGGGGGAGGGGGAAGAACGAAAGAGAGCGAGGGATGGGGAGGAAGATAAACACAATAAGATCGTACATTCCATCGACTGAAATTATGAATCAAAAGTCTTTTTTTTTCTCCGAATTATCCATTGCTAATCTATGTGTCTGCTTAAAATTTAGAATACTGATAAAGAGAGAAAATATCAGAACTTTCGAATCCTTTATTACTCAGAAAACTTAGGATAGTAGCATTAGGTCCCACTGGACATGTCTTACAGCTAGCCCCTGCTATTCTACACGTATAATGTAGCAGGCAGAGAGAGTGAGAGAGAGAGAGAGAGAGAGAGAGAGAGAGAGAGCGTGAGAGAGAAGAAAAGAAAGAGAGAGAAGAGAGAGGGAGAGGGAGAGAAAGAGAGAGAGGGAGAGATAGAAAGGGAAAGAGAGGGAGAGAGAATGGGGGGGGGGTAGAGTGAGAGAGGGAGATGGAGAGTGAGAGGAAGAAAGAGAGAGAGAGATAGAGAGAGAGAGAGAGAGGAGAGAGAGAGAGAGAGAGAGAGAGAGAGAGAGAGAGAGAGAGAGAAACTGAAACTGAAACTGAAACTGAAAATGGTTTATTGCCATTGACATTTTTGTCCTTGTAGCAAGGAGCATAAAACAAAGTCATTAAATTTTACGGCGACGTTTTGGCGAAATAAAGATTTATAAATTTTGTCATGTCTGACATTACATCCATTTAAATATTTTTTTCCTAATGATGAAGAAAAAATTGAAGGAAAAAGGTTGAACAAAAAGTTGAACAAAAAGAAAGGAGAGAGAGAGAAGAGAGAGAGAGAGAGAGAGAGAGAGAGAGAGAGAGAGGAGAAGAGAGAGAAACTGTCCAAACTTTTGATGACGACTCTTTGGTCCTGTCAACGTATTGCACAGAAGAAAATGAAACCCACATAACCCAAAGGTAACTGTCAACATTGTTGTCTGTAGTGACTGTAGTGATAGAGGGTTTGTATCCCAAACACAAGAAATGGGGTTTGAATTGACCCACAATACGAAGGATTACAGTAAAAGTTTGTCTAAAAAAGGACAGAGAAACATGTTTTTTGTATCTCTGTCTGTTTGTCTGTCTGTCTATTTATTTGTCTGTCTGTCTGTCTGTCGGTCTGTCTCTGTCTGCCTGTCTGTCTGTCTTCTTTTCTCTCTGTTTTTCTCTCTCTCTTTTTCTCTCTGTCTGTCTGTCTCTCTCTCTCTCTGTCTCTTTCTGTCTCTCTCTGTCTGTCTCTGTCTCTCTCTCTTTCTCTCTCCCCCCTCTCTGTCTCCCTCCGTATATATTTATTCATCTATTTGTATTTGTATCTTAATACATACCTATAGGTTTTGTCACAATGGATGTACTACGTGATATTTGGACCGTTTTCCCGGCGTAGAGCGCGTCGCGGCAATATTGAGCCGAATGTAGGAAAAAAAGTCACAGAAAAAAAAGTCACAAAATTGAGTAGGAAAAAAAGTCACAGGAAAAAAAGTCACAATCAAACAAAGCCTTCAAGTCAAGTTTATTTCATCTGAGCAGGATAAAATGTCATAGATTCAAGATAGTCAGTAAACGATTTTTAAAACTGCAACAATACCAGTCTAGCTCCTCTAGCTATATGCAGACCCCACTCATATGCATCAATTAAGATTAGGTCTCTCTCTCTCTCTCTCTCTCTCTCTCTCTCGCTCTCTCTCTCTCTCTCACTCTCTCACTCACCACAACCAAAACACACACAACACACACACACACACACACACACACACAACAACACACACAATACTTTTTGTTGTAGAAGAGAGTACATCACACAGCTCTGTCTCACTCACTTTGAGGGTAAAGGTGCAGAATTCACGTGTCTCTGTTCAGCCTGATATTCCAGCTAACAGGTATAGCTGTGACTTTTTTTCCTGTGACTTTTTTTCTGTGACTTTTTTTCTGTGACTTTTTTTCCTGTGACTTTTTTTCCGATTACCATTGAGCCACCGAATTCTTTCCTTTTGTTTTTCTTTCTTGTTCTTTTTGGTTTCTTTTTTTTTTTTTCTCTGTGGGTGTATTTCTGTTTCCATATGGGAATGGATTTACTACGTAACATTGCCAGGAACAAATCTTTTGAGTACGCTGATTACATTCTGCGCAATGATTGATTGATTTGGTTCAGTTTTTACGTCGGCACCCACCTCTGGTGATATGGCCCACAGGGACAACCATCCCAGGGAAGTGGGGGAAGGGGGACTTTTCTAATCCTATGCTGACTCCACCAGAACAACTTCGATGTTAAGACGGGACACTGAGAAGGCCAGTTTTCGTGAAGGGCACCTGCACAATGAACCCCAGTATATTTTCTTATCAGAAAGATTAGCACTTAAAACTACCGGTTAAGTTCAAGCGGAGGGGGTACGGGTATGAGAGGGGTGGGATGAGAGGGAGAACCCTGTCCCAATCCGTGATTCAAACTCGAGTTTTCCACATCATAGCCATGAACTTGAACCACGCGGCCAGACTCTCCGCTAATATATAACAACTCGAGGTTAAATGAACAGAGGATAATAGAGC
>CM060305.1:34228228-34235728 GCA_030674185.1 Monoplex corrugatus | reverse complement strand
TTTTATGTTGTATAATCATACGTATGGGACATATTTTTAAAATGCATTTTGGACTTGAACGGTTAGTCATCTGCTTGGATTTAACTATAGGCTTTTTAACCCTTTAACTCCCGAACCTTATCCATCAACTTCAAAAACATAACTTTTGATTTCCTCACCCTATCCTAGAGTGAGGGAGTCAAAAGATTAAGTTTTTGCTTTGGTAGCATGGCTGTCAAATTGAGGCAACTAAAATGTGGTTTCTACGAAGAATGTTAAGATGAGGGTTCATGGACAGCAAAGAAAACAAACGAGACAGTCTTGCAGGAGGCAGACACAAGAAGAACATTAATAAAGAAGATTAGGAAACGACGAGCAACATTTACAGGATATTTTATGAAGCAAGAGAAGGTGAAGGTTTTGCTTTGCCAGCATGGTTGACAATGCAGGATGCTGATGGACAGAATGGGGAGTCAGAGGGGTTAATCAGCTTTGTAGTTGTTTTTAACGTGCTGTTAGCCCTGCAAAGCACGTTAAAAACTCCTACAAGTAAAGCCAGAACAAGATTGAAGCAGCCGAGATGTGGTTTCTAAGAAGAATGTTGAGAGTTCCATGGACAGCGAAGAAAACAAACGAGACAGTCTTGATGGAGGCAGACACAAGTAGATCACTCATAAGGAAGATTAGGGAAAAGACAGGCAATATTTATGAGGAAAGGGAAATTATAGCACCTGGTCACAACAGGAAAGCTGGAGGGAAAGAGAGCACCAGGTAGACCCAGGGAGAAAATATTGGACGGACTTGCAGGGTGGCTGAGGATAGAGAGGGTGGAAGATGTGCTTGCGGCAACAAGGGATAGATACATATGGAGGGCCATGATCTCCAACGCCATGCGGCAGGGCACTTGATGATGATGATGTTGATGTTAGCCCTGATATAGCTCTAGCGATCGACTGGAATATGATATAAGCAATATCATTTCGATTTCGCAGAGCTTTAAAACTATACTGTTATGTATGTGTGTTGCAGGTGGTAAGGATGAGATTCTCTTTGAGGCGGACGATAGTCGGGGTGGTACTGGTAGTACTGTTACAGTTGACAGTATACTACTGGTTCATAGCTCCCACACGAAGACATCGAGCCCGCATTGCAGCACTGCCCCGACTGCAGCCCATATTGCGACAGGATCCTAGCAGACATGGCACTTGTGATGACCAGGTACTGTTCATCTTTTTTTACTGTTTGCTTCTTCATCTTTACTCTTCTCCAAGAACAATGAAGAAGAACTCTCTGTCTCTCTCTCTCTGTCTGTCTCTCTGTGTGTGTGTCTCTGTCTCTCTCTGTGTCTCTCTATGTCTCTCTGTCTCTCTGTCTCTCTCTCTCTGTGTGTGTGTGTGTGTGTGTGTGTGTGTGTGGTGTGTGTGTGTGTGTGTTCTGTGTGTGTGTGTTCTGTGTGTGTGTGTGTGTGTGTGTGTGTTCAGCCGGTCCTTGTCCCATCATAGGGGACTAAACTGTCTAATATGAATGATCAAGTATTAGAACACACATGCTACCTGTACACACGAGGGATAGTGAAAAAACGTGATGCAAATAAAATCATATAAAAAATAAAACAAAAATTGTGTGTACGTGTTAATACATGCAAGTAAATACTGATCAAATATGATACATGTATTGAATCATAAAACACGTACAATAACATTTTGAGCACATCATACAGTATACAGTTATGTAGCTAAAAGTATACATGCATACAAAGATACATATAAAGATATATACATGTATATATATATACATACATACATACATACATACATACACACACACACACACACACATATAATATATTATATATATATATATATATATATATATATATACATAGATACATAGATGTATACATAAATACATGCATGCACATTTACATACATACATACATTCTTCTTCATACAGTTCTTCTTCACACACATACACATGCATATATATATATATATATATATATATATATATTATACATATATACAGAGAGACAGAGAGAGAAAGAGACAGACAGACAGAGAGACAGACAGACAGAGAAAGAGATTTAAAATAGAAAAGAAAGAAAGGAAGAAAGAAATACAGAAAGAAAAAGCAAACAAACAAATAAAACAAACACACAAATACCAAATCGTAGAGATTTCCACAAACAGGTTTTGTCACATCATGACATCATGACATACCACGAGATTTTCACAAGCTGTTGCGAAATTTGGATGAAGGATGTAGTGTGCGGCTGGGGGGGGGGGGGGGGGGGGGGGGGGAGAGGACAACATCTTCAATTCTCCCAGGGATTACAAAGAATCTACTATACAAGCTGCTCTGCACAATCCTTTACTCTCCAAGTTTAGCACGACTCACAAAATTCTGTTTGAGATACATAGCGTGGAACATGGTCTGGACTGACTGACGAACGAATATTGATCTGGGTCGCTTACATCCGGTATCCTCAATACTGAGAAAGGGGGTTTAAACTTCACACGACTCCCAAAGTTTTTGCCAGTGTTGCGATTAAAAGACATTCTTTCACTACTAGCTGTTGGAAAGTTCCATTTTTTTTTCGTGTATTTCATTCTGTTTAATTTATCTGTCTATCCGCCTATCCGTCTACCTGTCTGTCTGTCTGTCTAGATGTCTGTCTGTTTGTCTGTTTGTCTGTCCGTCCATCCGTTCATCTCTCTCTCTCTGTGTCTGTCTGTCTGTCTGTCTATGTACCTACCTACCTACCTATCTGTATTTCTGTCTGTCTGTCTGTCTATCTATCTATCTAGCTAGCTAGCTAGCTAGCTAGCTATCTGTCTATATCTGTCTGTCTATCTATCTATATCTGCAGGGAGCTGATGGATAGGGTGAAGGAGTAAAAGGGTTAAGGGTCTGATTTGCTAGCATGGTTGGCAATGCAGGATGCTAGTGGACAGAGTGAGGGAGTCAAAGGGTTAACGTTTGAATCGTCAGGTTTCCTGGTGTCAGCTTAGTGTTTCACAGGTCCGCCCCTCCCCCTTCCCTCTCTCCTTTTTCAAGAACTGCAGCGTATAGAGTTCTGTGAGGATCAGTGTTTGCCTGATGATTCCTGGCAGATTTTGGTAGATTGCAAGGGAGTTGTCCGAGTGTGATTACCCTCTTGAACAAACTTCAATATAGTCAGTGGATAAAGTTTTGTTCTGTTTTAGTTGTCTTGTTTTTTGTAGGGTCCAGTTTTCTCTTGATGCAGTTGACACGTTGTGTTGTCCACGCTTTGCAGACGTATCTTGCTGCATAGTCAGCATTTTCCGTCTTCAGTGGCTTAGGTTTAATTTAATTTTAATTTAATTACAATATTTATATAGCGCAAAATCTTGATAAAATCAAATCTAAGCGCTGAAGCAGACACACACGCAAGCACGCACGCACGCACGCACGCACACACACCACACGCACAACACACACACACACACCACACACACACACAACACACACCACACACACACACGCATGGCTATAAATGGGGAGAAAGAATAAAAGCAATAAAAGCAAGAATAAAAGCAATGGAAAATTATAGAGAGCATAGCATATACAATTATATATTATAACCATGTGATTCCCTCCGAGCGGAGACAGGCTGCAGAGGGGTGGGGGGGGGGGGTTGAGTGAAGTTAGGATTTTATGCGGAGGAGAAAAGGTGAGTTTTGAGAGCGGACTTGAAGGAGACAAAAGTAGGTTGCTGACGGACTGAGAGAGGAAGTTTGTTCCAGGAGAGTGGACCAGAAACAGAGAAGGCTCGTGGACCATAGGTATTGAGCTTAGTGCGTGGAAAGCGAAAAGTCAGAGGATCGGAGGCAGAGCGGAGGGTACGTGAGGGAACATAGATATCAAGTAGGCTTGACAGGTAATCGGGGGCTGCGTTATTGAGGCTTTTGTAGCACATGGTGTCTAGGTGACAAGTATTTCCATGTTTCTGGAAGCCAACGAATACTGGCATGGTTTACCGGATTTTTTTTACAAGAACCAGAAAAAGAAAATAACGGAAAAGAATAAGAACGCGTACTGAATACAACCAGACAAGACAGGTGCAAATTTTCGGCCAACTGGCCTTTGTCATGCGTAAGATCACAAACAAACAAACACCAGATACAAAAATTAGGAGAAGAAGACTGAAACTTCCCTGCTGCTTCGTCCAGTTTGAGAAAAAGGACTAAACTGACTATAAATGACGTCACAATGTGTTTGTGAGTAAATATGATGTCAAAGCGGAAGTGAGATGAATTCTGCAATTGGAAAAGAGGTCATGCCGTTTTGATATTGTTTTATCCTGATGAGGGTCCAGGGCTAAAATCAAAACTATGAGGCACTAGCTAGGAGTATTTTTTTTAATGTAAAGTATCCCACTATTAAATAATGCATAAGAGAAAATATAAGCATATGATCAACTGAATGGGAAAATATATAATCAAGAGGAATGGCTGATATAAATAGATCGTGCCTAGTGCAACGAATCCGGTCTGACCTTGGAATAGGAAGCAAAACATCCTAAACCAACAGCCAAGGGCTGAAGGGAAAACCAGAGTCCCTGTAGAGAAACATTCCCTTAGTCAGACTTAGTCACACTTGTTTTGGATTTAGGATTTTCAATGTGAACATTTTTTAATGTTTTACGTGAGTAAATGCTTAAAGGGGAGGTAGGTATCATGACAGGTTTGCACACATGATGGCATGGGAGATACAGAAAAAAAAAAATCAGCGAACAAACCAACATGTCCGTCCTTTACCTACCAAGCGAAAGGTATTCAGGCAGGCTGGAACCCGAATCTTTTGATTGAAAGTCTGACGTCCTACTCATGGACTAACGCGCCCGTCAAAGACAATCGTAAAACTACGGTATTGGTTTGATCTCAGAGTGCATTGGACAGATTGTCGGTATGTGTACCCTCACTTTTCTTCCTGTTAGCTGTCCACCTCTCTGTGTGTCTGTTTCTCTCTTTAGATACATGGCTGTCTGCCCGTCTGTCTGTCTGTTTGTCAGTCGGTATCCTGTCTTGTCTGTCTGTCTACCTGTCTGTCTGTGTCTGTCTGTATCTGTCTGTGTCTGTCTGTTTGTCGATCGGTATCCTGTATGTCTGTCTGCCTGCCTGTCTGTCTGTCGATCGGTATCCTATATGTCTGTCTGTTGGTCTATCTGTCTGTCTGTCTGTTGTCTATCTGTATGTCTGTCTGTCTGCCTGTCTGTCTGTGCTTGTCTGTCTGTTTGTCGGTATCCTATATGTCTGTCTGTCTGTCTGTCTGTCGATCGGTGCCGCTTTGTGACGAGACAGTTTACTTGAAACTCTCTCTCTTTCTCTTTGCACACTTCAGTAGGTTGTGTGTGTATGGTGTGTGTGTGTGTGTGTGTGTGTGTGTGTGTGTGTGTGTGTGTGTGTGTGTGTGTGTGTGTGTGTGTGTGATGTGTGTGTGTGTGTGTAGTGTGTGTGTGTGTTGTGTGGTGTGTATGTATTGTTATGTATATAATATGTATATATATATATATATATGTGTGTGTGTGTGTGTGCGTGTGTGTGTGTGTGTGTGTGTGTGTGTGCGTGTGTGGGTGTAGTTGTTTCTTGTTTATATTGCGATTAGCTAGAATACTGTACAAGTGTAAAACGCCTAGTACAAGTCTAAACCTAACCCTTTGAAGACGCTTTAAAAGAAGTCGCAACAGTGACCGCGTTACATGGACTTCTACACTTTACCTTAACCCTTTGATTTCTCACCCTATCCACCGGCATCCTGCTTTTTCAACCATGTTAACAAAGCAAAAACTTAACCCTTTGACTCCCGTACCTTGTTCACCAGCATCCTGCATTGGCAACCATGTTAACAAAGCAAAAACTTAACCCTTTGATTCCCTCACTCTATCCACCAGCTTCCTGTAGGAAGCTGGTGGATAGAGTGAGGGAATCAAAGGGTTAAGTTTTTAGCAATTGGTAGATAGGCTGCGGGAGTTAAAGGATTAAAGCCTGCGACACAAATGAACTTGTAGGCTGCAGCGTGCGAGAGGTTTTTTTTCTTCTTTTTTTTGCAGATAGTAGATAGAAAAAAAATTCTAATTGAGTGACACCAGGACCTATTCGCTCTTTACACATAGCTCACGAGAGGAGGCTTGGTGCACTAAAGTCGAGCGGGGGGTGGGGGGGGGGAGGGGGATGTTGACTTGTTTTTTTTGTTTTGTTTTTGTTTGGTTTTTTTTTGCGGGTGGAAAATGTGATCGTAGCTTTTCAGCGATTTCTCTGGCTAAGAACAACATCAAGGCTCCCTCCCCCACGTAACAGCTGTCAAGCGGCAGGTGTATTGATTATGGAATCTAAGAACTTTGATCTCTGAGCAGGGAGATTCGTGGTTGTCGATGAAAGGAAAAGAAAGTCGTAGGCTCCCTGCTCATCCTGTCCACCAGTACCCTGCATTGCCAAACCATGTTAGTAAAGCAAAAACATAACCCTTTGGCTCCCTCCTGCAGGAAGCTGGTAGATAGGGTGAGGGAGTCAAAGGGTTAAGTTTTTGCAGTTGGTGGATAGGGTGAGGGAGTCAAAGGGTTAAGTTTTTGCAGTTGGTGGATAGGGTGAGGGAGTCAAAGGGTTAAGTTTCTGCAGTTGGTGGATAGGGTGAAGGAGTCAAAGGGTTAAGTTTTTGCAGTTGGTGGATAGGATGAAGGAGTCAAAGGGTTAAGTTTTTGTGGTTGGTGGATAGAGTGAAGGAGTCAAAGGGTTCAGATTTTGCAGTTGGTGGATAGGGTGAAGGAGTCAAAGGGTTAAGTTTTTGCAGTTGGTGGATAGGGTGAAGGAGTCAAAGGGTTAAGTTTTTGCGGTTGGTGGATAGGGTGCGGGACTCAAAGGGTTAATTGAATCTAGAGCCCGGGCTGCAAACGTGACGGTAGAGACACGCGATCAGTGTCTGTGTTCTGTCTGCCGAGACGATGATGATGTATTTTATAGAGCGACAAATAGAAGTGTACCACGATATCTTCCTAATCCGTAAAATCAAAAATCAACATCTTAACCCTTTGACTCCTGCACCCTTTCAAATTTCCGCCAGAATCCTGCATTATCTACCATGTTATCAATATAAAAACCTAACCTTTTGATTCCCTCATTCTATCCTCCAGCTTCCTCACCCAATCCACCAGCTTCCTTCAGAAAGCTGATGACTAGGGTGAAGGAATCAAAAGGTTAAGTTTTTGCAGTTGGTGGATAAGCTGCGGGAGTCAGAGGGTTAATCCACTTGATGACCAGATCGTTTTCAACTTCTTCGTCCCAGAAACTGACATCTTTTAGTGCATTGCTATGGAAAGCACATTCCACACTATGTAAAGCACACTCCACACTATGTAAATCACACTCCACACTATGGAAAGCACACCCCACACTATGTAAAGCACACCCCACACTATGTAAATCACACTCCACACTATGGAAATCACACTCCACACTATGGAAATCACACCCCACACTATGCAAATCACACTCCACACTATGT
>CM060305.1:34220728-34223228 GCA_030674185.1 Monoplex corrugatus | reverse complement strand
CAGACAGACAGAGAGAGAGATGGTCATAAAACAGACGTACGTGTACAGTCAAAGGCCACCTTTGCACAATATATATTCGACACAGTGATGTGCTTACACTGGAAACGTGTCAGCTGGCGGGAACGATATTGCTATGTATGTTTAAGTGTGTGTGTGTGTGTGTGTGTGTGTGTGTGTGTGCGTGCGTGCGTGCGTGCGTGTGTGTGTGTGTGTGTGTAGGTGTGTAGATGTGTGTATTTGTGTGTGTGTGTGTGTGTGTGTGTAGGTGCGTTTATGTGTGTGTTCGTTCTTTGATTTGTCTTTTCACTATAAGTGATATAAAATGTAGAACGATACTAAAGCGGGTTGGATTGGGGCAGAGGGGAGATAGAGTAAAAAGACATAAATAGGTGGGAGAACAGGAAAATGGAATGAAAACTTAACTCTAAAAATTAACTTCAACAATATGAAGGTAAATTGTAACACTAATACACAAACCGCATAAAGGCAACAATATGAAGGGAAATTGTAACACTAATACACAAACGCATAAAGTTAAATAATGCGTTAACAGGACTGTGAAACTAATGATTCTGAAAATTTAACTAATAACGATTGATCTGATGTAACTTTTGGAAATGAGTTTCAGAATACTTTTCTTGAGTAAACATTTTTGGTAAAAAGGAACGTAGCATTTTGCATAAATAAGCAGTGAAACATGTTGTGTGTGTGTGAGTGTTTGGTGTGTGTGAGTGTGTGTGTGTGTGTGTGTGGTGTGTGTGTGTGTGTGTGTGTGTGTGTGTGTGTGTGTGTGTGTGTGTGTTTGCTGTGTGTGTGTCTGTATGTGTGTGTTGTTTGTGTGTGTGTTGGGGGCGTGGTGTGTTTGTGTATTTGTTGTGCGCTGCGCGTGTGTAGTGTGTGTGTGTGTGTTTTGTGTTGTTAGGTATGTGTGTGCGTGCATTTTTAAAGTTCAAGAAGAAAGTGGACAAAGAATAAAGATACAGAAGTAGACAAGAAAGAGAACAGAGGAGAAAGGACAGAAAGAAGGAAGGAAAAGAAGAAAAAGGAAAAGGGAGAAGAAGAGGAGGAGGAAGAAGAAAAAGAGAAGAGAGCAGAGGAGAGGAGGAAGAAAAGAAGAAGAGAGGAGGGAGAGAAGAAGAGAAGAAGAAGAAGAGGAAAGGAAAGAAAGGAGGAGGAAGAAAAATGAAGCGGAAGAAGAAGAGAGGAAGAAGAGGAAGAAGAGGAGAAGAAGAGGAGGAAGAGAGAGGAAAGAAAAAATGAACGGGAAGAAGAAGGAGGAGGAGGAGAAGAGGAGGAAGAAGAGGAGAGGAGAAAGAAAAATGAACGGGAAGAAGAAGGAGGAGGAGGAAGAAGAGGAGGAAGAAGAGGATGAGGAGGAAAGAAAAATGAACGGGAAGAAGAAGGAGGAGGAGGAAGAAGAGAGGAAGAAGAGGAGGAGAAGAAAGAAAATGAACGGGAAAGAAGGAGGAGGAGGAAGAAGAGAAGAAGAGGAGAGAGGAAAGAAAAATGAACGGAAGAAGAAGGAGGAGGAGGAGGAAGGAAAAGATGAACGGGAAGAAGGAGGAGGAGGAAGAAAATGAACGGAAGAAGAAGGAGGAGGAGAAGAAGGAGGAAGAAAAGAGGAGGAGAAGGAAAGAAAAAAAAGGGAAGAAGAGAGGAGAAGAAATGAAGGAAAGAAGAGGAGAGGAAGAGAGAAGAGGATGAGGAGGAAAGAAAAATGAACGGGAAGAAGAAGGAGGAGGAGGAAGAAGAGGAGAAGGGGGAGGAGGAGGAAAGAAAAATGAACGGGAAGAAGAGGAGGAGGAGCAGGAGGAGGAAGAGGAATAAGAAGAAGAGGAGGACGAGAAGCCAAAGAGAAAAATGAACAAGAAGTACAAACAACAAAAAGAAGACAAAAAAACGTGAAGAGCAAATAGACAGAGAAGTAAAAAAATAAATAAAAGAAAATGTGACAGAGAAGATGACAACGACGACAAAGAAGACCGACTGGAAGCAGTGGGCCTGGGAGGGAGGTAATAGAGAGTTAAGAAATGAAACAGGAGAGGACTGTGTGTGTGTGTGTGTGTGTGTGTGTGTGTGTGTGTGTGTGTGTGTGTGTGTGTGCGTATGTGAGTGTGTATGCGTCTTGTGTGTGTATGTGCGTGTAAGTTTGCGCGCGCGCGTGTGTGTGTGTGTGTGTATGTGTGCTTGTGTGTGTATGTGTGTTGTGTGTTGTGTGTGTGTTTGTGTGTGTGTGTGTGTGTGTGTGTGTGTGTGTGTGTGTGTGTATGTTTTGTTGTGTGTGTATGTGTGCGTGTGTGTGTGTGTGTGTGTTTGCGTGTGTGTGAGCATGTGCGCGCGCGTGTGTGTGCGTTTGTGTGAACGAGATTGCGACAACCCACCTCCACCCCCTTGTGCTTACAGGGAAGCAAGGCACCTGTATCTGCAGGTGTCAATTGTAAAGAGATTAATGTCGAAATAAGTGTTGTTGTTGTTGTTTTTCCTGTTCAATAAAGTAATA
>CM060305.1:34213228-34215728 GCA_030674185.1 Monoplex corrugatus | reverse complement strand
TAATGGTAGTGGTAGTGGTAGTGGTAGTAGTGGTGGTGGTGATAGCAGTGGTAGTTGTAGTGGTGGTAGTGGCGATGGTTTACTGTAGTTGTTGTTGGTAGTGGTGGTGGTGATGATGGTAGTGGTAGTGGTAGTTGTGACGGAAGGGTTACTGTTGTTGTTGTTGTGAAATGTTAGAGACTTCCATCGATAAGAGGAGGAGGAGGAGTAATTGTCGTAGTAGATGTACTAGTAACAGTAGCAGCAGCAGTAACAACAGTAGTAGTAGTAGTAGGACTACTACTAGTAGTAGTAATAAGACTAGCAGTAGTAGCAGCAGCAGCAGTAGTAGTAGTAGGACTAGTAGTATAGTAGTAGTAGTAGTAATAGGAGCAGTGGTAATAGACTTTTCCATACAGCGTCTGCTGAAGAATATATGCTTCTGCAATTGGTCTTATATCCTGTATGAAGACCAGTACAAGGCACTTAAGCTAGTCTGTAGAACCACATTGGTCAACTGGGAGTCACAAGAGATCAAGACAGGAGATGACTTGGACAGTTTGAGATCATTACCATCAATACTTTGTGATCAGTCGTTTTCTTCCAGGGAAGACGCGTGCGCGTGCGCGTGCACACACACACACACACACACACACCACAACACACACACACACACACACACACACACACACACTCACTCATACACACACACACTCACTCATACACACACACACTCACTCATACACACACACACATACTCATACACAAACACACACACATGTACAGAGACACACATTCACACACATATATAGACACAAATAAAAATACAAACACAAACACAAACATACACACGCACACACACACACACACACACACGCACGCACGCACGCACGCACACACACACACACACACACACACACACACACACACACACACACACACACACACACACACACACAGAGGCAACCACTGAGCCACACACATTCACACACACACACACACACACACAACGATAACACACGCATATATGCTACACACACAGTGCGTACATGTGAAGTCTCAAGTATTTCTTCTCCTTTACACAGAAAGTTTTCTTTCATAATTACGGATTATACAAAAGCATTTCAGTTAATATATCATTCATACTAAGTTATATACAATTTATATCGTGACACAATGGTTGATAATTCATATAGTGTTCATATACATGTAGTACGTTTTGATAAAATATCAGCACAAAGACGAAAGTGATTCCTGTCACTTGTATCAGCCACCACAATGCCTCCCTCATCCCAGACATAGAATGCGAACAAGGCTGTATTTTCTGGGCGTAAGGCCGTTTTCTTTAAGGAACACATTTCAAAACAAATGCTGTTTGTCTTTGGTGTCGTTCTGGTCCAAGTTACTTTCAACTGTGGGAAAGCTTGTGATTTTCTTTCTCTTTTTTCTTCTTCTTCTTTTTTTTCTCTAAGAAGTCATGTAATCTGGTTTTGAATTTCTTGTGCTGATAAATCATAGAAAACTTGTAAAATGCTTTAAGACTTTAAAACTTGAAGAAATAGTTTTAGGTGTAAAATGTTTCAGATTTTAAAACTTTCGGAAATAGTTTTAGGCGCAAAATTTTTCAGATTTTAAAACTTTACGAAGTAGTTTTTTAGGTGCAAAACATTTCAGATTTTAAAACTTAAGGAAACAGTTTTAGACGCAACATGTTTTAGATTTTAAAACTTTAAGAAATAGTTTTAGGCGTAAAATGTTTCAGATTTTAAAACTTTAGGAAATAGTTTTAGGCGCAAAATATTTCAGATTTTAAAACTTAAAGAAAAAGTTTTAGGCGCAAAGTGTTTTAGATTTTAAAACTTTAAGAAATAGTTTTAGGCGTATGTGCAAGGTTCATAGCTTAAGCCATGAATTTTGGATCTTCTCCGTCACATGGTATAAGTGGCGTAAGTGCATGTGGAATTTACGTTCTGAACGCAGAGGCGTTAATTTCATAACTGAAACTGAAAGTGAAACTAAAGAACTGATTGTGATTTTCTTATGCAGAATTAAAAAAAAAAAACGTGTTTGTCTGTGTCTTCATTTTCTTATTTAGAATTTTAAAAATATGTTTGTCTGTCTCTTCCCACCCCTACAGGACAGTTGGAGATAGTGATAGGAGGGTGGGTGATGAGTGATGCAGCAGTGACCTACTACAACGATCTGGTGGATCAGCACACGCTGGGCTTTGATTTCATCCAGAGCATTCTGGGGCCCTGTGCACAGTCACGTGTCGCCTGGCACGTGGACCAGTTTGGACACAGTCGGGAACATGCTGCTCTTTTTGCCAGGGTAAGAGGGATAGAGAAAGATAGATAGATAGATAGATAGATAGATAGATAGATAGATAGATAGATAGATAGATAGATAGATAGAAGAGAGAGAGAGAGAGAAAGAGAGAGGGAATGTATGTGTGTGTGTGTTTGTGTGTGTGTGTGTGTGTGTGTGTGTATTGGTGTGTTTGTGTGTGTGTGTGTGTTTG
>CM060305.1:34203228-34210728 GCA_030674185.1 Monoplex corrugatus | reverse complement strand
TCTGACTACTAAACTCCATGGCAGTCGGTCTGAACTGGAGTTGAAAAAAGCAAACCAACCAACCAACCAACCAACCAACCAACCAACCAACCAACCAACCAACCAACCAACCGACCTACCAACCAACCAGTCAACCAACCAACCAACCAACCAACCAACCAACCAACCATACAACCAAACAACCAACTAGCCAACAAACAAACCAACCAACCAACCAACCAACCAACCATACAACCAACTAGCCAACAAACAAACCAACCAACCAACCAACCAACAACCAACCAAACAACCAACCAGCCAACAAACCAGCCAACCAACCAACCAACCAACCAACCAACCAACCAACCAAACAAACAACCAACCAAGAAACCAACCAACCAACCAACCAACCAACCAACCAACCAACCAACCATCCAACCAACCAACCAACCAACCAACCAAACACACAAGCACACAAACACACAAACACGCACACAAACATACAAACGGAACAAACAAACACACAAATACGCACACAAACATACAAACGGCCATATTCATCGCCCAATGTCGTCTGACCATGTTGACGGCTAAAAAAGAAGATGACGAAGAGTTTGTTATATGCCACGTACGACAAGGGGCTTCGTTATGTTCATCTACGTTTAAAATCACTTTTTTTTTAGTCATACGAAGCTTATATGGATATTGAGATACGCTCTTTACGATAAAATTTCCCATACAACTTTTTTTTAAAATTTCTAATAGAGACTTAGAAAATTAATCATATGTGATATTGAGATACTCTCTCTACAATCAAATCTATCATACAAAGTTTCTGTAATAGAGATGTTATCATTGCCTTTGAAATTTACGAAATTAAAACTTTTTTAAAAAAAATAATCTGAATATCACATCTCAGCTTTGTTCGAAGCCTGTTGACAAATGAGTGATAAATCCCTTTTAAAAAGCTTTTGACAAACTTGGGGTTTGTGACCTGTTTCTGTAACTTCCCTCCCATCTCCGAAAATGTGTTTGTTCCCCTATGTTTGATAACGGCGTTCGTATTCATCCTTCTCCAATGTCTTGTGTGATCATTCAAGTTTGTAAGCATCCATCTTTGATTATAGTTGTCTGTTGTTATGGAGACGCAGGTGTCCGTTTCATAATTGAGATGTCCATGTCCCTGGCAACAGAGCTGTTTTCGAGTGAAAACATGGACAGATAGAGAAACCAGTTTCTGTGTTATGTATAGGATACTGTGTGATCTATGATATCACCTACATGCGTGTCTTCTTCTTTGAGGCTGAAAAGGAGATTTTGCAAATAGGACACACACACACACACGCACACACACACACACACACACACACATACACACACACACACACGCACACACGCACACACGCGCACACACGCACACACGCGCACACACACACACACACGCACACACACACATCTACTAGAGAGAGAGAGAGAGAGAGAGAGTGGAGAGAGAGACGAGAGAGAGACAGACTGAAAAGAAGACTGAGAGAGAGAGACTGAGAGAGAGAGAGAGAGACTGAGAGAGATGAAGAGAGAGACTGAGAGAGAGAGAGAGACATGAGAGAGAGAGAGAGGACAGTACTGAGGAGAGAGAGAGAGAGAGAGAGAGAGAGAGAGACTGAGAGAGAGAGAGAGAGAGAGAGAGAGAGAGGAGAGAGAGAGAGAGAGAGGAGAGTGCTCCGGTTGAAACGTTGCGTTGTTGTAATTACATTACCAAAATCTTGAAATGTTTTCGTACAATAAGTATATGTTAAATATCTTTTTTTTTTATCTTTATTTATACTAGTATCGTAAAGCTATACTCTTCTTTTTTCCATGTTTCTATTGATTTATTTAGTTGTTCGTTTATTTAATCATTTATCTGTGTATTTATTCATTTGTTACTTTTGGTGGGGGTAAAACATTTTCTTTTATTTCATATCTCACCTCCCCTGATCAAGAGGAACAACTACAGCACTGAAAGAAATTGAAAATAGATAAATAAATAATTGAATAATAAATAAAATAAATAAATGAATAAATAAACAAATAAATAAAAAATAAATACGTATATAAATAAATCATAAACACATGAATAAAATAAAAGGTGTGCTCCATGTACCTATATTTCACTAGGGTCTATTATGTAAAAAAAAAATCTTCTCATCTTCCCTCCCCCTGTTCTTAGCCTGCTTGCCCACCACTGCCACCCCCTCCCCCTTCCCCCCCCCCACCCCCCACACGCTGTTTTCCTTGTCTTCAGCTAGTCCGATTGTACAATTGCTCTTGAGCCAGTTCGTGAAATAACTTCTGAGCTGCAATAACAGATAAAGAGTATATTTCTATTTAAACGGGAATAGTACAGTTTATACTTGTTTGTCGCAAAGTATCCCGTTCATTTTTTTTTTAATCTCTACTCGTACATTATGACCATTAATAAATTCTTGTAGCGGAGAAAAATATGCTATGCTCATATCTTGCTACCTTGTTTCTGTGTCCAGATGGGGTTCGATGCTTTATTCGTGGGGAGGATAGACTACCAAGACCACGAGGTGAGGGAGAAGACCAAGACGCTGGAGTTTGTGTGGGAAGCGAGCCCCAATGCCCCAGGTAAGAAGCGGGTTCTGTCTTTCATCTTTCTGTCTTACTCTTAAGGTACTGTTCGGTTGGCTTTTTTTGTTGTTTTTTTGGTACGTTTCTCTACAATGTTGCCTAGCTTGTGCCAGATACAAAGAGAAAATCTACACGTTAGATAGGACCTCAATACATTGCCAATGCATAGGACTCATGTGCAGGCTTACCCAGGCTTATGCCATGATCTGTTGCGATCTTTTCCATCACAGGACATCAAGTAGTATCAGTGCATATGGAATTTATTTCCAGCGCGCAGACGTTCTCTTGAGTAAATGAAAGTGAAACTAAAACTGACTCTATGTCTAGAAACTAAAACTGACTATGTCTAGAAACTAAAACTGACTCTATGTCTAGAAACTAAAACTGACTATGTCTAGAAACTGAAACTGACTCTATGTCTAGAAACTAAAACTGACTATGTCTAGAAACTAAAACTGACTCTATGTCTAGAAACTAAAACTGACTATGTCTAGAAACTGAAACTGACTCTATGTCTAGAAACTAAAACTGACTATGTCTAGAAACTAAAACTGACTCTATGTCTAGAAACTAAAACTGACTCTATGTCTAGAAACTAAAACTGACTCTATGTCTAGAAACTAAAACTGACTCTATGTCTAGAAACTAAAACTGACTATGTCTAGAAACTAAAACTGACTATGTCTAGACACTAAAACTATGTCTAGAAACTAAAACTGACTATGTCTAGACACTAAAACTATGTCTAGAAACTAAAACTGACTATGTCTAGACACTAAAACTATGTCTAGAAACTAAAACTGACTATGTCTAGACACTAAAACTATGTCTAGAAACTAAAACTGACTCTATGTTTAGAAACTAAAACTGACTCTATGTCTAGAAACTAAAACTGACTCTATGTCTAGAAACTAAAACTGACTATGTCTAGAAACTAAAACTGACTCTATGTCTAGAAACTAAAACTGACTCTGTCTAGACACTAAAACTGACTCTATGTCTAGAAACTAAAACTGACTCTATGTCTAGACACTAAAACTGACTCTGTCTAGACACTAAAACTGACTCTATGTCTAGAAACTAAAACTGACTCTATGTCTAGACACTAAAACTGACTCTATGTCTAGAACTAAAACTGACTCTATGTCTAGACACTAAAACTGACTCTGTCTCGACACTAAAACTGACTCTATGTCTAGAAACTAAAACTGACTCTATGTCTAGAAACTAAAACTGACTATGTCTAGAAACTGAAACTGACTCTATGTCTAGAAACTAAAACTGACTATGTCTAGAAACTAAAACTGACTATGTCTAGAAACTAAAACTGACTCTATGTCTAGAAAGTAAAACTGACTCTATGTCTAGAAACTAAAACTGACTCTATGTCTAGAAACTAAAAACTGACTATGTCTAGAAACTAAAACTGACTCTATGTCTAGAAACTAAAACTGACTATGTCTAGAAACTAAAACTGACTATGTCTAGACACTAAAACTATGTCTAGAAACTAAAACTGACTATGTCTAGAACTAAAACTGACTATGTCTAGAAACTAAATACTGACACTATGTCTAGACACTAAAACTGACCTCTATGTCTAGAAACTAAAACTGACTATGTCTAGACACTAAAACTATGTCTAGAAAATAAACTGACTCTATGTCTAGACACTAAAACTATGTCTAGAAACTAAAACTGACTCTATGTCTAGAAACTAAAATTGACTCTATGTTTAGAAACTAAAACTGACTCTATGTCTAGAAACTAAAGCTGACTCTATGTCTAGAAACTAAAACTGACTCTATGTGTAGAAACTAAAACTGACTCTATGTCTAGAAACTAAAACTGACTCTGTCTAGACACTAAAACTGACTCTGTCTAGACACTAAAACTGACTCTATGTCTAGACACTAAAACTGACTCTGTCTAGACACTAAAACTGACTCTATGTCTAGAAACTAAAACTGACTCTATGTCTAGACACTAAAACTGACTCTATGTCTAGAAACTAAAACTGACTATGTCTAGAAACTAAAACTGACTCCATGTCTAGAAACTAAAACTGACTCTACGTCTAGAAACTAAAACTGACACTATGTCTAGAAACTAAAACTGACTCTATGTCTAGAAACTAAAACTGACTCTATGTCTAGAAACTAAAACTGACTCTATGTCTAGAAACTAAAACTGACTATGTCTAGAAACTAAAACTGACTATGTCTAGAAACTAAAACTGACTATGTCTAGAAACTAAAACTGACTCCATGTCTAGAAACTAAAACTGACTCTATGTCTAGAAACTAAAACTGACTCTATGTCTAGAAACTAAAACTGACTCTATGTCTAGAAACTAAAACTGACTCCATGTCTAGAAACTAAAATTGACTATGTCTAGAAACTAAAACTGACTATGTCTAGAAACTAAAACTGACTCTATGTCTAGAAAGTAAAACTGACTATGTCTAGAAACTAAAACTGACTCCATGTCTAGAAACTAAAACTGACTATGTCTAGAAACTAAAACTGACTCCATGTCTAGAAACTAAAACTGACTATGTCTAGAAACTAAAACTGACTATGTCTAGAAACTAAAACTGACTCCATGTCTAGAAACTAAAACTGACTATGTCTAGAAACTAAAACTGACTATGTCTAGACACTAAAACTGACTATGTCTAGAAACTAAAACTGACTCCATGTCTAGAAACTAAAACTGACTATGTCTAGAAACTAAAACTGACTCCATGTCTAGAAACTAAAACTGACTATGTCTAGAAACTAAAACTGACACTATGTCTAGAAACTAAAACTGACTCTATGTCTAGAAACTAAAACTGACTCTATGTCTAGACACTAAAACTGACTATGTCTAGAAACTAAAACTGACTTTATGTCCGTCTGCGTGGCTCGCTGTATGTCTGTCTGTCGTGTTCTCTCTTCTCCCTCCTCCATCTCTCCCTGATTTTTATTTCTTTTTTTGTTTCCATCTCGTCTTAGTTGCAGACTCTGTTTCAGTTTGAGTTTCATTTTCTCAATATGACGTCTCCGTGCTCGGGATGAATTGCATGTGCATTAAAAATCATAGGCACGTGTGATGGAGAAGATCCAGAATGATCATGGCATAAGCCCTAAGCCTGCACATAAACCTATGAGCTGATCAGGTCCTGAGGTCTTACCTTGTCTATTTTTTTTAGATAGATTTGTACTAGTATTGTATCAGTCTATCATTGGAACAATCTTGGTTATATGTAATGTAAAGTTTGATAAAAAAAAAAGCTTCCAGCTATTAATTTCTACATGTGGAAAATAGAGTGTCACTGTCACCCCCCCCCCCCCCTCTTCTCTGTCTCTCTTTTAACTGGAAGAAAAAAAAAAGGTTTCGTATCCTTCCAATTCATCTGTCTGTCTGTCTGTCCCTCTCTCATTTAATTGTATTTTCCGCAGCTTATACGAGGGCATTTTTGCCATTGCCAATCTACTTAAAACACATACATTAGATACAGAGAATGAGAGAGAGACAGAGACAGACAGACAGACAGAGAATGAGAGACAGACAGACATAGAGAGAGACAGACAGACAGACAGAGAAAGAGAGAGACAGACAGACACACACACACACACACACACACACACACACACACATACACACACACACACACGCACACACACACACACACACACACACACACACACACACACACACACACAACACACACAGAGAGACAGAGTCGAGAGAGAGAATTTGAACCACTGCTTTGTCTAATCTGTCCATGTGTGTCTGGTGTATCTGCACGTCTGTCTGTCTTTTTGTGTCTTTGTGTCTCTTTGTTTCTTTTCGCTCCATTTTTTCAAAACCCTTTACATGTCGGTTTTTTCCTCCCCACCCCCTCCTTTCCCCACCCCCACTCCTGCTTTACCTGTCTATCTCACCTCTCTTTCTCTTACGTCCTGCGCTCTCCCATACTCGCGAAAATAACATGCTGTCAAATGTGTCAGGCGGTCCTCCATACACTGTACCCATAGTGAGGACCTGGCGAGCAAAAGAGCTTTTCTTTTTGACCTAGGTGAAAATTGGTTCTTATGAATGTGGATTCACATTCGAAGCCACAATACTTTTTTTTTTTATCTGTAAAAGACAAGTCATATTTTGAGTTGGGAGCTGTGAGTTGGGAGTTCGTTAATTTAAAAAAAAATTATCAGAATTTGTCATTTGGAGTTGGGAGCCGTGAATTAGGAGTTAGTTCAAGACAATGATCGAAATTTGTCATTTGAAGTTGGGAGCTGTGATTGGGAGTTTGTTCAAGAAAATGAATCAGAATTATTTGTTATTTGGAGTTGGGAGCCGTGAATTAGGAGTTGGTTCAAGGCAATTATGGACATTTGTCGTTTGAAGTTGTGAGTTGTGAGTTGGCAGTTTCTGCAAGTCAGCTGATCCAAATCGGACAAATCCATATAAGCACCCCCCCACCCCCCACCCCCCCAAATCTGACACTGATTACCTGGCTGGGTATTTTAGTCTGCGCTCTACCCGAAGTGCTGACAAATTTTTGAAATTTATGATGGAGAAGGGCGGGATGCGGGATGGGGTTAGGGGCTTTGGGGAGAACTGGACGTTACAAACTGGACGTAACAAACTGGACGTAACAAACTGGACGTAACAAACTAGATGTAACAAACTAGACGTAACAAACTGGACGTAACAAACTGGACGTAACAAACTAGACGTAACAAACTGGACGTAACAAACTGGACGTAACAAACTGGACGTAACAAACTGGACGTAACAAACTGGACGTAACAAACTAGACGTAACAAACTGGACGTAACAAACTGGACGTAACAAACTGGACCTAACAAACTGGACGTAACAAACTGGACGTAACA
>CM060305.1:34188228-34190728 GCA_030674185.1 Monoplex corrugatus | reverse complement strand
CAAGTTTTTTCATTACTTCTTCATTTTCTGTTGAGAGAAGCAGATTTAACGTTACCGTTGTAGAGACGCTCCAATATTTTTGCGGAATAGTTTTTTTTTAGGTTATCAAGTGCAGAACACCTTAAAACAAGATTAGTTAATCTTCTTTGGTGGTGCAATTGCACAATTTCCACGTCAAACCATTTTCCTCACATGCTGTTCATCTTTTGGAATGCACAGCAATTTATGGCACACAGTATCTCAAACATTTTCAAGATCCCGTTTGATAACTTTATTCATATTTAACCAGTCGCCGTGGTGTAGTGGTTAACGCAACGGACTACCGACTGGATGGTTGTGGGTTCGAATCCCCATCAGTCCCTTCAAAAATATATCATTGTGGGGTTTTTCGCTCTAACCGGCTCCTACCCAGAGTTGGGCGTGCTATGGGCTCTATTGGCAAGACTGGGACCACACAGTCGAGTCTCATCCACTTCACGGATACGTCATTTAGGGTATTGCTCAAATCTTTTGACCAGCATCGCAGATGTCTGTATCTCTCGGGCTTGGATGATGCCAGGATATCTTATGATAGTAAGCAAAGAGTACAGCCCTGTCACGCAGTCTCAAGCCTAGATGGAACTCCATAGCATCATGATTATCATCCTCATCGACACCATCGTCATCGCATAGTAGAAAAAAAAAACTGTGCCAGCTTCTGTGGCCATTAAGGTGGCGTAGAAAAATGGGACGAAAAAAACAAAAAAAGCTGAGCACAAAGGTAACCTCCCTGAGAGCGACGATCTTAAAAAAAACTTTATTCATATTCATTAATACATAGGGCTTAGTGCAGTTTGAAGTTTTAAACCTTTTATGAAAAGTGAATCTGTCAGTAGTTTGAATATTGTAATTTCTCCCCCGCGGGGATGCCGGGGGCTCTTTCATATGAACAGTATCCCTACCTTCTGGAAATTCTGTGGTAGAAATTTCCTCTTTTCTGTCACTTTGTTACTACCTTATTCATTTGCTTTCTGTCATTTCTTTTTATCAGTTTCTACCTTAGTGGTCCATTCATCTCTATGTGTTCGATAAAGTCTTACGTACTTTTTTTAAGAATTGATAATTGGGTACCTGTATTAATTGCGTTTTTGGCTGTAAGGAGGTGATATGCGGAAGCAATTTTTGGTAATTTAGGCCCGTTTATATAATGTGTTTTGGTGTCCTTGGCATGCTTTATTTTGTATTCAGGTGTGTTTTTTTTTAATTTCCTTTGCAATAAATTGGACTCAGAGGTCAACGCCAGGGGCACTTCCATAGATTATGTGCGTGCATGCATTGATTATATAATGTGTACTTAATTCTCTTTTCTTTTTTTTTTCCTGTTGAAGTTTTGTATGTTTTGAAGCGGTTATAGCCCTGATATGGCTCTACGTAGTCGACTGGGCTTTTAAACGACAATGACAATAACAATAAGAATATGATAATTCCGTTTGTGCCACAGGCAATGCATCATTCTCTGTTTTGAAACAGTTAATGTAAAAGCATTCACATTTTCATGATATAAGTATATGCGAGCATTTGATGATGCACATGAACGTTTGCCCCTTCAATCTAGTCATGTAACATTTTTTAAGCTTTTAAGGGTAGTTTACGATGTTCCATACGGGTTAAATTTAGCACCTAACAATTAAATACACACACCACACACACACACACACACACACACACACACACACACACACACACACACACCACACACATATATATATATATATATATATATATATATATATATATACAGAAAGAGAGAGAGAGAGAGACAGACAGACAGACAGACACAGACAGACACAGACAGACAAGAGAGAGAGAGAGACAGATACATACATACATACATACATACATACATACATACATACATACATACATAGACAGACAGACAGATAGATACATGTATACACACACACACCACACACACACACACACACACACACACACACACACACACACACACACACACACACACACACACACAAGCTAGCTACAGCAACGTTTGCAATTAGAACTACTTCACAAGCGGATAATTTTGTGAGCAAAGAAATTAAGATCAGGTCTGATACTGACTTTCCAAAACGAGCAAAAAACATTTCATCACAAATTACAGCCGCAACTTACATATCTGGCCTGATCAAACAGTTCAACATAACAATGGATGAAATAGCCGAGAAACCAACGATAACGCCTATCCCTACATGGGAAATGCTAAAGGCCACGTTTGATCTCGATTATGCAGACGTTAAAAAAGATGATAATGTCAACATTACGCTATCCACAGCTTGTGAACACATCGATGAAAAGTACCGTACCCACCTCCACATTTTTACCGATGGGTCAGTCTTAGCAAATCAGAGCGTTGGAGCAGCCTTTTATGTTCCAAAATTTAACATTAAAGAGTCTTTTTTCATTGGGGCAAATGTATCTATATATACAGCAGAATTGGTCGCTGTTGTTCAAGCGTTGCATT
>CM060305.1:34155728-34165728 GCA_030674185.1 Monoplex corrugatus | reverse complement strand
CTTCCGTTCGTCGTCTATATGGTTAGATCACATCTGGCGACAGATATGACCATCTTTCCAGTTCTGCCTGCTGCCACGGAGCTTTGCGGTAATTGGAGTTGTAGTTGGCCATGTACTCTATCGCTCCTCTTCAAAAACTTCATAATATTTTTTTTACTCTACTTGATATTGTCATCATTATCATGTGCCCTGCTGCATGGCGTTGGCGATCATGGCCCTCCATACGAATCTATCCCTTGTCGCTGCAAGTCCATCTCCCACTCTCTCCGTCCTCAGCCATCCAGCAAGTCCATCCAATATTTTCTCCCTGGGTCTACCTGGTGTTCTCTTTCCCTCCAGCTTTCCTGTTGTCACCATGTGCTGTAATTTCTCTTTCCTAATTTCTAATCTTCTTCATTAGTGATATTCTTGTGTCTGACTCCTTCAAGACTTGATATACGTGACACATACTCAACTGTCTAGTCCTTTTGACCACAGGGGTAGATTGGTCAAGGCGTCAATTTGAACGTGGGGTTCACGTGAGGGGAGGGTTGAGCCACTTGTGGCCGGTGCCGTGTCACCAGGACCATCTGCTTCTCTCTAGACAGAAGGTGGTAGTCATCGCTTTCTGTCCGTGGATTATGGAAGTGATCTAATGATGCTTCTCTTCTCGCTCTAAGTGACAATGTTGTGTGGGTTGGTCTTTCTAGGCTCCTCTTTTCGCCAGCGTATCTTCTTCTCGTTTTCCAGTATCCGACAGTGGACAGGGATCCAGTGGAGTGACTGATAATAAGATAAACAGATAAATACGAAGTATGAAGAAAAAAAAAACGAAGTCAAGAAGAGGGAAGAGAAGAAGAAGAAGGGGATTATCGAAAGTGGAAAGAGGAGATGAATAGGTAATAAGACGGCAGAGAAAAAGAGGAAAATAGATATGATATAGTTTTAAGAGAGAGAGATAGAAGAGAGAGAGAGAGAGAGAGAGAGAGAGAGAGAGAGAGAGAGAGAAGCAGAAGCAGAAGCAGAAGAAGAAGAAAGAAGAGAGAATGTGGAGGAGAAGGAGATGATTGAATAAAAGAAAAGAAATAATAACCACAACAACAACAACAAGACGGAATGTGTGTCAGTAGGCCACTGGGACATTGACACAGAATGTAAAGAGACACGAGAGAAGTATCATGAGAAGAATAACAACGAGAAGGTAAAGGACATGGACATACACACAAAAAACGAGGAAAAGAAAAAGAAAAAGAATCCAAACGAGAGTTGAAGCTGAGCAGAGAGAGAGAGAGAGAGAGAGAGAGAGAGAGAGAGAGAGAGAGAGAGAGAGAGAGAGAGAGAGAGAGTACAAACGAAATTTGAAGCTGAAAAGAGAGAGGGAGAGAGTCCAAACGAAAGTTGTAGCTGAGCACACAGAGAGAGAGAGACAGACAGACAGGCAGACAGACAAACAGAGAGAGAGACAGACAGACAGACAGAGAGGGAGACAGAGAGAGAGAGAGAAGGGGCAGGGAGAGAGGGAGGTGTGGTGGGGGAGGAAGGTAGGGTTCGGGAGGTAGAGATGGAGGCAAAGTTGCATTTTTCTTTTCACACGTCAAGGCAAGTAGATCTATGTCTTCCTCTCGTGCCCCTGAACAAAGAAACAGCTGTCCCAGCCTTCAGCTTGGCTTGGCTCACTGGAATAATCGTAGTCTAAAAAAATCCCTCGGTCAAGCCAGCATCCGTGTGTGAGACATTGCGAAAATATAGAAAAGAAAGTGAGGAAAGAAAAGTTCTGATAGGAAAAGGAAATGAAAAAAGAAAAAAAAAAGAAAGAAAAACGGGAACAATAAACAAAAGAGAAAAAAAATCACAACAACAACAAACAATAACAAACACACACACACACACACACACACAAAAAGCAAAATATGTATAAGGAAAATAAAACAAGAATATGAAAAAGAACGAGTTACAAAGAAACGAAGTAAGAAAGAAATGTCAGTCTCTGTGCCCAGTGGTGAGAAGTGTGTGTGTGTGTGTGTGTGTGTGTGTGTGTGTGTGTGTGTGTGTGTGTGTGTGTGTGTGTGTGTTTGTGTGTGTGTGTGTGTGTGTGTGTGTATGTGTATGTGTGTGTGTGTGTGTGTGTGTGTGTGTGTGTGTGTGTGTGTGTGTGTGTGTGTTTACAGTGAAATACATAAGTGCAATGTTTTCTTTAAAGTCTGCGAGAGAAAATAAGCAATTAAGCAATTCTGACCGTAATTCATACGGAAAATATACGCATAGGTATAGTCCAAATGTATGTTAAATAACATTATCCGAATGTATATATATATATATAATATATATGTATATATATGTCTATATATATATATATATATATATATATATATTATATATGTATATATATATACATATATATATACACATATATATATAATATAAATATATGTATATATATATATAATATATATATATATATATATATATATATATATATATATATATATAGAGAGAGAGAGAGAGAGAGAGAGAGAGAGAGAGAGAGAGAGAGAGACATAGATACATAGATACAGATATTTGTGTGTGTGTGTTTTGTTTCTTTCTTTCTTTGTTTCCTTTTTTGTTTTGATAATACGAATGTGACATGTCAGAAGTTGTTCGACGATGTGCATATTGATAGTGTCCAAATGTCTGTGCGTGCACTGAGTGTCTCGACTATGTATTTCTTAACCCTTTCTCTCCCTCATCCTACGCACCAGCTGCGAAACGTTAACCCTTTCACTCTCTCACATTATCTGCTAGCTTCCCACCGGTGGAGAGCATGAGGGAGTGAAATGATCGAGTTTTTTTGTGGGAAGCTGATGGATAGTGAGAGGCTGTGAAAGGGTTAAGCTTTCGCTTAGCTGTCATGGCTATAAATGAAGGAAGGCAAAGGATGGGAGAAGGGAATCAAAGGGTTAAAAAGATGGAAATCCGTGTTTGTTGAATTTATCGTTGTTTTATGTATAGTCGTTTGTATTAGTGACATAAAATTGCTGACTATATGAGAAGAATAAAAATACAATACGAAAGAAAATAATTGAATTGCGACGGCCTTTTCAAAAACATCTTTTACTGATAATGTTGTTCCTTACTATTTTTTACACAGTTTTCATTTCTTTAAAGAACCATTCTATTTCTTCAACTCAATTTTCGTTTGTATCGCCGACAATTTCATTCTTGCCGTCGTTATAACGAGAGTGGATTTGCACTTCATTGCTCCTTGTATTGTTGTTTTGTGAAGCACCAGGTGTCACAATACTACGTTTTTCAGATGCAAAGCATAGGAAATTATCTCTCTGTCTTTCTCTGTCTCTCTTCGCCTCTGTTTTCCTGTCTGTCTGGTTCTCTCTGTGCGTTTCTCTCTGTCTCTGTCTCTCTCTGATGGTATTTTGTGTGCATTTCTATAGTTCTCTCAATGTGCAATGCATCTATGAATATTATTTATTTGTGTTCATACTCACGTGTAATGTTCACACCTCTTCATAAAGGGCCATGGCCTGTTTAGATAAACTGTCTGAAATTTGGAGTCAGCAAAGTTTTGTCACGCTGTTTCAATCCGGAATGGAACTTCATAGCATCATAACTGTCATCCCCGTTCTCTTGATCACAGCACTGTCCCAATTCTGTAGTCCGCCATACCCTGCTGTGATGGTGAACTTAGTTTAGGCTAGTTTAGAGGTATGTTGCCCCGCCATACCCTGCTGTGATGGTGAACTTAGTTTGTGGCTAGTTTAGAGGTATGTTGCCCCGCCATACCCTACTGTGATGGTGAACTTTGTTTGGGCTAGTTTAGAGGTATGTTGGACAGCTGGAATGAGCGGCGTGTGCGGCAGTGACAATGGAAGGAATAGCGCAGAAAATGGGCAGCAATGGTGCCTCATACATACTTGCTTCAGCGATATTACGTCAGCATGACGATCAGAAGATGGATTTCCGCTACTGTGCAAGAAATTCTCCGACTTGGAAACTGGTGTTTAGCACCTTGCAAATGTGAACTGGTGTTTAGCACCTTGCAAATGGGAACTGGTGTTTAGCACCTTGCAAATGGGAACTGGTGTTTAGCACCTTGCAAATGGGAACTGGTGTTTAGCACCTTGCAAATGGGAACTGGTGTTTAGCACCTTGCAAATGGGAACTTGTGTTTCATCATCATCATCAGATGCCCTGCCGCATGGCGTTGGCGACCATGGACTTCCAACTATCTCTATCTCTCGTTGCCCCCAGCATCTCCCCCACCCTCTTCATCCCCAGCCACTCTGCAAGTCCGTCCAGCATTCTCTCCCTGGGTCTACCTGGTGCTCTCTTTCCCTCCAGCTTTCCCGTTGTGACCAGGTGCTCCAAATCCCCCTTCCTCATAAAATGGCCTATAAATGTTGCCTGTCTTTTCCTAATCTTCCTTATGAGTGATCTACTTTGTCTGCCTCCATCAAGACTGTCTCGTTTGTTTTCTTTGCTGTCCATGGAACTCTCAACATTCTTCTGAGAAACCACATCTCGGCTGCCTCGACCCTGCTCTGGCTTTGCTTGCTGACTGTCCACGCCTCGCATCCGTACAACAGTATTGGTCCTATATAACATTCAAGGACTCTCTTTCTGATGTAAATTGATAGGCATTTGTTGGTAAGAATGCTTGTCATCTTCTTGAATGCTGTTTTGGCTTGGCCGATTCTGCCAGCTATTTCCGATGTGTAATCTGCCGTCTGATGAAATGACCGTTCCCAGGTATTTGAACTTATTAACCTGTGTGAAGGTTGTGCCATTTGCTGTTATTTTGCAGGAGGGGATTTCATGTTTTTTACTGATCACCATGACTTCAGTCTTCCTGCTGTTTAGTTCCAACCCCTTACCTTTGCTTTCTATTTCTAGTATATTCACAAGGTTTTGTGGGTCCCTTTCATTTTCATGGACAGGAGAAAGACAAAGAACTGATGTTTAGCACCTTGCAAATGGGAACTGGTGTTTAGCACCTTGCAAATGGGAACTTGTGTTTAGCACCTTGCAAATGGGAACTGGTGTTTAGCACCTTGCAAATGGGAACTGGTGTTTAGCACATTGCAAATGGGAACTGGTGTTTAGCACATTGCAAATAGGAACTGGTGTTTAGCACCTTGCAAATGTGAACTGGTGTTTAGCACCTTGCAAATGTGAGCTGGTGTTTAGCACCTTGCAAATGTGAACTGGTGTTTAGCACCTTGCAGATGGGAACTGGTGTTTAGCACCTTGAAAATGGGAACTGGTGTTTAGCACCTTGCAAATGGGAACAGGTGTGTAGCACCTTGCAAATGGGAACTGGTATTTAGCACCTTGCAAATGGGAACTGGTGTTTAGCACCTTGAAAATGGGAACTGGAGTTTAGCACCTTGGAAACTGTCCGTGAGAGTCTCTCAGTTTCCGTATCAGTTTCTCAAGACGACCACTCCGCGCTGGGAAAGATTTCCGTATACACTAACGTCACCGGTGCAGTGTGATGGTTGATCGTGACACAAGCCTAAAGCCTGGACATAAACCCATGAGCTGGCCAGATCCTGAGGTCCTACCTAGCCTATGAGTCTCTCAAGGATGGTTACTTTCTCAAGGCCTTTACAACATCTGCACAAATGGACTTGCTGATCTAGATATCAATAGTCCAGTCCGTATAATTTTATCCTTTGCCGACGACAGTCTGATCTACAAGACAGACAAGTACGCATAAGAAAACCGAAACGATCTACGAACAGTTGAACAACGTAGATATTTGGGGCAAGGAAATTGGATATTCAAGTATCTCTGCCGAATCACACGAATTGCTCTGCACTCTCGATAACAGTGCAGCTGGTAAGGACATTCCATCAGTTACATTCAGTTTTTGTGGATCAGGATGGAATAAGAAAATGAAGGTGGTGTGGATGATGATTTGTGTTAGAGAGCAAAAAGGGACATCGTGTGTGTTGTGCTGCCCGTAGATGGGTTTCAGTGAGGTGAGTCAAAAAGGCGTTGGTACAGTACAGTCATACTAACTTTTCATTATTTTTTTGTTTCGTTTGGAACATAGTAGATCAAGGGCTACATTTCACTACAATACGATCTGTGTTGTTTCACGGACAGGTATGAGGATACCGGGGGTTCTTTCAGTATAAATAGTATCCCCATCCTCTGGAAATTCTGTGCTAGAAATTTCCTCTTTTCTGTCACTTTCTTTGTTTCTGCCTTGTTTCTTTGCATTCTGTTGTTTCTTCCTATCAATTTCTGCCTTGCTGGTCCATTTACCTGTATGTGCTCGATGAAGTCTTACATACTTTCTCTTAGGACTGATAATTGGGTACATGTATTAAGTGCAGTTTTGGCTCTAGGGATATGAGATATGTGGAAGTAATTTTAGATAAGTTGTGCCCGTTTTTATATGTGTTTTAGTGTCCTTAGTTGTGTTTAAGTTACGTTTTTGAAATCCTTTGTGAGATAAATTGGACGGAGTGATCAACGCCAGGAGCGCCTCCTCAGATTATGTGCACAAATGCATCGATATGTGTACTTAATTTTGTTTTCCTGTTTTTACCCTATTGAAGTATTATGTGTTTGGAAACGGTTATAACCCTGATATGGCTCGACGGAGTCAGCTGGGTTTTAAACAAAAATAACAATAACGGACAGACATGAAACCCACACGCTAAGTAGGACTTGAAGACCTTGCCAGCGCGTAGGTCTTATGCCCTGGAATTGGGCTTATGCCGTGGTCATTTTGGATATTATCCATCAGATGGCATCTGTAGCGTCAATGCACATGGAAGGAGTTTACCCCGAGAACGGAGAAGCCAACTTGAAAAATGAAACTGAAATTGAAACATTCATAACAAATTCTTAATTGAAACATGCGTAACAAATTCTAAACTGAAACATGCATAACACATTCTAAATTGAAACATGCATAACAAATTCTAAATTGAAACATGCATAACAAATTCTAAACTGAAACATGCATAACAAATTCTAAACTGAAACATGCATAACAAATGCTTAATTGAAACATACAGAACAAATTCTAAACTGAAACATGCATAACACATTCTAAATTGAAACATGCATAACACATTCTAAATTGAAACATGCATAACACATTCTAAATTGAAACATGCTTAACAAATTCTAAACTGAAAAATGCATAACAAATTCTAAACTGAAACATGCATAACAAATGCTTAATTGAAACTTACAGAACACATTCTAAACTGAAACATGCATAACACATTCTAAATTGAAACATGCATAACACATTCTAAATTGAAACATGCATAACACATTCTAAATTGAAACATGCATAACACATTCTAAATTGAAACATGCATAATAAATTCTAAATTGAAACATGCATAACAAATTCTAAATTGAAACATGCATAATAAATTCTAAACTGAAACATGGCGTTGACCACTCCGTCCAATTTATCGCACAAAGGATTTCAAAAATGTACTTGAATGCAAATGTGAACTGGTGTTTAGCACCTTGCAAATGGGAACTGGTGTTTAGCACCTTGCAAATGGGAACTGGTGTTTAGCACCTTGCAAATGGGAATTGGTGTTTAGCACCTTGCAGATGGGAACTGGTGTTTAGCACATTGCAAATGGGAACTGGTGTTTAGCACCTTGCAAATGGGAACTAGTGTTTAGCACCTTTAAAATGGGAACAGGTGTTTAGCACCTTGAAAATGGAAACAGGTGTTTAGCACCTTGAAAATGGGAACAGGTGTTTAGCACCTTGAAAATGGGAACTGGTGTTTAGCACATTGCAAATGAGAACTGGTGTTTAGCACCTTGCAAATGGGAACTTGTGTTTAGCACCTTGCAAATGGGAACTGGTGTTTAGCACCTTGGAAATGGGAACAGGTGTTTAGCACCTTGCAAATGGGAGCTGGTGTTTAGCACCTTGGAAACTGTCCATGAGAGTCTCTCAGTTTCCGTATCAGTTTATCAAGACGACCTCTCCGCGCTGGGAATGGTATCCGTATGCACTAACGTCACACGTGCAGTGTGATGGTGATATATACACTAACGTCACAGGTGCAGTGTGATGGTGATCATGACACAAGCCTAAAGCCTGGACATAAACCCATGAGCTGGCCAGGTCCTGAGGTCCTACCTAGCCTATGAGTCTCTTAAGGATGGTTACTTTCTCAAGGCCTTTACAACATCTGCACAAATGGACTTGCTGATCTAGATATCAATAGTCGAGTCCGTATACTTTTATCCTTTGCCGACGACAGTCTGATCTACAAGACAGACAAGTACGCATAAGAAACCGAAACGATCTACGAACAGTTGAACAACGTAGATATTTGGGGCAAGGAAATTGGATCTTCAAGTATCTCTGCTGAATCACACGAATTGCTCTGCACTCTCGATAACAGTGCAGCTGGTAAGGACATTCCATCAGTTAGATTCAATTTTTGTGGATCAGGATGGAATAAGAAAATGAAGGTGGTGTGGATGATGATTTGTGTTAGAGAGCAAAAAGGGACATCGTGTGTGTTGCACTGCCCGTAGATGGGTTTCAGTGAGGTGAGTCAAAAAGGCGTTGGTACAATACAATCATACTAACTTTTCATTTTTGTTGTTATTTCGTTTGGAACATAGTAGATCAAGGGCTACATTTCACTACAATACGATCTGTGTTGTTTCACGGACAGGTATGAGGATACCGGGGGTTCTTTCAGTATAAATAGTATCCCCATCCTCTGGAAATTCTGTGCTAGAAATTTCCTCTTTTCTGTCACTTTCTTTGTTTCTGCCTTGTTTCTTTGCATTCTGTTGTTTCTTCCTATCAATTTCTGCCTTGCTGGTCCATTCACCTGTATGTGCTCGATGAAGTCTTACATACTTTCTCTTAGGACTGATAATTGGGTACATGTATTAAGTGCAGTTTTGGCTCTAGGGATATGAGATATGTGGAAGTAATTTTAGATAAGTTGTGCCCGTTTTTATATGTGTTTTAGTGTCCTTAGTTGTGTTTAAGTTACGTTTTTGAAATCCTTTGTGAGATAAATTGGACGGAGTGATCAACGCCAGGAGCGCCTCCTCAGATTATGTGCACAAATGCGTCGATATGTGTACTTAATTTTGTTTTCCTGTTTTTTACCCTATTGAAGTATTATGTGTTTGGAAACGGTTATAACCCTGATATGGTTCGACGGAGTCAGCTGGGTTTTAAACAAAAATAACAATAACGGACAGACATGAAACCCACACGCTAAGTAGGACTTGAAGACCTTGCCAGCGCGTAGGTCTTATGCCCTGGAATTGGGCTTATGCCGTGGTCATTTTGGATATTATCCATCAGTTGGCGTCTGTAGCGTCAATGCACATGGAAGGAGTTTACCCCGAGAACGGAGACGCCAACTTGAAAAATGAAACTGAAATTGAAACATGCATAACAAATTCTAAACTGAAACATGCATAACAAATTCTTAATTGAAACATACAGAACAAATTCTAAATTGAAACATGCATAACAAATGCTATACTGAAACATGCTTAACAAATTCTAAACTGAAACATGCTTAACAAATTCTAAATTGAAACATACATAGCACATTCTAAATTGAAACATGCATAACAAATTCTAAATTGAAACATGCACAACAAATTCGAAATTGAAACATGCACAACAAATTCTAAACTGAAACATACACAACAAATTCTAAATTGAAACATACATAACACATTCTAAATTGAAACATACACAACAAATTCTAAATTGAAACATGCACAACAAATGCTAAATTGAAACATACATAACACATTCCAGTAGGAAACATATAAGACACTACTGGTAGAGAATTCAATTTGTCGATTTGCTTGGATAGTGTTTTTCTTTCTATTTCTTCATTTTCGTGACGACCTTTGAGATCTAATCATCGTGTCTGTAAGAACATTTTCTAATAACCATGATCAAATATCAGGGCTTTGTTTTATATTTTATATCTTTTGGTGATGGATTGGACGACCAAACAACTTGCCGACATGTAACA
>CM060305.1:34130728-34133228 GCA_030674185.1 Monoplex corrugatus | reverse complement strand
TGTGTGTGTGTGTGTGTGTGTGTTGTGTGTGCATGAGTAGTGTGTGTGTATGTGTGTGTGTGTGTGTGCGTGTGCGTATGAGTGTGTGTATACATGTGTGCGCGCGTGCGTACGCAGGTTGTCCTGTCGTTGTGTGCAGGCTGATCTTGCTGTCTATTTGTCTGTCTGTGTGATTACCTGCCTGCTTGCCTGCCTGCTTGTCTGTCTGCCTGCCAGTCTGTCTGTCTGTCTGTCTGTCTGAATGTCTGCTTCTCTCTGTCTCTCTCCCCACTTTCTGCCTCTGTCTCTCTCTCTCTCTCCATGAATGTGAGATATGTCCTTCTGTGTGTTACGAGCGTGCACGTGCGCACGTGTTGGTTGTTTATTCATTTCTGTGTGTGCATTTTAATCATTCAGAAAGGTACCTCAGTCTCTAGAAGAGCACAAAGCAATAGCGCGTTACTAAGCATTCATTATAAAGGTAATAGTCATAGACACTTGCAGCCTCACGACATAACAACACATAAAGCCATTGATGTGGAAAAGGAAAGGGGAAGGGGGTTGGTTTGGAGCAAGGGGAGAAAAGGCCAGAGTGGCTGTGAGAAACCAAAAGCTGTTTGGACATTAATTTTTTCTAATCGGTTTGCAAAACAAAAGGGAAGGGGTTTTATTGAACGATAATCTGGCCAGTTTTCCTTAGAAAACAGCTCAGGCTAATTCTGTTGAAGGATTTTGTGGGTTTTGTTTTGTTTGTTTGTTTGTTGTTGTTCGTTCTGCTTTGTTTCTGTCTTCTCGTGAAAATGGATGCCTTGCACATTGGTGCGTGTGTGTGCGCGATGTTCACAGGAAAATAGATAGACAGATATATATGTATATGTATATGTATATATATATATATATATATATATATATATATATATAGATAGATAGATAGATAGATAGATAGATAGATAGATAGATAGGTAGGTAGGTAGGCAGGTAGGTAGGTATGTATGTAGGTATATAGGTAGGTTAGGTAGGTAGGTAGGTAGACAAACAGACAGACAGACAGACGGACAGACGGACGGACGGTCGGACTGACGGACGGATAAGCAGTTAGCTTGCTAGCTGAAATGCCGCATTCTGAAAAAAATCTTTTGGATTTTGTGTGCCAATCTTACACCACACACACACACACACACACACACACACACACACACACACACACAACACACACACACACACACACACACACACACACACACACACACAACACACACAAACAAACAAACACACACACACACACACACACACACACACACATACACACACACACACACACACACACACACACACACACACACACACACACACACACACACACTTAGCAGTAGTAGGCGTTTTGGTCGATCGTTCTACAAAATAAAAGAGGAGCATGTTGATTTATTGGTTTGTTTTCTGCAGAATGTTTTGCTGAGCATACAGATTTGGGTCATTAGCTTGTCTGTGAAATCCCGTGTGTTCCATCGTTCATGTAATTATATCATGTTGAAGCTGATTCGGTTTCGCAGACAAAGAATGAGACACTGATGTCTTTCTTGGTTCTTGTTGGTTTTGTTTGTTTGTTCGTTCGTTTGTTTTTGAGAACACTGAGTTATGAGAATATCGTGTTATTAGTTTATTTCAAAGAAAACGTCTTCTGTGTTATTATATTGTATTCAAGCAGGATTATGTCTTCTTCAAGGAGGATTGGTTTCAAAGGCAATCTGATGCTGGACAAATCTGGCTTTTCACTGGTCCACTTTTATGAATGTCCTTTCAAGCAAAGAAGAGTGTTGTTGGTTTTTTTTTTCTTCAGATTCCTCCATAGAGACAATGAACGAATTCTTGTTTGCTTTGTTTGGGTGAAGCTGGTAAACAATATTTGATATCCCCACACCACCATATTAGCTATTGCCAAACGCGTTTAATCTGGGACTTCTGACCTACCCCTCCCCCCTCTCTCTCTCTCTTTCTCTTTGTCTGTCTGTCTGTCTGTCTGTCTTTCTCTCTCTCTCTCTCTCTCTCTCTCTCTCTGTGTGTGTGTGTGTGTGTGTGTGTGTGTGTGTGTGTGTGTGTGTGTGTGTGTGGTTGTGTGTCTGTGTGTGTGTGTGTGTGTGTGTCCTTCTCTCTTTCTTTGTTTGCTTTTCGAGCACTTTTGGTTAATGAAAGAAAGATAATTTAATATCCGTCAGAGATGCGTGTGTGTGAGTGTGCGTGTGTGCGTGCGTGCGTCCGTGTGTGTGTGTGTATTGTGTGTGTGTGTGTGTGTGTGTGTGTGTGTGTGTGTGTGTGTGTCTATTGTGTGTGTGTGTGTGGATATGTATGGAGTTGCGAAAATGCTTTTTGCAAGAAGTTCTCTGTTGTTTCTGGATGGATATTTGCCAGATGTAAGGCAAAAGTGTGGGCTATTGAGAAATCATGTGAAAAGTGGCACGTTTTGAAGAACATGTGAAAACTGCACTTTTTTTCAGGAATCGTTCGTTATTAGTTAGTTAGTTAG
>CM060305.1:34115728-34118228 GCA_030674185.1 Monoplex corrugatus | reverse complement strand
CCTGCCATGCAGTTTGAGTCCATCATGGAACTGTATGGTATCATCAGTATCTACCTCATTCTTATCATCGTATCATGGTGAAAAACTGTTCCAGATAGATAGATGGATGGATAGCCAGTCGATTGATAAGTAGAGAGGAATATATATAGATAGATAGATAGATAGATAGATAGATAGATAGATAGATAGATAGATAGATAGATAGATAGATAGAGAGAGAGAGAGAGACAGATGGACAGACAGACAGACAGATAGGTCGATAATGGACAGACGTGTATATACGTATATGTATATATATATATATATATATATATATATATATATATATATCTACATATATGTGTATATATATATATATATACATATATACACACATATATATATATATGTATATATATATATATATACATATTTATAGATAGATAGATAGATAGATAGATGAATAGATAGATATATAGATACGTAATAGATGGATAGATAGACACAGATAGATAGATAGATAGATAGATAGATAGATAGATAGATAGATAGATAGACAGACAGACAGATAGATAGATAGATAGATAGGCATACAGATAGATAGATACATATATAGCTAGATAGAGAGGTAGATAGATAGACAGACAGATAGATAGACAGAGAGGCAGACAGAGAGATAGATAGATGTATGAAAAGAAACAAACACACAAAGAAACAAACAAACAAACAAGCAAGCAAACAAGTAAACAAACGATAAACAAATAAACAAACCAGCAAACAAACAACTAAGAAAGTACTGATGTGTTATTTGTGTATGTGTGTTGCAGGTGATGGTGTTGGTGTATAACTCCTTGTCACGCTCTGTGTCAACCACGCTCCGTCTGCCTGTGTCACACCACTCGGTGTCTGTGCGGGACAGCAAGGGTCAGCTGTTGCCTAGTCAAGTGAGTTATACAGCAGTGATCAGCTGTTACCTAGTCAGGTGAGTTATACAATGGTCAGCTGTTACCTAGTCAGATGAGTTATACTGCAAGTTTCAGCTGTTACCTAGTCAGGTGAGTTATACATCAACAGTCAGCTGTTACCTAGTCAGGTGAGTTATACAGCAATAGTCAACTCTTACAGCAAAAGTCAGCTGTTACCTAGTCAGGTAAGTTATACAGCAATGATCAGCTGTTACCTAGTCAGGTGAGTTATACAGCAATGATCAGCTGTTACCTAGTCAGGTGAGTTATACAGCAATGGTCAGCTGTTACCTAGTCAGGTGAGTTATACAGCAATGGTCAGCTGTTACCTAGTCAGGTGAGTTATACAGCAATGATCAGCTGTTACCTAGTCAGGTGAGTTATACAACAATGATCAGCTGTTACCTAGTCAGGTGAGTTATACAACAATGATCAGCTGTTACCTAGTCAGGTGTTATACAGCAATGATCAGCTGTTACCTAGTCAGGTGAGTTATACATCAATGATCAGCTGTTACCTAGTCAGGTGAGTTATACATCAATGATCAGCTGTTACCTAGTCAGGTGACTTATACAGCAATGATCAGCTGTTACCTAGTCAGGTGAGTTATACATCAATGATCAGCTGTTACCTAGTCAGGTGACTTATACAGCAATGATCAGCTGTTACCTAGTCAGGTGAGTTATACAGCAATGATCAGCTGTTACCTAGTCAGGTGAGTTATACAGCAATGATCAGCTGTTACCTAGTCAGGTGTTATACAACAATGATCAGCTGTTACCTAGTCAGGTGAGTTATACAGCAATAGTCAACTCTTACAGCAAAAGTCAGCTGTTACCTAGTCAGGTAAGTTATACATCAATGATCAGCTGTTACCTAGTCAGGTGAGTTATACATCAATGATCAGCTGTTACCTAGTCAGGTGAGTTATACATCAATGATCAGCTGTTACCTAGTCAGGTGAGTTATACAACAGTGGTCAGCTGTTACCTAGTCAGGTGTTATACAACAATGATCAGCTGTTACCTAGTCAGGTGTTATACAACAATGATCAGCTGTTACCTAGTCAGGTGTTATACAACAATGATCAGCTGTTACCTAGTCAGGTGAGTTATACAGCAATGATCAGCTGTTACCTAGTCAGGTGAGTTATACAACAATGATCAGCTGTTACCTAGTCAGGTGAGTTATACAACAATGATCAGCTGTTACCTAGTCAGGTGAGTTATACAACAATGATCAGCTGTTACCTAGTCAGATGAGTTATACAGCAATGATCAGCTGTTACCTAGTCAGGTGTTATACAACAATGATCAGCTGTTACCTAGTCAGGTGTTATACAACAATGATCAGCTGTTACCTAGTCAGGTGAGTTATACAACAATGATCAGCTGTTACCTAGTCAGGTGAGTTATACAACAATGATCAGCTGTTACCTAGTCATGTGAGTTATACAACAATGATCAGCTGTTACCTAGTCAGGTGAGTTATACAACAATGATCAGCTGTTACCTAGTCAGGTGAGTTATACAACAATGATCAACTGTTACCTAGTC
>CM060305.1:34093228-34103228 GCA_030674185.1 Monoplex corrugatus | reverse complement strand
ACACACACACACACACACACACACACACACACACACACACACACACACACACACACACCTGAGAGAGTGATTGAATAAACAGTTCATCGTCGTAAATGCTAATTAGCCTTTTCACATTGGAGATGGTTTTATAGTGTAATCCCACGCGCTAACAGAATGAGAGGAGAGAGAGAGAGAAACGCACGGACGGACGGACGGACAGACAGACAACAACAGACAGACAGACAGACAGACAGAGATTACATGTAATATTCGGAACAAAGCAACACATCAAACCAAGCATTAGTGCACTGCTAAGATAGCATAAAAAGAAACACATGTAGTATTTACCAACGGATATTGGTGATATTTTGAAATTTTAAAATAGGTGGTGGCTACTTTGTGGAATTTCTTTCTCATAATGTCTTTGCTAAGGTGGTCCCTTTAGTTTAGCTCATTAGAGCGACATGCTGATAACGCGAAAGATGTGGGTTTGAACCTGGGGTCATGGCTTAGATGTATATCTTACCAGCGCATTGGGTTTATGTGCAGGCTTGTAGGTTATGTCATGATAAGTTTGGATTGTTTTCCATCACATGGTATATGCGGAGCTTTTGCATGTAAGATTTATTTCGGAACGCTGTGTTGGGAAAAGTGACACTGAAACATTGCTTATTCTTCCCGTAACCCTTTCGGGATCGAATGGGTGCTGCGTTCATGAATACTGCCTCGACATATTGATTTTTGGTTTAGATTAAGGGCAAGGGTAATGATTGCAGCAAGGGTCCTCTTGGTCAGTTCTGCAATTTTGTTAACCTACTCTTTTTTTCTGTCTGTTCTGTCCTTTCTCTAATCCATCTGACTTGAATTTAATTCCAGTTCACTTCATTCAATACTTTGATAATCCACACTTGGAAAATACAATGTGCGTCCATTGGATTCGAACCACACATATTTCTTTCTCATCTCTAGTTAAAGCACGTACACAAATTTAACATAAAGCTTTACACAAAATTTAACACAACAAAAATGTTTCAAGAGATAAACCATTTTCAACACACAGTAACCATTGCTCATGGCATATTTCGTATTTCGGTCATGAAACACCACCACCACCCTCCCTCATGCATCTCCCTATGGGAGATGATTTTGGATATCTTGCTGGTTCTTGCGATGTGCCTGGTGTGGAGTAGTCATGGAATATCTTGGATATTGGATCTTGTGACGTGCCTGTGGGAGATAGTCTTGGATATCTGATTAGGATCTTGTGACGTGCCTGTGGGAGATAGTCTGGGATATCTCGTGGATCTTGTGACGTGCCTGTGGGAGATAGTCTGGGATATTTCACTGGATCTTGTGACGTGCCTGTGGGAGATAGTCTGGGATATTTCACTGGATCTTGTGACGTGCCTGTGGGAGATAGTCTGGATATTCACTGGATCTTGTGACGTGCCTGTGGGAGGATAGTCTGGATATCTCGTTGTATCTTGTGACGGCCTGTGGGAGATAGTCTTGGATATTTCACTGATCTTGTGACGTGCCTGTGGGAGATAGTCTGGATATTTCACTGGATCTTGTGACGTGCCTGTGGGAGATAGTCTGGGATATTTCACTGGATCTTGTGACGTGCCTGTGGGAGATAGTCTGGATATCTCTGTATCTTGTGACGTGCCTGTGGGAGATAGTCTGGGATATCTCGTGTATCTTGTGACGTGCCTGTGGGAGATAGTCTGGATATCTCACTGGATCTTGTGAATGCCTGTAGGAGATTGTCTTGGATATCTCGTCGGATCTTGCGATGTGTCTGTGGGAGATAGTCTTGGATACCTCGTTGGATCTTGTGACGCGTGTATGGGAGATAATCTTGGATATCTGTTGGATCTTGCGACGTGCCTGCACCATCTTAGTTTCTGGTCTTTCATTTCCTTGTGGTTAGCAGATGTTCATGCTGATCAACAGTATGAGTAATGATGCTGTGGAATTCTTCACTGGCTTTTGCGATGTATGCCGGAGACTTTTTTTTTTTTTTTTTCATGTACCTGTTTTTTTTGGGTTTTTTTAAGCATCCTGTTTCTGCATTGTGGAATTTTCTTTGTAGTTCAGCTGTTAACATCCAAACATCGCCTGCACGTAGGAAGAGAAAAAGGATCAGAGCATGCATGAGTCTGAGTGTTATTAATTTTTTTTTTTTTTTTGGTATTATTTTGTTGTGTTTTGTTTTGTTTTGTTTTTTTCTCCAGATGAGCTTCTTTTTTCATAGCATCGGTTTATTTTCTTCTCATTGCTTCAATATTTTCTTGTATTCCTCTGTTTGAATAAGGGTTTTCTTTTCTTATCTATAAACCCGTGTGTGTGTGTGTGTGTGTGTGTGTGTGTGGTGTGTATTGTGTGTGTGTGTGTGTGTGTGTGTGTGTGTGTGTGTGTGTGTGTGTGTGAGTGAGACAGAGAGAGACAGTGAGGGGAGAGAGAGTGTGTGTGTATGTGTGTGTGTGTGTGTGTTGTGTGTGTGTGTGTGTGTGTGTGTGTGGCATGTGTATATGCAACCTTGCGTGTGAATGTGCATGCTTGCGTGTATGTGTGTGTGTGTGTGTGTGTGTGTTGTGTTGTGTGTGTGTGTGTGTACTATGTGTGTGTGTGTGTGAGTGTGTGTGTGTGTGAGAGTGTGTGTGAGTGTGTGTTTGTGTATGTGTGTGTATGTGTGTGTATGCATGTGTGTGTGCGTGCGTCTATGAATTGTATGTAAATAACCTTGTGTTTTGCCAGCATTGCTGTCAGGTTTTGAACACTTTTTGCCACGGGATATTTGATCTGGTCCACGATTTCTAATTCTTTCTTTTTGTAATAAGCAACACAAAATCTGTGACACTCCTCCCTGTTTGCCTCATAGTGAAACTGGTGGTCAAGCAGTAACGCTGTGCTGTATGAAGAACACAAATTCGTGGCAAAACGGCATCACACTAAGGCAAAATCGTATTGAAATAAAAATTTATTTGCAGATGTTATTGTTAAATGAATTTATGATTATAGATATTCAATGATCGTTTGATTACAGATGTTCAGAGTCATTCACTCTTGATATCTCTTGATATACTGTGTAAAGGACATAAGCAGATAAGCCATAACGTACGTTTCAGTTTCAGTTTCAGTTTCTTAAGACGACGTCTCTACGCTGGCAATAAATTCCATACGCAGTGGTGCCACAGATGCTATGTGATTGAAAAGATCTGAAACGACAATGGCATAAGCCAAAAGCCTGGGCATAACTCTGTCATGCTAACAATGTTTGAGGAGAAACATTCACAGCTGGAAATGATTCCAGGCAAACAGGCCAGCGTATGAAAGTGATACCTATCTAGAAGCCTAATTGTGACACTCATCATCATCATCAGGTGCCTTGCCGCATGGCGTTGGCGACCATGGACTTCCAACCATCTCTATCTCTCGTTGCCCCCAGCATCTCCCCCACCCTCTTCATCCCCAGCCACTCTGCAAGTCCGTCCAGCATTCTCTCCCTGGGTCTACCTGGTGCTCTCTTTCCCTCCAGCTTTCCCGTTGTGACCAGGTGCTCCAAATCCCCCTTCCTCATAAAATGGCCTATAAATGTTGCCTGTCTTTTCCTAATCTTCCTTATGAGTGATCTACTTGTGTCTGCCTCCATCAAGACTGTCTCGTTTGTTTTCTTTGCTGTCCATGGAACTCTCAACGTTCTTAGAAACCACATCTCGGCTGCCTCAATCTTGTTCTGGCTTTGCCTGATGACTGTCCACGCCTCACATCCGTACAACAGTATTAGTTCTATATAACATTCAAGGACTCTCTTCCTGACACTGTGGATACATATGTAGTGTAAACATACAAGATACTGAGCAGATATTGCGAAGTATGAACTTTGATTCATTAAGTTTCAAAGGCCAGCAGGAACATTGTCACAGTGGGAAAGGAAGATTTTAGACTGTATTTGACAATGCTATGTTTTATAAGACATTTGGAGCTAGTGAGGTGTAGGCCAGGAAATATATGTCATTTGAAAACATAACTACAGCGTTTCTCTGAAATTAAACTTAGATGTGTTTGGCGTCCATCCCATTCCATATTGAAGATTTACCAGTCTCTGTCATTGTGTTTTCAATCTCCCTTGTTTTGAAGTCAGATTGGAACCAGAAAAACACGAAAATAGAATCAGAACGTGGATTGATATAAAAGACAGGCGCAAATTTTCGCCAACTGGCCTTTGTCAAACGTAAACGTAAGATCAATAACGAATAAACACTAAATACAAAAATTAGGAGAGAAAGACTGAAACTTCCCTGCTGCTTCATCCAGTGGGAGAAAAGGAAGTTAGACTGTTTTCTATCTGCTGGAAAGAGGTGTCTGTCTGTTTTATATCGGCTGGAAAGATGTGTCTGTCTGTTTTATATCGGCTGGAAAGATGTGTCTGTTTTATATCGGCTGGAAAGAGGTGTCTGTTTGTTTTATATCGGCTGGAAAGAGGTGTCTGTTTGTTTCATATCGGCTGGAAAGATGTGTCTGTTTTATATCGGCTGGAAAGATGTGTCTGTTTTATATCGGCTGGAAAGATGTGTCTGTTTTATATCGGCTGGAAAGAGGTGTCTGTTTGTTTATATCGGCTGGAAAGAGGTGTCTGTCTGTTTTATATCGGCTGGAAAGACGTGTCTGTCTGTTTTATATCGGCTGGAAAGATGTGTTTGTTTTCTATCGGCTGGAAAGAGGTGTCTGTCTGTTTTATATCGGCTGGAAAGACGTGTCTGTCTGTTTTATATCGGGTGGAAAGACGTGTCTGTCTTTTTATATCGGCTGGAAAGATGTGTCTGTCTGTTTTATATCGGCTGGAAAGAGGTGTCTGTCTGTTTTATATCGGCTGGAAAGACGTGTCTGTCTGTTTATATCGGCTGGAAAGATGTGTTTGTTTTCTATCGGCTGGAAAGAGGTGTCTGTCTGTTTTATATCGGCTGGAAAGATGTGTCTGTTTGTTTTATATCGGCTGGAAAGAGGTGTCTGTCTGTTTTATATCGGCTGGAAAGATGTGTCTGTCTGTTTTATATCGGCTGGAAAGAGGTGTCTGTCTGTTTTATATCGGCTGGAAAGAGGTGTCTGTCTGTTTTATATCGGCTGGAAAGAGGTGTCTGTCTGTTTTATATCGGCTGGAAAGATGTGTCTGTTTGTTTTATATCGGCTGGAAAGATGTGTTTGTTTTATATCGGCTGGAAAGATGTGTCTGTTTGTTTTATATCGGCTGGAAAGATGTGTCTGTTTGTTTTATATCGGCTGGAAAGATGTGTTTGTTTTATATCGGCTGGAAAGATGTGTCTGTCTGTTTTATATCGGCTGGAAAGATGTGTTTGTTTTCTATCGGCTGGAAAGATGTGTCTGTCTGTTTTATATCGGCTGGAAAGAGGTGTCTGTCTGTTTTATATCGGCTGGAAAGATGTGTCTGTCTGTTTTATATCGGCTGGAAAGATGTGTCTGTTTGTTTTATATCGGCTGGAAAGATGTGTCTGTTTGTTTTATATCGGCTGGAAAGATGTGTCTGTTTGTTTTATATCGGCTGGAAAGATGTGTCTGTTTGTTTTATATCGGCTGGAAAGATGTGTCTGTTTGTTTTATATCGGCTGGAAAGATGTGTCTGTCTGTATGTCTGTACATCTGTCTGACTTTCTGTCTGTCAGTGACAAAAATGGTTTCCTCAACGATTTCTGGATGGATTTTTACCTAATGTGGATCAAAGGTGTGGATTGTTAAACAGTCGTGAATGCGTACACTTGCAAGTCAAGGTCTGTTAAACAGTCGTGAATGCGTACACTTGCAAGTCAAGGTCTGTTAAACAGTCGTGAATGCGTACACTTGCAAGTCAAGGTCTGTTAAACAGTCGTGAATGCGTACACTTGCAAGTCAAGGTCTGTTAAACAGTCGTGAATGCGTACACTTGGAAGTCAAGGTCTGTTAAACAGTCGTGAATGCGTACACTTGCAAGTCAAGGTCTGTTAAACAGTCGTGAATGCGTACACTTGCAAGTCAAGGTCTGTTAAACAGTCGTGAATGCGTACACTTGCATGTCAAGGTCTGTTAAACAGTCGTGAATGCATACACTTGCAAGTCAAGGTCTGTTAAACAGTCGTGAATGCGTACACTTGCAAGTCAAGGACTGTTAAACAGTCGTGAATGCGTACACTTGCAAGTCAAGGTCTGTTAAACAGTCGTGAATGCGTACACTTGCAAGTCAAGGTCTGTTAAACAGTCGTGAATGCGTACACTTGCAAGTCAAGGTCTGTTAAACAGTCGTGAATGCGTACACTTGCAAGTCAAGGTCTGTTAAACAGTCGTGAATGCGTACACTTGCATGTCAAGGTCTGTTAAACAGTCGTGAATGCATACACTTGCAAGTCAAGGTCTGTTAAACAGTCGTGAATGCGTACACTTGGAAGTCAAGGTCTGTTAAACAGTCGTGAATGCGTACACTTGCAAGTCAAGGTCTGTTAAACAGTCGTGAATGCGTACACTTGCAAGTCAAGGTCTGTTAAACAGTCGTGAATGCGTACACTTGCAAGTCAAGGTCTGTTAAACAGTCGTGAATGCGTACACTTGCAAGTCAAGGTCTGTTAAACAGTCGTGAATGCGTACACTTGGAAGTCAAGGTCTGTTAAACAGTCGTGAATGCGTACACTTGCAAGTCAAGGTCTGTTAAACAGTCGTGAATGCGTACACTTGCAAGTCAAGGACTGTTTAACAGTCGTGAATGCGTACACTTGCAAGTCAAGGTCCAGTTCACACGGATCAAAACAACTGTCTGAAGTCAACATTGAAGAAAGTGATTATGTAAACAGCATTTTCTCAGGAACTTTCGGGAATATTTACATTCAGTTTTCACTGTTGTGACAGTATACTATTGTTCTCGATGCTCACCAAGGTTTGCTCTAACCGAAGCTTCAGCAAAATCGCTGTCATCTTGGATAGTATCAATTCTGAACTTTCAGTGATCATTTTTAGTATTAAAAGGGAGATTATTAGGGTAGCTAGACCATTTTTTCGTTTGTTTGTTATATTTAAGGGAAGATTGGAAAAACGATCGCTTGAAGACCCACCCTGATTTGTTTGTTGATTCTCTGTATGCAAGCGCACCATGACAGCTGAAAAACAGCACAGGTGAAGGGTGGAGGTTCCAGTTCCAGCCACTTGTGTTGCAGACAGGTATGCTGCAGAACGTGTCAGGTGATGCCGACCGTAACATCGGTAATTGGGCTTTTGTGTAAGCAAAGCAGACACGGGGAAAACCAGTGTTCTGTTATGTGTTACCGGTTCCCCCATGCAATACAGGAATGTAAGGGTTCCGTAATTCAAGGAATTAACAAGGAATTTGTAATGGTTGAACAGCTTTTGGAAAAGAAAAGTGATTTTTTTTCATTATTACAATGAATCTGTTTGTGCCAGCGAATATACAAGGAATCTGTGAAGGCTGCAGAGTGTTTTCAGTATATGTTTTTGGTTTAATTTTTTTTATTGGTTCTTACAATGAATTTGTTTTTACATCTGTAAAGACTGCAATTTTTAAGCGTATATTTTTCTGTCGTAATTGTAATGAAAGTATTTGCCTTAAGATAATGGGCCACTAAAACGTGGCTAGCCTGAAGGTCAAATCCACATCCCCTGCTCATGGCTCAGAAGAACAAAAACGTAACAGTGCTTTGGGTTTATGTGCAGACTTATTATTTTTGTCATGGTCATTTTTTATCTTTATTTCTTCACATGGCATCTGCGGTGCTAGTGCATATGGATTTTTTTCCAAACTCTGTAATGATATCTTGAGAAATTTTGAAACTGTAGCTGTAGACTCCTTTGAAGACATTGTTTAAGGATAATATTTTAATGGTGTAGTGACCGTGGTGTTGTGGTTAGCGCAACAGACTACCGACCGGAAGGTCATATGATCGAATTCCGTCAATCCTGTCAAAACCTTTGCGGGATTTATCGCCCCTAGCGGGCTTCTTTCCAGAGTTAAGTATGCTATGGGCTCATTGCATCTTCCGGGTCTGGTTTATTCAGGATATGTTCTGAATGTATGTGTAGTTTGCAGCGTTGGTTTGCAGTCTCAGTCCATAATGGAAGTCTACAGCATCATGATTATCTTCCTCCTCGTAACATTGTGAAAAAAAACTGTTAAGATTCTATGACCATTAATTTGGCGTTTGAAATCAAACTGAAAGAAAATAGGAAAAAAGATCTGTATTTATAAGGAAAATGGAAACACTGTTTTGATGAATGAGAAGGCGAGTTTAATTTACAAAACAAGACGGGCATAAATTGTCCACCAACTGGTCTTTGTCAACATACACAAAAGACGAAAACGAAACTTATACTCAAAACTAACAACAACAACAACAACAACAACAACAACAAACAACAACGACATTATCATTTACACAAAAGACGAAATGAAACATTCAAAACTTAGGACAACAACTGCAACAATATCATCACCATCACCACCACCACCAACAATAACGACAACAACACCATCAACAGCAACAGCAACAACAAAACAACTTCCCTGGTGTTTTGCTAAGCTGTACGAAATAACTAGTTGTAGGAAGTGCAAGGAACTGATCTACAAGCTTTTGCATACATGTGTGGTAAATTGCCATCAGTTGAAAGCATTATTTTGAAAAAAGTTTGTGGTTTTTTTAATTTGTTTTTATTCTTGTTTTGTTTAGTGTGTGTGTGTGTGTGTGTGTGTGTGTGTGTGTGTGTGTGTGTGTGTGTGTGTGTGTGTGTGTGTGTGTGTGTGTGTGTGTGTGTGTGTGTGTGTGTGTGTTTGTAGTTTGTGTGTTTGTTGTTGTTGTTGTTGGTTTCTTTTTCTCCCGTGTATCCCTGACCAGTCTCTACCTTGAAGTCAATTGGGAGGACTTGGGCCACTCCACCACCTCAGGGTCGTTCTTTGATGGCGATGCTGACCATCACTGCGGGTGTCTTGGTAAAACAAGATTGGTGAATCTAGGTGAACAGATTGGTTCATGAAGCAGCGTTCCTTATATCTCTGATGAGTTTCCTCTTCTTGTTATTTTCATCCTCTTTCTTCACGTTCTTCTTCTTCATTCATTCCAGTAAAGTGTTGGCAAGAAAAACAGTCACATAAACAAGGAAAGAAAAACAACTTTTGTTTTTTTTGTTTTTTTGAATACGTATTATTTCGAAATCGACTGGCTCAGTCACAGCACGATGAACTTGACATAATCCATAACCACACGGAATAAATAATAAGGGGGCAAACGAAATGTAAGCTGTACCGTGGAATTTGATTTTATTGCCGTTCTCTCCTTCTCTGTCTGTCTCTCTGTCTCTGTGTCCATCTCTCTGTCTCTGTCTTCTCTACGTCTCTGTCTCTGTCTCTGTCTCTCTCCCTCTGTCTCTCTCTCTCCCTATTTCTCTCCTGTCTCTCTGTCTGTCTCTCTCTGTCTCTGTCTGTTTCTCTCTCTCTCTCTCTCTCTCTGTCTCTCTGTCTCTCTCTCTGTCTCTCTCTCTCTCTGTCTCTCTCTCTCTCTCTGTCTCTCTCTCTGTCTCTGTCTCTCTTCTCTGCTTCTCTCTCTCTCTCTCTGTCTCTCTCTCTCTCTCTGTCTCTCTCTCTCTCTGTCTCTGTCTCTCTCTCTCTCTGTCTCTGTCTCTCCTCTCTGTCTCTCTCTCTCTCTCTGTCTCTGTCCTCTCTCTTCTCTGTCTCTCTCTCTCTGTCTCTGTCTCTCTCTCTCTGTCTCTCTCTCTCTCTCTGTCTCTCTCTCTCTCTCTGCTCTGTCTCTCTCTCTCTCTCTCTGTCTCTGTCTCTCTCTCTCTCTCTGTCTCTCTCTCTCTCTCTCTGTCTCTCTCTCTCTTCTCTGTCTCTGCTCCTCTCTCTCTCTGTCTCTCTCTCTCTCTCTTCTCTCTGTCTCTCTCTCTGTCTCTTCTCTCTGTCTCTGCTCTCTCTCTCCTTTTTCTCTTCTTCTCTCTCTCTCTTCTCTCTCTCTCTCTCTCTCTCTTC
>CM060305.1:34060728-34073228 GCA_030674185.1 Monoplex corrugatus | reverse complement strand
CGTACTCCGGTGCACACTTGACCAAACACGTGCGCGCTGGTTTTGCTTAACGGTATGTGTGCCCATGCGATTGTGTATACGCTTGTTTGTGTACGCATATCCACGTATATCCTATATCCCATCTGTGTAGTACTCTAGCATATATTCGTGTGCATGCTCATATCTAACTTGGCGTGAAATAGGAGCGTTTGCTGAAGGGTAAGTTTCAATTAGCTAATGCAAGACGGTGGAAGTGATGGCATGTCTTCGCCCCATTGTTGCTCATTCATTCCAGAAGTCCAGAATTGATCTGTTTATTAACTTTTGCTCAGTGCTTAGTACTAAGTGCTCGGTGCTTTTGAGAGAGAGAGAGGGAGAGAGAGATCTTGATTAATGAATGAAATGCACACTCCAACGTAGATATTATTTATTTGTTTATTTGTTCATTCATTCGTTCATTTATTCATTCATTGATTTATTTGATTTATTCATTTATTTATGTATTTATTTGTTGTTGTTGTTGTCTAGGGTGTGTGTGTGAGTGTATGTGTATGTGCCTACGTGTGTGTGTGTGTGTTGTGTGTGTGTGTGTGTGTGTGTGTGTGTGTGTGTGTGGTGTCAAAGTGTGTATGTGCGTGCGTTGTATATGTGTGCGTGCATGTGTGTGTGTGTGTGTGTGTGTGTGTGTGTGTGTGTGTGTGTGTGTGTGTTGTATGTGAATGAGTGACTGAGAGAGAGAAAAACATACAGACACGTTAACACAGACAACTGGTCACACATACTGGCATACTCAAACACACAACACACACAAACACACAAACACACACACACACACAACACACACACACACACAACACACACACAAACACACACACACACACACACACACACACACACACACACACACACACACACACACACACACACACACACACACACACACAACTCATGAAGCGAGCTCGCAATGTGGGACACTCCCACTCCCGGACACACAGTCTCAAGCATGAACTTTTCATGGACCGCAGAAAACAGGGTTAAATTTAGCTGGGCAGGAAGAAAGCACTTCATCAAAGGGTGCTGGACCTGTTCTGACAACCGTAAAGCAAGGGGGGGGATTTCAAACAGTTAGTTCCATCGTGGTGCCATGCCCACGATAGCGAGACCCTGATACAATGTGTTTGGACAGTTATGTACCCTGTGAAGTGTGTAAGCCTGGTTTTGTGTATGTGGGGTGTTGTGTGTGTGTGTGTGTGTGGTGTTGTGTGTGTGTGTGTGTGGTGTGTGTGTGTGTTGTTGTGTGTGTGTGTTGTTGTGTGTGTGTGTTGTGTGTGTGTGTGTGTGTTTGTGTTTTGTGTGTTGTGTGGTTGTGTGTGTGTGTGGTGTGTGTGTGTGTTGTGGTTTTTGTGTGTTTGTTGTGTGTGTGTGTGTGTTGTGTGTTTTGTGTGTGTGTGTGTGTTGTGTTTGTGTGTTTTGGTGTGTGTTGTGTTTGTGTTCTGTCTCTTTTTCTCTGTTTCTGTCTGTCTGTCTCTCTGCTCCGTCTCTCTGTCTCCGCTCTCTCTTCTCCTCTCTCTCTCTCTCCTCTCTCTCTCTCTCTCTCTCTCTCTCTGTCTGCCTCTGTCTCTCTGTCTGTCTGTCTGTCTCTCTAACTGTCTGTCTGTCTGTCTCTGTCTTCAGTCGGTCTGTCAGTGTGTGTGTGTGTGTGTGGTGTGTGTGTGTGTTGTGTGTGTGTGTGTGTGTGTGTGTGTGTGTGCTCGTGTGCATGTTCTTCTTTGTCTTTGTCTCTCTCTGTGGCGTGTGCCTGTGTGAATACATGTATGTCGTGCATATTCACTTGCTTGTATGGCACGCACAGAAATAACCCGTGCCCATGCATATACGCTGGCTTGCTTGCAAATGTGTCTGTGCGTGCGTGTGTGTGTGTGTGTGTGTGTGTGTGTGTGATGTGTATGTGTGTGTGTGCGCGCACGCGTGTGTGTATGTGTGTGTGTGTGTTTATGTTTGCCTACCGTACATCTCATTCGTGGATACTGTAGCAAGTATGTATTCGCATGTCTACTCGTACCCATGTGAGTGTGAAATATTAGCATTCATCTGGGTATAAATTTCAATTAGCGACATAAGCCAGTGGCACTCAGGTCACCTCTTCTTCCCATGTTCTCATTCATCATCAGCCTCTGCTATCGATCTGTTTATAGGCTCTTGCTCAATGTTTCCTTACTACTTTCCTTCCACTGTTAGATAGATAGATAGATAGATAGATAGATAGTACGTAGGTACGTAGTACAGGTAGTAGACAGATGATAGATGATAAGGTAGATAGGTAGAGATGGATAGATGGATAGGTAGATAGATTATAGTAATATATATATATATATATATATATATATATATAATAATAATAGATAGATAATAGATACATAGATGGGTAGTTAGATGGGGGAGGGATGGAGGGAAAGACAGACAGACAGACAGGCAGACAGACAGAGACAGACAGAAAAGAGGTCAAACGAAGATACAATAGGACAAATAGGCAGGCAGGCAGGCAGGTGGCAGGCAGGCAGGCAGGAGCAGGCAGGCAGGCAGGCAGAAAGACATACAAGCAGACAGACAGGCAGGCAGGCAGACAGGCAGGTTGACAGGAAGGCAGACATGCAGGCGTTCAGCAATGCAACCGTGCAGACAGACAGTCAGTCAGTCAGACAAATAGGCACACAGGCAAGTATGGAGAGAGAGACAGTCAATCAGACATACAGAGACTGAAAAAAAACAACAACATGTAGACAGAGAGGGACAAACAAAACATGTAGACAGAGAGAGACAAACAAAACATGTAGACAGAGAGAGAGAGACAAACACAGCTATAAGCACGAACTTTTCATGAACTGCAGAAACCAGCAGCTAAATTTAGCTGTGTGGAGGAAAAAAGCACTTCATCAAAGGGTGATGGATCTGTGCCGATGATCGTAAAGCTATGTGGGATTTTACGCAGTTCCAGATTGGTCCCATCTGTATCACAGCAGGACCCTGACACAATGTGGGGGCAGTTATGTACCGTCTGAAGTCTCTGTGGGCCCGGGTTAATGAAACTGAGGTTTCTTTTTGTTGTTGTTGTATTGTTGTTTGTTGTGCGTTTTTGTTTGATTGGATGGATTTTTTGTTTGTTTATTTCTTCGGGTGTATTTGTTTGTTGGTATTTTTTGGTCTGTTTGTTTGTTTTTTTTTCGGAAAATTTCTTTTTACGTATTTCTGTCTTTCGTTTACTCCTACTGCCTTTCTTTGTCTGGTTCTGTTCTGTTGTTTTCTTATTCTTTTTCTTTGTTTTTCAATAATTGTAGTGATTTTGACGTCAAACATTGTTGTAAGACACCCGAGGCGCATTGATTTCTTTTCTATTTTCAAAAGAATTCTTTTATATCAGCTGAGAGATAGATGTGTCTGCGTGTGTATTTTGTTTTTGTGTTGTGATAGAAATGTAAAGAAAGATTTTCTCCCCTCTGTATGGATGGTTCTTTACAAAATTCGTGTTCTTCTTTTTTGTATTTCTCTCTGGGCAGTTCGTAATGTTTAATACCTACAGGCACAGCTTTATGAATGTACATTCATTGTACCTTTTGTTTGTTTCTTGGTACATCTGCCTTATTTGTTTGCTTTTGTTTTGTCTTTCAATTTGCAGACACAGTTTACCTACACAATAATATAGCGATTTTAAATCCTCAGGCGCAAACTTAAGTGTTTGTTTTTTAAATTTTTTCCCTTTCTTCCTTCCATATTTTTTTTTTTTTTTTTTTTTTTTTTTTTTTTTGTACACTCGCACAATGTGTTTGAACATTTGTGTAGTCGTGGAAACCCACAGGCAACATTTAATGATCTTAATTTCCGTTCGATTTTTCTGTTTGTTTATTCGGTTGCCTGTTAACTTTTATTTGTTTTTGTGCGTCTTCTTTCTCTTCTTCTTTAATATTTGTCGTCAATTTGCATAGTTATGTGTGTTTACTTCTGAACTGTGTCTCTTCAACTAACTTTTGAAAAACATGTTTGAATTTTTTAGCAAAGGTGTTTATCCTTACAAAAGTATTACGGCTTTATAATAATACCACAGGTATATATTCAAGGTCTTAGTTTTTTGCTGCTTCTTTTTCTTTTCAATCTTTATTTATGTCATTCTTTCTGCTGTCTTTATTTTTCTTTTAATCATGTCTCCCTCTCATTTTTTCTACTTGTTTCCTTTACGTTGAGTCGTTTATCCAATGTCATCAGCCACATCTCTCTCTCTCTTTCTCTCTCTATCTCTGTTTCTCTCTCTTCTCTCTCTCTCTCTCCTCTCTCCCTCTCTTCCTCTCTCTTTCTCTCTGTTTCTTCTCTCTCTTTTCTTTTTCTCCTCTTCTTCTTTCTCTCTCTCTCTTTTCTTTCTCTCTGTCTTCTTCTTCTGTCCCTTCTCTCTCTTTCTTCTGTCTTCTGTCTCTTCTCTCTCTCTCTTGTCTTTTCTCTCTCTCTTCTTCTCTCTCTCTCTCTCTCTCCTTCTTCTCTTCTTCTCTGTCTGTCTGTCTGTCTCTCTCTCTTCTCTCTTGTCTGTTTCTTCTCTCTCTCTCTCTCTCTCTCTCTCTCTCTCTCTCTCTCTCTCTCCTCTTCTCCTCTTCTCTCTCTCTCTCTCTCTTCTCCTCTCTCTTCTCTCTCTCTCTCTCTTTCTCCTCCTCTCCGCTGTCTCATTTTCCCTCCCTCCATTTCCTGGCCCTAATGGCCTGTTGGGCGATGTCCCCTGGCTCTGCTGGGAGTAATGAAACATTTATGGGATGATGATCTAATGAAATGGTTATCCACGGGTTTGATGGTTGAATAGCCGATAATCAGAATACCCCCTTTGAGAGAGGGAGAGAGAGAGGGGGGAGAGAGGCGGAGGAAGAAAGAGAGAGAGAGAGAGAGAGAGCCAGTCAGACAGACAGACAGACAAAAAAGAATGAGAAAGAGAGAAAACGAACGAAACGAACTAACGAAACGAACGAACGAACGAAACAAACGAACGAACGAAACAAATGAATGAATAGAATGAAATGAATCGAATGAGACGAACGAAGAATGAATGAATGAATGAACGAACGAACGAATGAATGAATGAATGAATGATGGACATGAAATGAATGAATGAATGAATCAACGAATATGAATGGATGAATAACAGTGACACCGACAGCTATGTTTACTTGTAAAAGAGAGAGAAAGAGAGAGAGAGAGAGGAGAGAGAGAAGAGAGAGAGACGGACAACAGACAGACAGACAAAGCGAGATAGCGCGACAGACAGACATAGAGACACAGAGAGCTGGCAGGGAGAGTGAAGGAGTGACAGTGAAGTGGAAGATGTCATGAAATCACTTTTCACTCCAGTATTACTTATTTTCGTGTTTTTCGTGTCGGTGACTGTTACAGGACAAAGCCCGTGATACACAACTGACCATCATACCGGACAGGTGTCAGGGTGGCTCCAGTCTCCACGAGGGAACTCTGGAACTGATGGTAAGGAGGATCTTGAAATGCTGATACTTTGTCTGTGTCTTTGTCTTTCCATGGAGGCCATACGATTTTATCTGACTGACAGGCTGACTGGCTCTTTTTTGACGGAGTCGTGGATTCAGATCACCTTATCTCTAAGTTTCACCTTGCCACATGAAGGCTGGCCTGTTAGCTCCCCAACTTAATCATCATCATCATCATCAGGTGCCCTGCCGCATGGCGTTGACGACCATGGACTTTCAACCATCTCTATCTCTCGTTGCCCCTAGCAGTCCCCCACTCTCTCATCCCCAGCCACTCTGCAAGTCCGTCCAGCATTCTCTCCTGGGTCTACCTAGTGCTCTCTTTCCCTCCAGCTTTCCTGTTGTGACCAGGTGCTCCAAATCCCCCTTCCTCATAAAATGGCCTATAAAATGTTGCTTGTCTTTTCCTAATCTTCCTTATGAGTGATCTACTTGTGTCTGCCTCCATCAAGACTGTCTCGTTTGTTTTCTTTGCTGTCCATGGAACTCTCAGCATTCTTCTGAGAAACCACATCTCGGCTGCCTCAATCTTGCTCTGGCTTTGCTTGTGACTGTCCACGCCTCGCATCCGTACAACAGCATTGGTTGTATATAACATTCAAGGACTTAATACTCCAGTCATTCTGATGGTGTTCGTGTTTCAACGGTCTTGTTCCCCCTTCCCCTCTCCATATTTCAAAATCTTGCTAGCACACGTGGTTTTGCACAGGATCAAGACTCCGATCTGCCAGATAATTGCTGGCGGATTCGGGTTGAGCGAATATGGAATTGTCCGAATGGGATCAGTCCCACTTGAACAAACTCCAAACCGCTTTGTAGCTGTTAGGCTTTCTGTCTGTCTCTGTCTCTCTCTCGCTCAGGCAGATGTGAGTGAAACAAAGTTTGAAAATTGACTAGAAAGAGTAAATATTATGTCTTTCTGTGTGTCTGTCTCTGTCTCGTCTCAGACACACACCTAAATGAGAGTAAAGGCTGAATTACAAATAATGTGATTGCAATTGATGTTGCGTTGAGCCAACGATTGTATCTGTCTTTTGTCGGACTGCCTATTTGCCTGTCAATCTTTTTTTGTCTGTCTGTCTGTCTGACTGCCTTTCACCACAGTGACTTGTTTATGATATGGATTCCATACATACACACACTCACACACACACACACACACACACACACACACACACACACACACACACACATATATATATAATATATATATATATATATATATATATATATATATATTATGTATACATATATACATGTATATACACGAGAGAGTGGGAGACAGACAGACAGATAGACAGAGAAGGAGGAAGAGAGAGAGAGAGGAGAGAGAGTCACACACACACACACACACACACACACACACACACACACACACACACACACACACACACACACACACACACACACACACACACACACACACACACAGAGAGGCAGACAGACTGACAGACAGAGACAAATAGAGAGCGCGTTCAGTCGTAAAGTCTATACACGGATGAGTATAGTTTTATCGTAATTTTACCTGTGGGTATTGCGTCTCTTCACTATTGACTATGAATATACCTGATGTCCGTACAACTCAGATGCACCGACGGCTGTTGATGGACGATGGACTGGGGGTAGGAGAGCCACTGGACGAGAGAGGCACTGACCGTGATGGCATCATCTATACTGGTCAGTATACATGTACTTTGTCGCCTTTGTCTTAAAATCCAAAGCAAGTGTGACTGCCAGTGTTCATTATTGATTTAAGTCAGTTTCAGTCTTTTTCTCCTGATTTTTGTGTTTGGTGTTTGTTTGTTTGTGATCTTACACCTGACAAAAAGCCAGTTGGCCGAAAATTTGCGCCTGTCTTGTCTGGTTGTATTACATATGCGTTCTGATTATTTTTTCGTATTTTTTTCTGTATCCTTTGTCTTGGTTCTTATACAGGGGGGGGGGGGGGTGCAAAAGTAGGTATACAGTCATCAAGAAGGAAAACGCGTACAATACCATTGCCATTATTATACAAACAAATGAATATTGCATATACATGTAATAACAAGCACAGCCTTAATCCCTGAGATACTCAAACTGCTTGCTGTCGGTATGCACACACTCCTCTAATCAAGAGCGGAATTAAGCATTATAATAATGATGTGATACTTACTGTATACCTACTTTTGCACCCCCCCTGTATATGTTGTTTCTTTCATCTGTGCTTTTGTCTGTTAATCTGCAGACCACCCACCTTTCCCTTTCCTTCCCCTCTCCTTTATTTCTCTTCTACCATTGTAGGTACTTTTGCAAGATAAAGATTATTAAACGCTATATAAACTCCTTCATTTTCTCGTTCAGGTTTTTCGTTCGTTCGATCGTGCGTTTGGTGATTCATTGGTTCTTTGGTTCATTATTTATTCATTCATTCATTTATTCAAGCGTCCAGTTTCCTTTTCGCCTCTCTTTCTCCTGTGCCATTACCTTTATTTTTCCTGCTTTTAGCTTTGTATTCAGAAGAAATAAAGGTAACCGATTACTGAATTAAATATCATTCATTCCTTCTGTCATTTATTCATTCATTCATTCATTTGTTGGAAGAGGAAAATAAGAATTGAATGTTAGATGTAAAATGAATGAATGAACGAATGAATGAATGAATGAATTCACTTATTTAATCATCTGTTTGATAGAGAGAAGGACAGAAACAGACAGACAGACAGACGACAGAGGCAGAAAGATGTAGGGACAGAGCGTGAGATGTGTGTTACAACGTAATTAAAGCACTTTGCACAGAACTTAAGAAACCTGGGTTCGAATTATGGATAGGACAGGGATATTTGTATCCCCCACACCCCCCACCCCGGAACCCCTCACTGGCACTTGTATGGAAGGTCCCATGTGTAGCATGCTCTCAGCGCACGTTAAAGATTTCACAGTAACCAAAAACAAAAAAAAAAAAAATTAAAGAAAGAAAAAGTAGAAAAAAGGAACTGCCTCTTGCAAAAAGTCTTCAGAACAACCCACTGTCGTAAGATAAATTCCCGTGTAGAGAAAAATGTGGGTGACCCTGCGACGACGCGCTTTCCAGGGATATGCAGCTAGAATTTTATACGGTACACCCTTTGTGGCAAAAAAAAAAAAATACACACATAAATGAATAACTAAACAAACAAACAAACAAATACATAGATAAATAAATAGATAAATGAACGAATAACTAACTAAATAAATAAACATATAAATAAAATAATAAAAAGCCAATACAAAAACGAATAAACACAAACGCAAAAGCAGCTGCATGTTGTCTGCGAAGCAGACTATCTCGTCACATGGAATGAGAATTAACTTGACTGATCAATGTGTTGTTGTTGTAACTTGACTGATCAATGTGTTGTTGTTGTAACTTGACTGATCAACGTGTTGTTGTAACTTGACTGATCAATGTGTTGTAACTTGACTGATCAATGTGTTGTTGTTGTAACTTGACTGATCAATGTGTTGTTGTAACTTGACTGATCACTGTGTTGGTTGTAACTTGACTGATCAATGTGTTGTTGTTGTAACTTGACTGATCAATGTGTTGTTGTAACTTGACTGATCAATGTGTTGTTGTTGTAACTTGACTGATCAATGTGTTGTTGTAACTTGACTGATCAATGTGTTGTTGTAACTTGACTGATCCTTTTGTTGTTGTAACTTGACTGATCACTGTGTTGTTGTTGTAACTTGACTGATCACTGTGTTGTTGTAACTTGACTGATCAATGTGTTGTTGTTGTAACTTGACTGATCACTGTGTTGTTGTAACTTGACTGATCACTGTGTTGTTGTAACTTGACTGATCACTGTGTTGTTGTAACTTGACTGATCAATGTGTTGTTGTAACTCGACTGATCAATGTGTTGTTGTTGTAACTTGACTGATCAATGTGTTTGTTGTAACTTGACTGATCAATGTGTTGTTGTTGTAACTTGACTGATCAATGTGTTGTTGTTGTAACTTGACTGATCAATGTGTTGTTGTAACTTGACTGATCAATGTGTTTTTTTGTAACTTGACTGATCAATGTGTTGTTGTTGTAACTTGACTGATCAATGTTGTTGTTGTAACTTGACTGATCATGTGTTGTTGTTGTAACTTGACTGATCAATGTGTTGTTGTTGTAACTTGACTGATCAATGTGTTATTGTAACTTGACTGATCAATGTGTTGTTGTTGTAACTTGACTGATCAATGTGTTGTTGTAACTTGACTGATCAATGTGTTGTTGTAACTTGACTGATCAATGTGTTGTGTTGTAACTTGACTGATCAATGTGTTGTTGTTGTAACTTGACTGATCAATGTGTTGTTGTAACTTGACTGATCATGTGTTGTTGTTGTAACTTGACTGATCAATGTGTTGTTGTAACTTGACTGATCAATGTGTTGTTGTTGTAACTTGACTGATCAATGTGTTGTTGTAACTTGACTGATCAATGTGTTGTTGTTGTAACTTGACTGATCATGTGTTGTTGTTGTAACTTGACTGATCAATGTGTTATTGTAACTTGACTGATCAATGTGTTGTTGTTGTAACTTGACTGTCAATGTGTTTTGTTGTAAACCTTGACTGATCAAAGTGTTGTTGTAAACTTGACTGATCAATGTGTTGTTGTTGTAACTTGACTGATCAATGTGTTGTTGTTGTAACTTGACTGATCAATGTGTTGTTGTAACTTGACTGATCAATGTGTTGTTGTTGTAACTTGACTGATCAATGTGTTGTTGTAACTTGACTGATCAATGTGTTGTTGTAACTTGACTGATCAATGTGTTGTTGTTGTAACTTGACTGATCAATGTGTTGTTGTTGTAACTTGACTGATCAATGTGTTGTAACTTGACTGATCAATGTGTTGTTGTAACTTGACTGATCAATGTGTTGTTGTAACTTGACTGATCAATGTGTTGTTGTTGTAACTTGACTGATCAATGTGTTGTTGTAACTTGACTGATCAATGTGTTGTTGTAACTTGACTGATCAATGTGTTGTTGTAACTTGACTGATCACTGTGTTGTTGTTGTAACTTGACTGATCAATGTGTTGTTGTAACTTGACTGATCAATGTGTTGTTGTAACTTGACTGATCAATGTGTTGTTGTAACTTGACTGATCAATGTGTTGTTGTAACTTGACTGATCACTGTGTTGTTGTAACTTGACTGATCACTGTGTTGTTGTAACTTGACTGATCAATGTGTTGTTGTTGTAACTTGACTGATCAATGTGTTGTTGTAACTTGACTGATCACTGTGTTGTTGTTGTAACTCGACTGATCACTGTGTTGTTGTAACTTGACTGATCACTGTGTTGTTGTAACTTGACTGATCACTGTGTTGTTGTTGTAACTTGACTGATCAATGTGTTGTTGTTGTAACTTGACTGATCACTGTGTTGTTGTAACTTGACTGATCACTGTGTTGTTGTTGTAACTTGACTGATCACTGTGTTGTTGTAACTTGACTGATCACTGTGTTGTTGTTGTAACTTGACTGATCACTGTGTTGTTGTTGTAACTTGACTGATCACTGTGTTGTTGTTGTAACTTGACTGATCAATGTGTTGTTGTTGTAACTTGACTGATCACTGTGTTGTTGTTGTAACTTGACTGATCACTGTGTTGTTGTTGTACGTAACTTGACTGATCAATGTGTTGTTGTAACTTGACTGATCAATGTGTTGTTGTCACCTGTTGCTCAGGCAAACACTTCCTGTTCCTGGATTCGATCAGCAACTCGGCCGTGTTGACCCGGGAGATGGCTCTGCAGGTGCAGTTTGCCCCCACACTGACCTTCCGACCCCTGACCTCTGACACCGGCGTCAAGAGCATGCCACAGGTACAGCAGCGTTGTCATGTGGTGGTGATTTCTCAGAGTGGGACGGGTGGATTGATGGAGTGGCAGGGGTGGTGCTGGGGTTGTGTTGGTGGAAGTGATGTGTGTGTGTGTGTGTGTGTGTGTGTGTGTGTGTGTGTGTGTGTGTGTGTTTGCTGCGAGCGTGTGCATGTGTGTGTACATGTGTGTGTTGTGTGTGTGTGTGTGTGTGTGTGTGTGCTGTCTGTCTGTGTGTCTGTGTGTGTGTGTTCTGTGTGTGTTACAGAGAGAGAGAGAGAGAGAAAGAGTGAGAAAGGCAGAGAAAGAGAAATTATTTAGACATTTATACATAGGCACAGAGAGAGACAGACAGACAGACAGACACATAGACAGACAGACACATAGACAGACAAAGAGAGAGAGAGAGAGAGAGAGAGAGAGAGAGAGAGAGAGAGAGAGAGAGAGAGAGTTTCTTTTACCTTTTGGCCATTGTATCATTGTAAACTTCCCTTCACCTCTTTCCTTCGATTAAGAAATCTTGTGCGAAAAATTTAAAATGTACACTTGGCAAACCATTCTCTTACAAGCAAGCGCACACACACACACACACACATACACACACACACACACACACACACACACACACACTCACGCACACACACACAAACACATACACACAAATGTATATACATACAGAGACACACACACCAAACACACACACACACACACACACACGCACACAAACACAAACACAAACACACACACACATAAACATACATACTCATGCACGAACAGAAACACGTATCCCCCCCCCCACACACACACAACCAACACACACACACACACACACACACACACACACACACACACACACACACACCACACAAACACAAACACAAACACAAACACACACACACACACACACAAACACAGACACACACAGACACACAGACACACATACACACAAACGCTAAACCGGCAGATAAGGCGTGCAAGGTATCCAATTATAAACAAGACCACCCAATCCTCAACTGTAGATAACAGATGGAAGTATCTGGAAAGAAAACACACTTTAATAACCGAATAAAAACGCTGACACACCGTGCATTTTAACTCCCTGCTTCTGTGTATGCAAGTATAAAACAGAGAGAGAGACAGA
>CM060305.1:34053228-34055728 GCA_030674185.1 Monoplex corrugatus | reverse complement strand
TTTTCTCGCCCCAGCAACTCCTGCATTCCTCATTTCACTGACGGATGCCATCGATATTCTGTTCTTCCATATCCTCCACTCAGCTGCCTCATTCTCTCACATTCAGCCATTTGAAAGTATTCCTTCTCTGTTTGCACTTGTATATTTCACATCTTTTCTTTTATTTCCATGAATGTCTCCTATGAGCCACCGTCTTCCTTGTGTATTCTTTCCTCTCCCCAATCCTCCTGTTTTGTTTTTGTTTGTTTGTTTGTTTGGGGTTTTTTTTTTGGGTGGTGGTGGTGTTTTTTTTTTGTTTTTTTTTTGGGGTAGTGGTGGTTGTTTTTTGTGTGTTTTGGGTGGTGGGGGTGGTGGGGTTTTTTTGTGGTTTTTTTTGGGGGTGGTGGTGGTGGGGTTTTTTTGGGTGGTGGTGGTAGTGGTGGTTTTCATTGTTTGTTTGTTTTGGGGGTGTTTGTTTATTTCGTCCTCTAGTGTTGGATAAAATTATCTTTTTCTCGATGCCTCCTTTAAGCATGTTTCCTCTCAGGGAGCTTTCTGTTTATGGAGCAATGAGCTTTATAGATTCAGGGTTTAGAGTTCAATCCTAGTCAATAGCAGAAAACAACTTGACCTGTTTACTGCTTATTTTTGTGTTCTAGTCACCTGGTGGTGTCAGCTTATGTTAAATAGGTCCCATTCTTTTCACCTCCCATTTCCCCATTTCGAAACTTTGCCCACACAGTATTTTGTGCCGTTTTTAAAGCGTTTGCTAGATTAATTCTGGGGCGAGAGTTTAGGTGGGGCGCATATGGAATTTTCTGAGCATGATGATATCCTCTTGAACAATCTCAAACTCAAACTCTAGCTGCATTTGTTCTTTGTTTCTTTGTCCTTCTTCTTCTACCGCCTCCAGGCAAAGATTTTTTTTTCTTCCGTGGCTACTGTTATCCTTTCTTCTCAACCATTCTCCTACCGTCAAGTTTCCTGTGATTTCTTTTACCGGTTTCAGTCCTCCTCTGCCTTCAAATACGATTGTTTATTTTTAACCTTTTTCACGCTCTCCTTCAGATATATGCCTCCTTTTTAACCCTTTTTATGTTCTTATATTTAGGCTGGTGGAAAACAGTGAAAAAGTGAGAAGGATGGTGGTTAGGATGAGGCAGTGAAAAGGATTCATTGATGTCTCCACCTCCAATACTTGCCTTGATCTTGCGGTTTGTCGTGCGTGTGTGTGTGTGTGTGTGTGTGTGTGTGTGTGTGTGTGTGTGTGTGTGTGTGTGTGTGTGTGTGTGTGTGTGTGTGTGTGTACGTGTGTTGGATGGTTGGTCAAAGAAGGACACCATTGGCCATGGCCATCGTCTTTGAAGACGTTGCAATTTTCGGAGACGCATTCGTTCAGTGTGGGTGCTACTTTACCGTGCAGTAGTTAAAGTAGTTTAGATTGACTGATTGATTGTGTGTATGCGTGTGTGAGTGAGCGCGTGTGTGTGTGGTTGGTTGGTTTAGGGACCTGCAGTTCCGACTAATATCTGGATGGATAGATGAATACAGAGAGAGAGAGAGAGAGAGAGAGATTTGAAATTGTGTGTTTTTGTTTTTGTTATTATGTGGACTTAAAAAGCGACAGAACAAGGTTTTCCACTGAGAAATGATGAACCTTTTATAAAATGTCTGCTACAGATTCATTATAGAAGTACTGTTATGACGAATAAGTCTGAACTAGAGGTTCGTTACACCTGTTTGTCCAAGTAAAAAAAACCCAAAACTTCTGAATTTGAACAAAACTGGTGTATTTTCAAAATCGTTGATTGTGGAGAAGAAAACAGAAACAAAAAACGCCACCCGCTTTCGACAGAAAAAGGACTACTTTACTATTCTAGACTACGTTTCTTCTTTCTTTATTACCTCTTTTATTAGTTTTTGTTGTTCTTTCACATGTTCTTAGCAATTTGATGATTGTTTTTGATCGTACAGACCCTTTATCGGTGATGTGTATATTGTATAGTTTCATATTAAGCTAGTTTAAGGTGGTGGAGTTTCTTCTTATAGTTGTATAGGTCTGTGTTGTGTACGTTTTCTTGCGGGAGTGGTGAATTCCTTTGTTTTGAATAAAGTGGTGCTCTTGACGTTAAAGCCAGACAGAGTTTATAGAAATAACTGGATTGGTATTCTTATGCGTATCCTATGTGAAAATCATCGGTCGTATGGTGTCCCAGTTGTTGTATGTGACAACTCATTGAAATATTTTCCCCCGTAAACTTTTCCTATACACTTACATGGGTACAAGAACATTCGAAATGTATTGGTGTCTTTTGTGTGCGTGTGTGTGTGTTGGTTTTTCTTCTTCTATTACTATTATTGTTAAAGCCAGGAAGGCTCAGATGCACGTGAAAATAGAGTATAAATGGTTGATTAACCTTTGACTTCCACACCTTGTCCACCAGCATCCTGCATTGTCAACTGTGCTAGCAAAGCTAAAACTTAACCATTTGACTGCCTCGCCCTATCCGCCAGCTTCCTT
>CM060305.1:34038228-34040728 GCA_030674185.1 Monoplex corrugatus | reverse complement strand
CTACAACAGTCTAAGACTAACAGAGCACTCTACACTACAACAGTCTAAGACTAACAGAGCACTCTACACTACAACAGTCTAAGACTAACAGAGCACTCTACACTACAACAGTCTAAGACTAACAGAGCACTATACACTACAACAGTCTAAGACTAACAGTTATAGCACTCTACACTACAACAGTCTAAGACTAACAGTTATGCACTCTACACTACAACAGTCTAAGACTAACAGAGCACTCTACACTACAACAGTCTAAGACTAACAGTTATAGCACTCTACACTACAACAGTCTAAGACTAACAGAGCACTATACACTACAACAGTCTAAGACTAACAGTTATAGCACTCTACACTACAACAGTCTAAGATTAACAGTTATAGCACTCTACACTACAACAGTCTAAGACTAACAGTTATAGACTCTACACTACAACAGTCTAAGAATAATAGAGCACTATACACTACAACAGTCTAAGACTAACAGAGCACTCTACACTACAACAGTCTAAGACTAACAGTTATAGCACTCTACACTACAACAGTCTAAGACTAACAGAGCACTCTACACTACAACAGTCTAAGACTACAGAGCACTCTACACTACAACAGTCTAAGACTAACAGTTATAGCACTCTACACTACAACAGTCTAAGACTAACAGTTATAGCACTCTACACTACAGCAGTCTAAGACAACAGTTATAGCACTCTACACTACAACAGTCCAAGACTAACAGTTATAGCACTCTACACTACAACAGTCTAAGACTAACAGTTATTAGCACTCTACACTACAACAGTCTAAGACTAACAGTTATAGCACTCTACACTACAACAGTCTAGACTAACAGAGCAACTCTACTACAACAGTCTAGACTAACAGAGCACTCTACACTACAAACAGTCTAAGACTACAGAGCACTCTACACTACAACAGTCTAAGACTAACAGAGCACTATACACTACAACAGTCTAAGACTAACAGTTATAGCACTCTACACTACAACAGTCTAAGACTAACAGTTATAGCACTCTACACTACAACACTCTAAGACTAACAGAGCACTCTACACTACAACAGTCTAAGACTAACAGTTATAGCACTCTACACTACAACAGTCTAAGACTAACAGTTATAGCACTCTACACTACAACAGTCTAAGACTAACAGAGCACTCTACACTACAACAGTCTAAGACTAACAGTTATAGCACTCTACACTACAACAGTCTAAGACTAACAGAGCACTCTACACTACAACAGTCTAAGACTAACAGTTATAGCACTCTACACTACAACAGTGTAAGACTAACAGTTATAGCACTCCACAGTATAGCAGTCTAACAGTTATAGCACTCCACTCATCATCATCAGGCGCCCTGCCGCATGGCGTTGGCGATCATGGACTTCCATCTGTCTCTATATCTCGTTGCCCCAAGCATCTCCTCCATCCTCCTCGTCTTCAGCCACTCTGCAAGTCCGTCCAGCATTCTTTCTCTGAGTCTACCTGATGCTCTCTTTCCCTCCAGCTTTCCCGTTGTGACCAGGTGTTCCAAATCCCCCTTCCTCATAAAATGGTCTATAAATGTTGCCTGTCTTTTCCTAATCTTCCTTATGAATGATCTACTTGTGTTGAATGATCTACTTGTGTGTAATAGTCTAAGACTACTTAACAAAGAACAAAAAAATCGGAGGATGCGGATGGGACCAAGAGAACCAATGCCTCGCCACTCTCAAGAAGATTACCTTGTAAGCTCCCGGGAAATAGCCACACAACGGTCACCAACCAGGTCCAGCCCAGCCTCCGGATCAAGAGAGAATGGAAGATCCCTCTCTCGCCTCACTCAGGGCCTCCATCCTCTTCCGCGCAGCACGTTCTGCCACTAGCTCGAACAGCCACCAGCTTCTTTCCGCTTACTATATCTAATACTAACAGTTACAGCACTCTACAGAATGACAGTCTAAGACAGTTACAGCACTCTACAGAATGACAGTCTAAGACAGTTACAGCACTCTACAGAATGACAGTCTAAGACAGTTACAGCACTCTACAGAATGACAGTCTAAGACAGTTACAGCACTCTACAGAATGACAGTCTAAGACAGTTACAGCACTCTACAGAATGACAGTCTAAGACAGAGCCTCTACAGAATGACAGTCTAAGACAGTTACAGTACTTACAGAATGACAGTCTAAGACAGTTACAGCACTCTACAGAATGGCAGCCAAGACAGTTACAGTACTCTACAGAATGACAGAACAAGACAGTTACAGCACTCTACAAATGGCAGAACAAGACAGTCACAGCACTTTACAAAATGGCAGAACAAGACAGTTACAGTACTCTACAGAATGACAGAACAAGACAGTTACAGCACTCTACAGAATGGCAGAACAAGACAGTCACAGCACTTTACAGAATGGCAGACCAAGACAGTTACAGTACTCTACAGAATGACAGAACAAGACAGTTACAGCACTTAAACAGAATGGGCAG
>CM060305.1:34010728-34030728 GCA_030674185.1 Monoplex corrugatus | reverse complement strand
ATGAGGAAGGGGGATTTGGAGCACCTGGTCACAACGGGAAAGCTGGAGGGAAAGAGAGCACCAGGTAGACCCAGGGAGAGAATACTGGACGGACTTGCAGAGTGGCTGGGGATGAGGAGGGTGGGGGAGATGCTGGGGGCAACGAGAGATAGAGATGGTTGGAAGTCCATGGTCGCCAACGCCATGCGGCAGGGCACCTGATGATGATGATGGTGAACAGATGGTGTCGCTTAGTCACTGACCTACTGATGTGATCGTGAATGTTTTTGGTGACTGAGTGAGAGTGTCCTGTAATGGTTGATGGAAAAAAAAAGCAGAGGTTCCATTCACAGATCTCGTCACTGTTAGTTTGTTTGTTTGCTTTTTAAGTATACCAATTTTTGTTTTGGATACGTGTGTGCACATTGTTTTGCCCATACTGCGCGTGCTGTATGTTGCTGTACGGTTTCCAAATTCCGTATTCGATAGGGGTGTTTGCTGGGAGTCTTTCTGTTTTTATAAGCAACCCGACACTGACATGACTGACACACAACACTGACATGATGAACACTAGACACTGACATGAGTAACATGTGACACTGACATGACTAGCATGTGACACTGATATGACTAACATGTGAAAATGACATGACTAGCACCTGACACTGACATGACTAACACCTGACACTGACATGACTAACACCTGACACTGACATGACTAACACCTGACACTGACATGACTAACACCTGACACTGACATGACTAACATCTGAAACTGACATGTAATACCTGAAACTGACATGACTAACACCTGACACTGACATGACTAACACCTGAAACTGACATGACTAACATCTGAAACTGACATGTAATACTTGAAACTGACATGACTAACACCTGACACTGATATGACTAACGTCTGACACTGACATGACTAACACCTGAAACTAACATGTAATACCTGAAACTGATATGAATAACACCTGACACTGACATGACTAACACCTGATACTGACATGACCAACACCTGACACTGACATGACTAACACCTGACACTGACATGACTAACACCCAACACTGACATGACTAACACCCAACACTGACATACACCCGACACTGACATGACTAACACCCAATACTGACATGACTAACACCTAATACTGACATGACTAACACCCAACACTGACATTACTTACACCCTACCCAACACTGTCATTACTAACGCCCAACACTGACATTACTAACACCCAACACTGACATACACCCAACACTGACATTACTAACACCCAACACTGACATACACCCAACACTGACATACACCCAACACTGACATTACTAACACACGACACTGATGACTAATCGCACGACACTGACATAACTAACACCCAACGCTGACATTACTAACACCCAACGCTGACATTACTAACACCTAACACTGACATTACTAACACCCAACACTGACATTACTAACACCCAACGCTGACATTACTAACACCTGACACTGACATTACTAACACCCAACACTGACATTACTAACACCCAACACTGACATTACTAACGCCAAACACTGACATTACTAACACCCAACACTGACATACACCCAACACTGACATTACTAACACACGACACTGATGAATAATCGCACGACACTGACATAACTAACACCCAACGCTGACATTACTAACACCCAACGCTGACATTATTAACACCTAACACTGACATACACCCAACACTGACATACACCCAACACTGACATTACTAACACCCAACACTGACATACACCCAACACTGACATTACTAACACACGACACTGCTGAATAATCGCACGACACTGACATAACTAACACCCAACGCTGACATTACTAACACCCAACGCTGACATTATTAACACCTAACACTGACATTATTAACACCCAACACTGACATAACTAACACCTAACACTGACATAACTAACACCTAACACTGACATTACTAACACCTAACACTGACATTACTAACACCCAACACTGACATTACTAACACCCAACACTGACATAACTAACACCCAACGCTGGCATGACTAACACCTAACACTGACATTACTAACACCCAACACTGACATTACTAACACCTAACACTGACATTACTAACACCCAACACTGACATTACTAACACCCAACACTGACATTACTAACACCCAACACTGACATTATTAACACCTAACACTGACATAACTAACACCTAACACTGATATAACTATCACCTGACACTGACATAACTAACACCTAACACTGACATAACTAACACCTAACACTGACATTACTAACACCCAACACTGACATTACTAACACCCAACACTGACATTACTAACACCTGACACTGACATTACTAACACCTAACACTGACATTACTAACACCCAACACTGACATTACTAACACACAACACTGACATTACTAACACCCAACACTGACATTATTAACACTTAACACTGACATAACTAACACCTAACACTGACATAACTAACACCTAACACTGATATAACTAACACCTAACACTGACATAACTAACACCTAACACTGACATTAACTAACACCTAACACTGACATAACTAACACCTAACACTGATATAACTAACACCTAACACTGATATAACTAACACCTGACACTGATATAACTAACACATAACACTGAATAACTAACACCCAACCTGATATAACTAACACCTGACACTGATATAACTAACACCTGACACTGATATAACTAACACCTGACACTGTATAACTAACACCTGACACTGATATAACTAACACCTGACACTGATATAACTAACACCTGACACTGATATAACTAACACCTGACACTGATATAACTAACACCTGACACTGATATAACTAACACCTGACACTGATATAACTAACACCTGACACTGATATAACTAACACCTAACACTGATATAACTAACACCAGACACTGATATAACTAACACCTACACTGATAATAACTAACACCTGACACTGATATAACTAACACACTGACATGATTAACTAACACCTAACTGATATACTACCCTACACTGATATAACTAACACCTGACACTGATACTACACCTACACTGAATACTAACACCTGACACTGATATAACAAACACCTGACATGATTAACTAACACCATACACTGACTATAACTAACACCTGACATGATATAACTAACACCTGACACTGTATACTAACACCTACACTGACATACTACACCAACACTGACATAACTAACACCTACACTGATATATAACACCCAACACTGACATTACTAACACACGAACTATGAATAATACACACGACACTGAATAACTAACACCAACGCTGACATTACACTAACACCCAACACTGACATAACTAACCCAACACTGACATAACTAACCCCCTAACACTGACATAACTAACACCCAACGCTGACATTACTACACCCTACCCAACACTGACATACACCCAACACTGACATTACTAACCCTACCCAACACTGACATTACTAACACCCAACACTGACATACACCCAACACTGACATTACTAACACCGACATGCTGAAATCACCACACTGACATACTAACACCCAACGCTGATATTACTAACACCTAACACTGACATACTAACACCCAACACTGACATACTAACACCCACCAACCTGACATTACTAACACCCAACCTGACATTACTAACACCTAACACTGACATAACTAACACCCAACACTGACATTACTAACACCCAACGCTGACATTACTAACACCTAACACTGACATAACTAACACCCAACACTGACATTACTAACACCAACACTGACATTATAACTAACACCTATAACACTGACATTACTAACACCCAACGCTGACATTACTAACACAACACTGACATTATAACACCCAACTGACATTACTAACACCTAACACTGACATTACTAAACTAACACTGACATTACTAACACCTAACACTGACATAACTAACACCCAACACTGACATTGCTAAACATCCAACGCTTACATTGCTAAACATCCAACGTTAATATGGTAACAGCTTTGAACAAAATTTCGTAATGATCCATCCATAAAGAAGCTGGTGTAAAATCTTGTTTCACACAATCTATTGTCACAGACAGACAGTCATACATACAGACAGCATCTAAATTGAGAAAAGAGACACTCCATCAAACAAACAATTAACCAAACAAACACACAAGCAAAACAAACCAAACCAAACAAACAAACAAAACAATCACCACAGAGATCGAAAACAAAACTAGGTCACAATCCACAAACCTATTTCAGAGCTCAGTGTGCACAAGTGGTTGTGTTGTTGGCACGTGCGCACCGTCTTCTATATACACAAGATGTCAGACGCTGTGGGGGGTCAGCTGTTTCGGTGACTGGTTTCACGTCACAAGACAGAAAAGAAAGTGAAAGGTCAGCGTCTTGCTTCATCCAACCGCCTTGGGACCAGAAACGTGGAGTGTTAATTAAGTCGCTGTGAGGTGTGTAATTCACACACATGAAGATGGTTAATGTGTCTGTGTGTTTTGGCTCTAGCACTGTGTGTGTGTGTGTGTGTGCGTGTGTGTGTGTGTGTGTGTGTGTGTGTGTGTGTGTGTGTGTGTGTGTGTGTGTGTGTGTGTGTGTGTGTGTGTGCGTGTGTGTGTTGTGTGTATGTGTGTGTGTGTGTGTATGTGTGTGTGTGTGTGACAGAGAGACAGACAGACAGACAGACAGAAGCAGAGACAGAGACAAACAGACACAGACAGACAGAGATACAGACAGACACACAGACAGAGAGACAGACAGACAGAGATAGGAAGGGGGAGGAGAGAGAGAGAAAGGAGAGAGAGAAAGAGAGAGAGAAAACAGAGAGACAAAGAGACAGAGAGAAGACAGACAGACAGACAGAGACACAGAGAGAGGATTCATGGCGGGGTCACACAAAATGAGGTGGTTATTTCACAAATAAGGCAATTAACACTTGTGTGTGTTTTGGCTCCAGTCCTGAATGGTGTCTGTCTCTCTATCTGAGTGTGTGTGCGTGTGGTGTGTGTGTGTGTGTGTGTGTGTGTGTGTGCGTGTGTGTGTGTGGTGTGTGTGTGTGTGTGTGTGTGTGTGTGTGTGTGGTGAATGTGTGTGTGTGTGTGTTGTGTGTGTGTGTGTGCGTGTGCATGCATGTGTTCACGCGTATGAGAGAGAAACAGAGGGAGACACAGAGACAGAGAGTAAATGACAATGACTTCATTATTCAACGGGAAAAGTTATTGGGAGTGTGTGTGTGTATGTATGTGGGAGTGTGTGTGTGTGTGTGTGTGCGTGTGAATCTGTGTGAACGTGTGAGTGTGTTTGTGTATGGGCGTGTGTGAGTGTGCGTGTGTTTGTGTGTGTATGTGTGTGTGTGTGCGTGTGTGTGTGTGTGTGTGTGTGTGTGTGTGTGTGGTGTGTGTGTGTGTGTGTGTGTGTGTGTGTGTGTGTGTGTGTGTGTGTGTGTGTGTGTGTGTAAGATAGATAAAGAAGTAGAAAGAAAGTAAATGAATTTATTGTAACCCCATCGCTATACCTTTTAGTAAGTGAACAAGGCTGTAACGCCCCGTGTGTTTCCATCTCTTACAACTGGCGCAGTAAGTGAAGGCTGTAACGCCCCGTGTGTTTCCATCTCTTATAACTGGCGCAGTAAGTGAACAAGGCTGTAACGCCCCGTGTGTTTCCATCTGTAACAACTGGCGCAGTAAGTGAACAAGGCTGTAACGCCCCGTGTGTTTCCATCTGTAAAACTGGCGCAGTAAGTGAACAAGGCTGTAACGCCCGTGTGTTTCCATCTGTAACAACTGGTGCAGTAAGTGAACAAGGCTGTAACGCCCGTGTGTTTCCATCTGTAACAACTGGCGCAGTAAGTGAACAAGGCTGTAACGCCCCGTGTGTTTCATCTGTAACAACTGGTGCAGTAAGTGAACAAGGCTGTACGCCCGTGTGTTTCCATCTTTACAACTGGCACAGTAAGTGAACAAGGCTGTAACGCCCGTGTGTTTCCATCTCTTACAATGGCACAGTAAGTGAACAAGGCTGTAACGCCCGTGTGTTTCCATCTCTAACAACTGGCACAGTAAGTGAACTAGGCTGTAACGCCCCGTGTGTTTCCATCTCTTACAACTGGCGCAGTAAGTGAACAAGGCTGTAACGCCCCGTGTGTTTCCATCTCTAACAACTGGCACAGTAAGTGAACTAGGCTGTAACGCCCCGTGTGTTTCCATCTTAACAATGGTGCAGTAAGTGAACTAGGCTGTAACGCCCCGTGTGTTTCCATCTCTAACAACTGGTGCAGTAAGTGAACTAGGCTGTAACGCCCGTGTGTTTCCATCTGTCACAACTGGTGCAGTAAGTGAACTAGGCTGTAACGCCCGTGTGTTTCCATCTCTAACAACTGGCACAGTAAGTGAACAAGGCTGTAACGCCCCGTGTGTTTCCATCTCTTACAACTGGCACAGTAAGTGAACAAAGCTGTAACGCCCGTGTGTTTCCATCTCTAACAACTGGCGCAGTAAGTGAACAAGGCTGTAACGCCCGTGTGTTTCCATCTCTAACAACTGGCGCAGTAAGTGAACAAGGCTGTAACGCCCCGTGTGTTTCCATCTGTAACAACTGGTGCAGTAAGTGAACAAGGCTGTAACGCCCGTGTGTTTCCATCTGTAACAACTGGTGCAGTAAGTGAACAAGGCTGTAACGCCCCGTGTGTTTCCATCTGTAACAACTGGTGCAGTAAGTGAACAAGGCTGTAACGCCCCGTGTGTTTCCATCTCTTACAACTGGCGCAGTAAGTGAACAAGACTGTAACGCTCTCAAAACTCACCTTTTCTCCTCTGCATAAAATCCTGACCTCACTCAATCCCCTCTGCAGCCTGTCTCCACACTGAGGGGAATCACATTGTAATATATAATTGTACATATGCTGTCTATGATTTTCCATTGCTTTTATTCTTTCTCCCCATTTATAGCATGCGTGTGTGTGTGTGTGTGTGTGTGTGTGTGTGTGTGTGTGTGTGTGTGTGTCTGTGTGTGTGTCTGTGTGTATGTGTGCGTGCGTGTGTGTGCGTGCGTGCGTGTGTGTCTGTTCAGCGCTTAGATTTGATTTTATCAAGATTTTGCGCTATATAAATATTGTAATTATATTATTATTAGAGAGTGTGAGATGGAGAATGCGGGGGAGACAGACAGCGACAGAGAGAGGCACAGAGAGAGAGAGGCACGGAGAGGGGAGAGGCACAGAGAGAGAGACAGAGAGAGAGAGAGAGTTACAGAAACACAGAGAAACAGCGAAAGAAAGAAATGAAGAGAAGAGAGAGAGAGAGAGAGAGATACAGACAGACAGATAGACAGACACAGAATATGTTGTAACCGCATTGCTCTTGGCCTGCGTTCCACGTGTATTGTACGTTAATGGAGATGTAATGTTTCATGCGTCCACGTCACACATCATACAATGACTGAACAAGAATGAGAAACAATGACGACAGAAGAATCCCTCACATCTGGAAAAGCCTTAACACACGATGTGTAGACAAACAAGGAATGTTTTGCCCTCAATGGGCGAATGAACATGTACCAAGTGTTCAGGGTGTGGAGTATAAGGAAGAATGAAAAGTGAGTACTACGCAGAACGGTTATCAAAATAAATAGGTCAAGGTATGTAGTATGTAAAAACAGATTATGCAAGTAATCTACTGCGTGTTATGCAGAACTGTTATTGAAATATATAGGTCAATGCGTGTGGTATGTAAAAGCAGATTATGCAAGTACTTTACTGCTTACTATGCGGAACGGTTATTGAAATAAATAGGTCAAAGCATGTAGTATGTAATATAATAGCAGATTATGCAAGTAATCTACGGGTTATTATGCAGAACTATTATTGAAATAGATAGGTCAATATAAAGTATGTGGCATATAAAAACAGATTATACGAATGCTTTACTCCAATGTATCTGTTCTTATCATAATTATCAAAGTGATACGGAACAGTGAATGGAGGACAAGTTGTCAAGACACAGGTCACACGGACCCAAAATGTGTCTGATATCATCACTGTTTGATGGAGAACTATGAATCGGAAATTCTCTGGAACTTCTGCTAATATTTAAAATCTGTTTTTGCTGTTTTGACAGTCTACCATTATCTTCCCTTAATGTCAAGTTTTAATTCAACAAAACTTCTTCAAGGTCACAGTGACCTTGTACAGTACGAAATCTGAATTTTCTGAAATAATTCATTGTATAGTAAATGACCGTCACACCTTCGTTATAATTAGTAGTAATAGTAGTAGTAGTAGCATAGTAGTAGTAGTAGTAGTATACTATTATCATTACGTTATCATTGTTGTTGTTGTTGTTGTTGTTGTTGATGTTGTTATATTATCATTATAATTTTGTATTTTGTTTGCATGTTTTAAAAAATCATGAGGGAAAAACTGGGAGATGGGAATACAAAAACAAATCACACCTTGCCTCAAGGAAAATTGAAAAAAAGAGAAAGAAAAAGGCCAACAGTGTTTATTATTATTACATATTCTAAATGGCGTTTACCAATGCCTTGCGCTGTTCTTATTTGTTCTGGGTGACTTATTTGTTATTGCCCTTGACGGACCGGTGGTTTAGTAAAACACACAGACTTTTGAAGACGTTCATCGTGACTAAGCAGTTTCCATAAGGGGAAATACAACAACGTTCTTCACTTTCTATAAACAAGATGAACATGTCGACGCTTTCCTTCACTGCTTTCATCGCACCCAAGGCATACCGCGAGTTAGGTGAGCGAATACAAAAGTTGCTTAAAGAAGGTTGTATGTGTGAAAGTTGATTCTGGTACAGAATTTTGCCAGGGACAACTCGCGTGTTTCTATGATATCTTCAATATGTAGTAGATGCTTGCTGCACATAGACTCTTAGTCTGTAAGACTAGCACTAAGATCACACACCACTTACGATCTGTTAGAGGAGTTGGGAGGAAGAAAATTTATGTCCGATCCTAGATTCGATTCTTGTTTCTGGCGTCCTGGCTGGTCCGATGCCATAACACTGAACTGTAATTATAATCTTCTTCATATTTTTCCTCTTTTTTTTTTTTCATCTATCTTGCTTTTCGGCATATTCTTTGGGAATTTAGTTCCAGTACAGAGTGATAAAAAGACGAAATGGAGGATTCCTAATAACAGTACAACCTATGTTGATATACAATACAATACAATATTACAATATTTTATTTATATAGCGCAAAATCTTGATAAAATCAAATCTAAGCGCTAAAACAGACACACACGCACGCACGCACACACACGCACTCACGCACGCACGCACGCGCGCGCACACACACACACACACACACACACACACACACACACACACACACACACGCACACGGCTATAAATGGGGAGAAAGAATAAAAGCAATGGAAAATTATAGAGATATTTCTCGTTTCCTTGATTTAAGGTAATGCACTTGACTATATATTAACAATCTCTAAGAAGGCGTTGGCGGCTGTAAGTGGGGACACTAATGAAATGATAAGGACTAACGGGAACGCTGCCCCGTGGTAATACTACTGTCAAGAATTAAAGTGGTTTCACAGTGGGGTGTGTGTGTGTGTGTGTGTGTGTGTGTGTGTGTGTGTGCGTGGTGTGCGTCGTGCGTGCGTGCGTGCGTGCGTGCGTGCGTGTGTGTGTGTGTATGTGTCTGCGCGCGTGCGCTTGCAAGCAAAGACACACGCGTGAGACACACGCTTAAACAGAAAAAGAAATCAGAGAGAGAGACAGACAGACACAGAGAGAAAGACAGAGAGACAGACAGAGACAGAAAGAGAGGACACACACGAGAGAGACACAGAGTGAGACAGAGACAGAGAGAAAATGAGAGAGACAGAGACAGACACAGAACGAGGGGTAGGGGTAAAGAGAGTCAGACAAACTAATGGTAAAGAGAGAGAGTGTGAGAGAGAGAAAGAGAACGAGAGAGAGAGTCAGATAGGCAGAAACGGGGAGAGAGAGAGAGAGAGGGGGGGGGGAGAGAAGGAGAGGAGAGAAAGAGGGAGAGAGGGAGTTAGTGAGGGATGGACAGGAAGAACTGACGTTTTGCCAGCGAATTGTTATGAATGCCCTCAGTTCAATCAGACTGCGTATTTATATGCACTCTGGTTCCGCTACTTTGTTTATATTTTGTTTGTTTGTTTGTTTGTTACATATTTCCTATATTGGTGTTCGCACGAGCTACCCGTGCTTTTGAAGCTGTGCAGCCACACTGCACGCAGCCTTCAGCAAGAGTAAACAAAGCAACAATTACCCTTTTTCTACAAATATGTGAGAAATGCTGACTGACAATCCTTTTTATTTTTCACCTCAACTTGACAGTCAATCACGTTTGTTGAAACCAGTAAAATCAGTTGTTTCTGACACAGAATTTTTGTTCTGATCACAGTGATTTTGAGAACTACACAATGTGGATTTTCTGTCATAGTTTAATAAGAAAAAAGATTTTCTAGGATAGCTTGACTATCATGAGTTTTAGTTCTATTCTTTCTCCCTCGGTGAACACCCGACCGTCAACAAGCTACTGCGATCAAATTGAAAAATATCACACAGACACACACACACACACACACACGCACACACACCACACCACACACACCACGCACACCCCCCCCCCCCCACTCATACACACACCACTCAGACACGAGAGTACTTGAACATAAGGACATGAAACTGCCTTTCCTTGTATACCTAACTTTGAAGATGCAGTTATTCATGGTTGTAGGATGTTATTGGACTGACTGACAAGTTAACACTACACTCTGGTGAAGAGCTACCTGAACTTACTCTTGTATTGTTGACTTACATACGTTTTTTGTTATTGCCTTTTACCATGTTATTATAAGCTAAAAGAAAACAAAGTCACCGTGATGTTTCTTTCCAAAGCAGGCTTTTTAATTCCCCGCCGACCATCAGCTCTTTCTCCCACTGAAACCCGTGGTGATACAAGCAGATAGGTTCATTAACCCTTTGACTCCGGCACCCTATCCATCAATTGCAAAAGCTTAATGCTTTGACTCCCTCACCCTACAGAGGTAGAGAGTCAACGGTTAAGTTTTTGCTTGGCTAAGTGGCTGACAATGCAGGATGCTGGTAGGCAGGGTGCGGGAGTCAAAGGGTTCAAACAAGGAAGAAAAGAAAAACGGACGCTGTGTATGCAAGTTTCTTACCTTCTCTTGCTGCAATAACTCGTTTAAATAGTTCAGTGCAAAACTGAAATGGCTGCCATCATCATCAGGTGCCTTGCCGCATGACGTTGGCGATTATGGATTTCCATCTGTCTCTATCTCTTGTTGCCTCAAGCATTTCTTCAACCCTCCTTGTCCCCAGCCACTATGCAAGTCCGTCTAGTATCTTCTCCCTGGGTCTACCCGGTGCTCTCTTTCCCTCCAGCTTTCCCGTTGTGATCAGGTGCTCCAATTCCCCTTTCCTCATAAAATGGCCTATAAATGGCAGCCATATTTACCATTGATAACAACCGAAAACAGATACAGGTTTCTGAATTTTCAACATATACACTGTCAATGTGCATAACAGAATTTTATAGCAAGTCTGACATCCCAAATATTTATCCGTGTATGATGACGAAAGTGTCTTTCTGTGTGCGCTGTTTTCATTTTATATATTTCTCCATTGTTAAGTGTGTTTCACGAAATGTGAATATACTTGTATCTTGAGCATGTATGTATGTTGTACGAATTGGACGTTTTCCTTTGAATGTGATTCTATCTACATGTATGCCTTGCTGTTTCGTTTTCCATGTATCTTTATAACCTGTTTGTAATGAAGAATGAAAAAATAATTTAGATAAATTAAAAAAAAACTTATTTAAATAGGAACCATTAAAGCAGTAACTTACAGCTGACCTCAAACTTTGCTGACCAGTACCCTACAATTTTATCAGTAAAATAGCTGTTGAAATTTGGAGGTTGGAATCTAGTCAAGAGGAATAATCACATTCAGACAATTCTACATACACTCCACCCAAGTCTGACTAATTTTCTGGCAGACTCTACGAGTCCACGTAAAACCTTATGCGCTGACAAGGGTTTTATATAGAGAGGGTGGACGTAGAATCTATGAAACACTAAACCGACATATTCAGAATGACTGAGGCAGTAAGACTGGCAGCGAACAGGCCACGCTTCATGTTACAGGCTGGAACTGAACTCGAGACATCTGGGGTCAGTGGTTCTATCAGCAGAGCCATCCAGATGTTGTACAAGACAGGGGTTAGTGACGTCACGGACAGGTGGACCAGGTGCAACGCTAATAAAAACAACTTGTTCATCATCACTGTCAACGTTCATCTAATACGGATGGTGAGAGCACAGGATTTGTAGATGAGAGAGCCAATTGCTGACTGTGTGAAAGCCAGTAATAACACACACGTCCTATGCTTGTGGACACACCGCACGAGTAGACAAACACATAAAAAATACACACGCAACGAACTCAGTCATTCATGAAAACGTCCCGTACTTCCAAGGACATGAGAGTTCCCGAATACACCACCCCCTTTCCCCCAAATTTGCGAGCGCACCTGTGTATGTGTATGTGTGCGTGTGTGCGGTGTGTGGCGTCTGTGGTATGTGTTGTGTGTTGTGTTTGTGTGTGTGTGGTGTGTGTGTGTGTGTGTGGTGTGTGTGTGTGTGTGTTATCATGTTTTTATGCGAGTCATGTGTGTGTGTGTAGGGGGTAAGTGTACATAAGCGTGCAACATGAATGAAAGAGTAAGGGAAAGAACGAGACGCAGATACGAAAGGAAAACAGACAGAACAGAACGAGAAACGGAAGGAGTGAATAGAGAGGGAAAAAGAAAAAGGAGAGAGAGACAGACAGACAAAAAGACAGGGAGAGAGAGAGAGGCAGAGACAGACAGAGACGGAGACAGGGAGAGGTAGGTGGAGACATACAGGCAGAGGAATAGAGAGGCTGAGAGTCAGAGATAGAAAGGATTATAATCTGCAATTTTTCATATAAGACGTTACTGATATGGGACTATGACATAACCCTGTTGTCAACAACGGAACACGAAAGAAACTTTCATATTGGATTTTTTTTTCTCTTTTTCACTAATTCCATACTATACCAACACATAAAATTTTTTTTTTCTAGGTAGCCCATTTTTGAAGGAATGGACAAGAGTCGACACAAATATTACAAAACATATAAGGATACGATTAGATGATAACTTTGCAATGTGATAAATCCTCTGGTTGCAGAAAATGGAAGTCTGTCCTTTTTATCTTCTATGGCACAATCCTACTGAGAGAATACAAAATGTGTGTGATCAGTCAGACACATGCAGTTGATTCAATCAAGTAAAAGGTCGATCATGCACAAAACAAACTTCTACAGCAAACTTTCTCAGCAAAAAAAAAAATTATTAATGTGATATCTATAGAATAAACTTACATAATTGTTACACCTGGGAGTATGGGCTAAGTGGGCTATCGAAGGAGTGGTGACACCACACAACACAGGACAGGACAAAGTGGAGACAAAAACAACACTCCACAACACATAGAATAGTGACATGAACCTCCATACAGACTGCGATAGGTGTGGCTTGGGCTCGGATGGCACAACGTTACTCATTATCGTGACGTTACAATTTTTGTCAGTTAATGGGTCACGCCGTACGTGTAGCGGACAGTTTCCAACTTGAATCACTTTCACATACTACAGCACATCCATCAAGCCAATCCTCATGAAGCACACACACACTTCACAACATACACACAGCCACCATATTATATTATTTCAAAATAGTATCGTAATTTTACAAATATATTACAGTGTCTGGGTGAAGTCAATCGTTTCTCTACGATATAATGGTAATTCACACATACATATATCCCTTACCCTTGACACGTTTGCAGTGACCAGTGTGGCTATGGTAAGCGTGCAAGGTCTAAAGGGGAGCGTCGAAAAATTTTTAATTATCGAAACCGCTATAGCGTTCCGTCGTACGCAACCATGCCTTTCATCACGACCGCTATAGCGTTCCGTCGTACCGAGTGAGTTAAACATTTCTTTTTTCTGGTCCTATTTCTTAACAATGACACAGAGTCTGGCACAATTTTTCACAATACAATGATGATGACGATGTAGATGATAATTATGGCAATGTGTAAATCCCTTCTGGTTCGAGAATACGTGGCAAGGCTGTACTTTTATAATCTATCAAGGCGACAATCCTACCCGAGAGATACAGACACATGCTGTGTTGATCAGTAGACACATGAGTTTATTCTATCAGTAAGCAGGTCGATCAGTGACAAGAGACAAGACTTCCCTACAGCAAACGCTTTCTTAGCAAAAAGGAAGGGAACACCATTTACTTAGATGATGATATCCTTTACGCAAAATCACTTGCATTGGAGATAGTACAGATCCTTCTGTGGTAAGTCTGGTCTAAAGCTGAGAGCTATGAAGGAGGTGGTGAACACACACACACACACAGACAGACAGACAGGCAGACACACACACACACACACACACACACACATATACATACGCGCGCGCACCATACAGAGAGAGAGGGGTGGGTGGGTGGGTGGGGGGATGGCACAAAACGTTTAAGCTCATTATCAAAAGAGACGCTTACAATTTTTGCAGTTAATGTCACGCCGCGTGAGACGGAAAGATTTGCCAAATAATCATCTTTCACACACACGCACAAACACACACACACACACACACACACACACACACACACACACACACACACACACACACACACACACATATATATATATATATATATATATATATATATATATATATATATATATATATATACTGTGTCTGTATATATACATATGTACGTATCTCTCTCTATATATATGTATATGTATACATACATATATACACATATATATATATATATTATGTATATACATATATATATATATAGATGTATGTATATATACATACATACATGCATACATACATACACAGACATATACATACACACACACAAACACACACACACACACACACACAGACACACACACACAGACACACACACAGACACACACACACACACACACACACACACACACACACACACACACACGCGCGCGCGCACACACACGTACAAAACGAATTAACACACCACCTACATAGACACCTGAAGACTATGAATAACGACAGCTATTAACGACATGCTGTGATGCCGGAAAAAACAAAACAAAACAAAATAAAAGAAACAAACAAACAAAAAAATCCCTCTCTCGCACTTTATCTTTCCCCGTAGCGTGTTTTGTGCTTGCATGAGTGTTTGCATTGCCTGCATGCGTGTGAGTGTGTGCGTTCGTTCGTTCTTTAATTTAACGTCTTTTCACTATAAGTGATATTAGACGGGGGAGGGGGGGAGGGGAAATTATTAAAAAAAAAAAAAAAAAAAAAAAAAAAAGTGAACAAAATAAAATGTAGAACGATAGTTGGACGGGTTGGATTTGGGCAGAGGGAAGACAGAGGAAAAAGACATTAGCAGGTGGGGGAACAGTAAAATGGAACGAGAACTTAACACTAACAATTAACTTCAATAACGTGAAGGGAAATTGTAACACTAAAATACAAACCGAATAAAGTTAAAGTAATGCATTAACAGGACTGTGAACTAATGATTCTGAAATTCTAACTAACAACGTTTGATCTGATGTAATTTTCTGGAAATGATTTTCAGAATACTTTTCTTGAGTAAACATTTTCGGTAAAAAAGAACGTAGCATTTTGCAGTAGAATAAACAGTGAAACAGTGTGAACTGTTCGCCGCAAATACACTTGACATTTTTACAATATTTTGTTCTCAATGCGTTTAGCTGAATACGAAAACAAACAGCAACAATCGATCTCAAATGATACATAGAAGAATACTGCAATTTTTTACATACATTTTGAACGGTAAGTTTTATCATTTGTTGTGACACAAACTGTTCATCTGAATGTTCAAGAAATCGAGTCCATGAGGCTGATTCGAGCAAGTTGCAAGCTTCTTTTACGGAGGTATGAACATGTAATTCTATAGCATTATCAGCATTCTGGGCGCCTTGCTTAGCTGCTCTGTCAACTACTTCGTTGCCGTGAAGACCAACATGAGAAGGCACCCAGCATAAACTGATATCTGTACCTTTGACCCTTAAACGATGTATAAGATGATTTGCCTCAGTAATTAAATCAGGTCTTGTGTCGGCATTAAAGACCGTAAGGCATATAATACAGATTTTGAGTCAACAAAGAGAACTACTTTGAAAGACATGGGTTTAAGATTTACTAGATAATGCAATGCTTGATTAATAGCGACTAATTCCGCTGTAAAGATCGATAAGTTTGCCCCAACGAAAAATGACTTTTTTATCTTAAATTTTGGAACATAAAATGCTGCTCCAGCACATTTATTTTCTAAGACTGATCCATCGGTAAAAATGTGAAGGTGGGTACGGTATTTTTCATCGATGTGTTCTCTTGCTGTGGATATCGAAATGTTGACGTTTTCAGATTTCTTAGCGTCTGTATAATCAATATCAAAAGAGGCTTTTTGCATTTCACATGTAGGGATAGGCGTTGTTGATGGTGTCTCAGCTATTTCATCCATATTTATGTTAGACTGTTTGACCAAGTCAGATATGTAAGTTGAAACAGTCATTTGTGATGAAATGCTTTTTGCTCGCTTTGGAAAGTCAACATCAGACCTGATTTTAATTTCCTTACTCACAAAATTGTCCGTTTGTGAAGTAGTTCTAACTGCAAATTTTGCTGTCGCTAGCTCACGATAGTTGTTCAGAGGCAGAATTCCAGCAACTTTGTACGTTTCCAGATTAGAGGCATGAGTAGGGACACCTAGAGCAATTTTAATACTTTTGCAGTCTAAGCTTTGTATCTTCTTTAATAAATATTTTGGTGCACTGAAAAACACTTCTTGCGCATAGGATAATTTAGATCGTACAAGTGCTGTTGACAGATGAATTAGTATGTTCGTATCCATTCCCCAAGGTAATCGGCTTATTATCTTTAGAAAATTTAGGGCTTTTCTTGCTTTTGTTGAAATATAATCAAAATGGACATTCCAGTTTAATTTCGATGTCATAAAGACTCCCAGAAATTTTACAACCTGTTTGTAATGTAACACTTCACCAAGCAATCTGAAAGTAGGCAAGTTACTTAAAGTACCACCAGAATTAAATAGCATCATGTTAGTTTTTTCCGCTGACAACGACAGACCATTTTCTAACATATAGTTTCCAAGATTATCAAGATCAGATTGATACAATTTCCTAATGTAATTCTGTGCTCTCTGTGGAGTTGTCTTTTTTAAAGTAATATTCATCCAAATACATATATCATCAGCATACTGTGCCAAAACAACACGATTTGAGAGTGCTTTAGGAAGATCCTGTATAAGGATATTAAATAAAAGCGGTGCTATCACTGAACCTTGTGGAATTCCCATATCAAGATGTCGTGAAGTAGAATAACTAGTTCCCACTCTTGCCTGAATAGTTCTATTGGCTAAAAAAGACTTAATGTAATCATACATATTGCCAGATAAACCAATAGATTTCAGCTTGTACAATAAACGCGTATGCCAAACTTGATCGTAAGCTTTTTTCACATCAAAAAATGTAGCTAAAAGACTTTTTCTGCGGGCAAACTCTTTCTTGATGTGAGTGGTAAGTTTAACCAGGTGCTCAACTGTAGATCTCCCTTTTCTAAAACCAGCCTGATTTACTGGAATAACGTTATTTTTATCACAGTAATGTACAAGTCTGTTTAATACCAATTTTTCCAATAGTTTGCTCGTATGGGACGTTAAAGCAATAGGTCTGTAACTGTTTTTATTGTTTTTAGGCTTTCCTGCTTTTAATACTGGTATAACAACAGACGTTTGCCATAATTGTGGTATAGTTCCACCAGCCCAGCATTTCTGAAAAATTTTGTGTAAAAAAATAATATAGTTTTCTGGAAGATGTTTAATCATTTCAGTTGAAACTGCATCAACACCTACCGAACTCCTTTTGTTGCGCAGAGACAAGATAGTGTTTTTTAACTCTTCTAAGGTGATTGGAGAATTAAACCAGAGATCATTTTGAGGTATTGGATCAGTGTATATAGGGTTGTTAGCTGCCATTTCCCTGTAGTGTTTGCAGGTAGGAGTCAAACCATCTACTTTACTATTTTGGGCAAAAAGTTCCACAAAAGTTTCAGCTTTGTCCATGTCGGAAAGAAATTTGTGACTTGTATCAATCATTATTGGACACCTAGGTAAGTTGGCTCCATTTTTCATTTGATTCATTTTTGTCCATACTTTATGGAAATCCTTGAAATCTGAAATTTCTTTTGTGCAGTATGATGCCCAGTAATTTTTCTTTGCTTCAGCGATGATTTTATTACACTGGGTGTTAGCTTTTTTCATTTCCATATGATCTTCAGGTTTCCTGCTTTTGATGTAGATTTTGTATTTCTCTTTTTTATACTGAACTGCTTGCTCACATACCTCCGTCCACCAAACATTACCCAAACGGTTATTAGACTTAAAAGTTTTGAGTTTCGGGATGGAAAGGTCTGCAGCAGCTAGAACTGACTCCTGGAATTTAGAAAACATAACGTCTACATTTTCACTTTCATAATGTGTGAAATCTCGATTAGAAAGAACAGTCTGAAACAAGGACCAATCAGCGCGTGTATAATTATATTTTGGTATAATATCAGGAATGCTGTCTTTCATCCTGATGTTTTCGTTAGTTAGTGTTATGAGGATAGGTAAGTGATCACTTCCTAAAGTATCTCTGTGAGTGTCCCAGGTACAGCAGGGTACTAATTCTGGTGAGATTAAAGACAGATCGATGGCTGTTGCCCGATGTTTGGAAATATCAGGAATTCTAGTGACACTCCCATCATTCAAAAGGTAAAGCGAACTGTCAACTATATTTTCTACTAAACGATTGCTTGTCACAGTACAGCAATCTTTTTCCCAAAACGGGGAGTGGGAATTAAAGTCTCCACCTATTAGCCATTTACCGTGCAGCAGATCCGGAATCGTGCGCAACCATTCTGTGTTGTGGTCATTTGGACCTGTTGGCAGGTAGACTGACAAAACGTTCAGGATAAAAGAATTACTGAATTGTACTGTAGCGGCACAAGCGTGCAAGTCTTCAGTTGACGTTAAAACTGGGGAAGTAAATATGTGATATTGTAACTCTTTAAGTATGTATATCGCAGTGGCTACTTTCTTCCCGGGATTCCCATAGGCATACACTGGTGGATAATAGTAATTTTGGAAATTGGGAAGTTTGGTTGGTATAACATTAAGCGACTGCAGAATCAAGACTTCACACTGATTTGAGGCAAGGAAATGTTCCAGGTATGCTGAATTGGTGGAAATAGACCTACAATTCCACTGTAAAAAATTGATTTTCATAGTCGGCTAATCCCTTATTTTCAATTAACGGTGATTTGTTTGAAAATCACGTATATTTGGTTTTCTGTGTACGAGGAAAATGGGGAGGGGAGGGGGGGGAATGATTACTTTTACTACAAAGTAAAGGTAGAAACAAAAAATGAGTAAAACTATGGAGAAAAGAAGTCCTACTAATCAAGATAAGACTTTTGATCTAGAACAGAAATAAATTAGAAATAAATTAAATAATAGTATACACGCCTTCAAATGTACAGAGATTATAGTCTGAGTCCTGACTGACTAATTCCTAGCGTTTATACACTTTCACCAAGAGAACTGTCAGAGATGACGAGGAAAAAGTCCTGTGACATGAAACGTTGGTCACTGTAGATCTACTACTATTCATTCAAAACATGTTGTATGACAGCCACCACGGTTCATAGCTGTCAAAATAGGGGAACGGTCCTCGGGAGAATCTAGAGGCGTGTGGCCGTGAAGGTCGTGATCCTCCTGGTCTTCTAGGCGTCTCCCAAAATAGAT
>CM060305.1:33983228-34003228 GCA_030674185.1 Monoplex corrugatus | reverse complement strand
CTCGTGAATATAGGCAATAAAGACAGCTATTAGCTACATTAGCGAACTAGAACAGGTGAAAAATGTTCACAGACAGAGAGAGAGAGAGAGAGAGAGAGAGCGAGAGAGAGAGAGAGAGAGAGAGAGAGAAAGAGAGAGAAGGAGTGTGTATGTGTGTGAGAGAGAGAGAGAGAGAGAAAGAGAGAAGGAGTGTGTGTGAGAGAGAGAGAGAGAGAGAGAGAGAGAGAGAGAGGGAGACAGAGACAGAGGCAGACAGACAGAATGACAGACAGACAGAAACAGACAGACGGATAGATAGCCAGAGACAGAGACAGAGAAGACAGAAACAGAGAAAGATAGAGAGAGACAGAGACAGATAGAGACAGAAACAGAGACAGAGAGAAAGAAAGAGGAGAGATAAATAGAGTGTGAGAGAGAGAGAGAGTACGCGAGAGAGAGAGAGAGAGAGAGAGAGTACGCGAGAGCGAGAGAGAGAGAGAGACAGAGACAGACAGACGGACAGACAGTGAGGCAGAGACAGACAGACAGACAGACAGACAGACAGACAGAGAAAAGTACATGTGTTAGTACGATTTTATCAGCTGTTATTGAAAGAATCATTTAACAAATTGTATGGCGGCTGTGTAATGTGGTTTGGAGGAATAAGTGTTAAAAGTCAAGGTCACACACACTGTACACGATAAAGTTTCTGGAATTATCAGTTTCAGGCAGGTATGCAAAACCAACCACTTCCTCAGGAACTTCTGACAATATCTAAGATCTGATTTTCATCGCTATCACATCTAGTGTCTTCGATGCATGCCAAGTCTCCATTTAACTGAAGCTTCTTCAAGGTGACAATGACATGGGGAAGTACACTGTCTGGATTATCTGTATTTACTTTTCTTTAATAAAAGGGAAATTGTTAGAATGGTCTGACCATCTTGTTTTATTTTTGTCTCTTTTCCCATGTCTTTCCACTTGGTATTCAAACATACTTTGATCTCGTTGGACATCGCTACGTAAGTGAACAGAACAGTCAGAACAGAAAACCTTTTGGATATTACTTCGCTCCATTTTCCCCATTTACCTTTCTTACAAAATATATTGGAAATATTTGAAGCTGTCGAAAATAGTTATATCACTGATACAATGGGGATCTGCTCTTTGGAAAATGAGGTATTCAGTGATCAGTAGAACTTCGATAGGGGATAATCCTCCTAATGGTTTATGAAACAAATCTCAAATGTATCTTTGAAAGTTTTACTTGCTTTTTGTGGCTTTATCGTGTGTTTTATGGTATCTTGCGACGGACTAGTGCGATTTCAGCTAAACTAACAAGCAAACCACACACATACGCGCACACACACACACTCTCACACACACTCTCACACCACACACACACACTACACACATACACACACACACACACACACACTCACACACACACATGTACACACATGTACACACATACACACACATACATACAAACACTCGCGCGCGCACACACACACACAGACACACACATACACACACACAAAGAACACAAACACACACAACACATACACACATACCACACACACACACACACACACACACACACACACACACACACACACACAAAGAGAAAACAACAAGACAACCATTTCCCCTCTCAAGAAGAAAAAAATCACATTGATAGTGGATTGCAGTCATTCTCACTTTTGAGTTAAATACTGTAAAAAGGAAAATAAATGATAACCTGTCAATTTATAACAAACGAAGTATGAGATGATACTAACCCTTTGACTCCAGCACTCTGTCCACCAGCATCCTGCATTGTCAGCCATGCTATCAAAGCAACAACTTAACCCTTTGACTCCCTCATCCTATCCACCGTTGGCGAGGGTGAGACCGATAGATATAGATAGACAGACAGATAGATAGATAGATAGATAGATAGATAGACAGACAGATAGATAGACATGTAGCATAGATAGATAGATAGAGAGAGAGAGAGAGAGAGTGTGTGTGTGTGTGTGTGTGTTTGTGTGTGTGTGTGTGTGTGTCTGTGTCTGTGTCTGTGTGCGTGATAGGGTAAAGTTTTTGCAGTTGGTGAATAGGGTGCAGGAGTCATATGATTAAATTGTTGCACATGGTGGATAGGGTACAGGAGGTCAAAGAGCTAATATAGGGCTTTCATTCATAGATCGTGAATATACGGTAAAGAACATAATTTAACATAGTATACTATGCATTCTTCTGTCTGTGCGAATGATTGTCACATCCTCTTGTATTTGAGGGTTGTTTCGTTTTACGTAGGTTAGCAAAGCGAGATACACACATATACCTCACGTAACAAAGATCAGTCTGTTATACTGGGCACTAGAATCCTCATTGTCTCTCAATGGGATTTTGGAGTTTTAGGGTTTTTAAAAAAAAATTTTTCATAATACACACATTTATTCACGTACACAAAGGAATACGCCCTGCAGCATCTAATCATATACGCATATATACCAATGGTTATTAACATATCATCATCATCATCATCATCATCATCATCATCAGGTGCCTTGCCACATAGTGTTAGCGATCATGGCCTTCCGTCTGTTTCTATCCCTCGTTGTCGCAAGCACCTCCTCCACCCTCTCTGTCCCTAGCCAACCTGCAAGTCCGTCCAATATCCTCTCCCTGGGTCTACCCGGTGCCCTCTTTCCCTCCAGCCCTCCTGCCGTGACCAGGTGCTCCAATTCCCCTTTCCTCACAAAATGGCCCACAAATGTTGCCTGTCTTTTCCTAATCTTCCTTATGAACGATCTTCTTGTGTCTGCCTCCATCAAGACTGTCTCGTTTGTTTTCTTTGCTGTCCACATACATAACACACACACACGTACTCTCAACATTCTTCTTAGAAACCACATCTCCGCTGCCTCAATCTTGTTCTGGTTTTGCTTGTTGACTGTCCATGCCTCACAGCCGTATAACAGTATTGGTTCTATGTATTGGAGTTTGAGATTTGTTGGAGAGGAATTCATCACCGTGGTCAGTTCCATAAATGCTCCACCCAAATCAGCCAGCAATTATCTGGTAGACACCCTGAGCCTACGCAAAGCCTATGCACTAGTAATGTCTGGAAACAAAGAGGGGTGGGGGGGGGAGGTGATGGACTAAGGAAACACTAAGCTGACACCATCAGAATGACGTAAAAAAGAAGATGGGCAGCGGCAGACCAATTTTTTTCATGTTATGGGCTGGGGTAGAATTTGTGATATCAGATCTTGAGTCCACAGTTCTCTATCGAAAGAACCAACCTGCCTGCTCTTTAATTAAAGAAGACTAAATGAGAAAGGAAGCTGGTTAGGTTCCTGCTGCACCGTAGGTCGTATCCAGGAACGTTTCTGTTCAAACTTAGATGTTCTCTCCACTGTAATCTACTACGGTACATGTAGTATATGATGATGAGAGAGCGTGTATGAGTTTCAGTTTGTGCTTCAGAGAGAGAGAGAGAGGGAGAGAGACAGAGAGAGACAGAGAGACAGAGAGAAAGAGAATGAATGTATGTGTGTGTGTGTACGTGCGTGCGTGCATGCGTGCGTGCGTGTGTGTGTGTGTGTGTGTGTGTGCATGTGTGTAGGTGAGTGTGTGTTTGTGTGTGTGTGTGTGTGTCCGAACCAGGACAGACGGTAAGCTCTTCAACCTCTCCAGACTAAGAGCCAAGACTAAAGTCCAGTTGAGGTGCCTGCGTGACTTCATCTTTGCAGACGACGCAGCAGTAACCGCCCACTCAGCTGAGGACCTACAGCAGCTCATGACTCGCTTCAGCGATGCCTGCCAAAACTTCGGGCTTACCATAAGCTTGAAGAAAACACAGGTCATGGGACAGGATGTTGACTCTCCCCAGCCATCAGCATCAATGACCATGAACTGGATGTCATCCATGACTTTGTTTATCTGGGCTCAACAATCTCAGACACCCTCTCACTTGACACAGAGCTCAACAGGCGCATCGGCAAGGCAGCTACCACCATGACCAGACTGACAAAGAAAGCATGGAACAACAGGAAGCTGACTGAGCACACAAAAATCCAGATCTACAGAGCCTGCGTCGTGAGCACCCTCCTGTATGGCAGCGAGTCCTGGACTTTGCGTGCCCGACAGGAGCAAAAGCTCAATGCTTTTCACATGCGTAGCCTCCGACGCATTCTAAACATCACCTGGCAGGACAAGGTCCAAACAACACTGTCCTGGAAAGAGCTGGATGCACCAGCATGTACACGCTGCTGAAACAGAGACGCATGCGCTGGCTTGGCCATGCCGTGCGCATGGACGACGGACGGATCCCCAAAGACCTCCTCTACGGAGAACTGGTGCAGGGAAAACGTCCCACAGGCAGACCACAGCTGCGATTCAAAGACGTGTGCAAGAGGGACCTAAAAGCCTTGAATATCGACAAGGACAACTGGGAAGCAACAGCCCTCGAACGGTCAGCCTGGAGACAGACTGTGCAGAAAGGTCTCTCCAAGTTCGAAGAGACACTCGCTCAGAGCACGAGGAAAAGAGAACGAGAAGAAAGGCTGCAGCCCAGGCAGACAGACCAGCGTCAGACTTCATCTGTGCCCTCTGCCACAGGGACTGTCATTCCCGCGTCGGACTGGCCAGCCACACCCGACGCTGCACCAGAATAAACACCCAAAGCGCAACTCCATAGTCTTCCGAGACTGAAGGACGCCTATGTGTTATGTGTGTGTGTGTGTTGTGTGTGCGCGTGTGTGTGCGTGTGTATATATATGTGTGTATGTGTGTGGAGACGCACAGAGAGAGAGAGAGAGAGTCTGTGTATGTATGCGTATGTATGTGCATGCATTTGTGTTCGTTCGTTCTTTGATTTAACGTCTTTTCACTATGAGTGATATTAGACGCATTTGTGTGTGCGTACGTGTGAGTGTGTTATGTGTGGTGTGTGCGTGTGTGGTGCGTGTGTGTGTGCGTGTGTGTGCGTGTGTATATGTGTGTGAGAGAGAGAGAGAGAGGGTCTGTGTATGTATGCGTGTGTGTGTGCATGTGTTCATGTGTGCGTACGTGTGTGGTGTGTGTGTGTGTGTGTGTGTGTGTGTGTGTTGTGTGTGTGTGTGTTTTGTGTGTGTGTGTGTGAGTTTGTATGTGTACGTTAATGTGTGTGTGTATGTGAATGTGTGTTTGCCTCTGTGTGTGTGTGCTGTGTGTGTGTGTGTGTGTTGTGTGTGTGTGTGTGTGTGTGTGTGTGTGTGTGTGTGTGTGTGTGTGTGACTGAGAGTTTGTGTGTGTGTGTGCGTAATGTGTGTGTGTATGTGAATGTGTGTTTGCCTCTGTGTGTGTGTGTGTGTGTGTGTGTGTGTGTGTGTGTGTGTGTTGTATGCGCGGCGCCAGCGTGTGTCTGTACGTCTGTATATCTATAATTATACATACATCACAGCATGCACTCGCTCTAGTGCGGTGGTTGTGTACTGATATGAATATTTCATAATCTGAAACGACCAGTTTCCACGGCAACAATACTGCCAAGTATACACGCAGCATACCTGTAGTTTGTTTGGTTTAAACTCAAGACGTAAGCTTGCAGGCACAGAGGAGAGGGACAGGAGATGTAAGGAGACAGTGAAATATTATTTGTTGTTGGTGTTTCTCTCTGTGGGGTGTTAGGGGTGGAGGGTGAGAGTTGGCGATGGTGGCGGTACCTGAAGCAAAGTGGGACAAGGTCGTTGTGACATAAATATTGCTTTGGTTACACTGTCGTAGTTCTCCGATCTGTTGTCGTTGTTATTGCTGTTGTTGTTGTTATTGCTGTTATTGTTGTTGTTATTGTTGTTGTTATTGTTGTTGTCGTCGTCGTTGGTGTTATCGTCGTCGTTGCTGTTGTTGTCATTGTTGTTGTTGTTGCGTTGTTGTTGTCATTGCTGTCATTGTCATGCTGTTGTTGTTGTTGTTGTCATTGTCATGTTGTTGTTGTCGTTGTAGTTGTTGTTTCTGTCATTGTTGGTGTTGTTGCTATATTGTCGTTGTTGTTGTATTTTCGTTATCATCATCGTCGTTGTTAGTCATTGTTTTTGTTGTTGTTGTTGTCGTTGTCGTTGTTGTTGTTTCTGTCGTCGTCGTTGTTGTTGTTCTCGTTGTTGTTGTCGTTGGTTTGTTGTTGTTGTTGTTGTTGTTTATTTTTTGTTGTTGCTTCTGTTTCCTTTCTTTTGTTTTGTTTTCCGCCCAGCCCTATATTATCCTTTATGTTTCATTTGACGTATGCCGTCAGTAGCAGCATCAACAAAAGTAATAGTAGAAATAGAAATAGGAAGATAAAGTAGAAACATCAACAGCACAAGAAGCAGCAGCAGAGGTTATGGTGCTGTAGTAATGGTAATGGTAGTAGTAGTATCAGCAACAGTTGCAGTGGTAGCTGCAGCATCAAAGATTATAATGATAGTAGTAATGACAATTGTAGTAGTTAGTATCAGCAACAGTTGCAGTGGTAGCTGCAGCATCAAAAGTTATAGTGATATTGTAACGGTAATGGTAGTACTATATCAGCAACAGTTGCAGTGGTTTCTGCAGCATCAAAAGTTATAGTGATATTGTAACGGTAATGGTAGTACTATTATCAGCAACAGTTGCAGTGGTTTCTGCAGCATCAAAAGTTATAGTGATATTGTAACGGTAATGTAGTACTATTATCAGCAACAGTTGCAGTGGTTTCTGCAGCATCAAAAGTTATAGTGATATTGTAACGGTAATGGCAGCAGCAGCAGCAAAGAGGCAGCAGCAGCAGAGTAGTAGCAGTAGACATTAGTGGACGTAGTAGTAGAACTAGTGGTAGTAATGGTAGTAGTAATGATGATGATGGTAGTGATGGTGGGGAGACAGGAATTGTAATGATAGTAATGGTTGTAGATCTAGTGATGATAGTAATGGTTGTAGATCTAGTGATGATAGTAATGGTTGTAGATATAGTGATGATAGTAATGGTTGTAGATCTAGTGATGATAGTCATGGTTGTAGATCTAGTGATGATAGTAATGGTTGTAGATCTAGTGATGATAGTAATAGTCTAAAAGGCAGCGTAGACTCAAAACACATTTTAATTGCTTCACTAGCAGTACTTGTAGTAGAAGAAGGAGGAGGAGCAGCAGCAGTAATAGTAGTAGTGGTAGTGGTGGAGGTGGTGGTGGTGGAATAGTAATAGTAGTAGTAGTAGTAGTAGTAGTAGTAGTGGTATAGTAGTAGTAGTAGTAGTGGTGGTAGTAGTAGTAGTAGTAGTAGTTTCACATAGTAAATTCACCGTGACGAAAAAAAAAGGGATGATGATAATAATAGTAATAATAATGATAATGATAAAAATTATAATAATAACAATAAAAATAATGATAATAATAATAATGATAATAACAATAATAATGATAATAATAATAATAACAATAATGATAATAACGATAACAGTAGAAGTAGTAGTGGTGGTGGAGGTGGTGGTGGTGGAAAGTAGTAGTAGTAGTAGTAGTAGTTTCACATAGTAAATTCACCGTGACGAAAAAAAAATGATGATGATAATAGTAGTAATAATAATGATAATGAGAATGATAAAATAATAATAATAATAAAAATAATGATAATAATAATGATAATAACAATAATAATGATAATAATAATAACAATAATAATAATAACGATAACAGGAGAAGTAGTAGTAGTGGTGGTGGTGGTGGTGGTGGTGGTGATGGTGGTGGAGGTGATGCTTGGTCATGGTTGTTGTCATAATAATAGTAACAGTAGTAATATCAGCAGCAGCAGCAATAGTAATGGTAATAGTAGTAGTAGCAGCAGCAGCAGTAGTAGTATTAGTAGCAACAGCAGTAGTAATATTCGTAGCAGCAGCAGCAGTAGCAGCAGCAGGAGCAGCATCAGTAGTGATAATAGTAGAAAGCTAAGAGCAAAACTACGAAAAAGACCCAAGAATGAGAAAGAACAACAGTGGAACCGGCAGCTGTCGTAACTCTTCTGGCTTGTAAATTGTTGCTGCCACTGAATCAACTGTTATTGTTTCCTTTGCTGATGACAAAGACGATGTTTGTGTTCATTCATCTTTTGATGTTCGTGTCTTGTTTCTTGTCTAGTTGGTGTTCTGGGTGTGTGTTGTCTTCCGCTGTGTAACCGTGACAAAGGGAGGGGGGGAGGGGGAGTTGTGAAATGAGTGTTGTGAGTTGTGAAATGAGTGTTGTGAGTTTCGGTAGGTATGTGGACAGTGTTTGCTGGATGGATGTTGGTGGGATTCTTGATGACGCGGCTCGGTTGAAATTCTCCATGACAATTCGCTGGGGGTGGGGGGTGGGGGAGGGGGTGAGGGTTAAGGTATTCATTTTTGACTTCTCCCTCCCTCCCTCCCTCTCTCTCTCTCTCTCTCTTTCTCTCACTCTAAAGCGCATGGGTGGAAAGCAGCAAAAAAGGGAAAAGAGGAACGATGGAAATTTTAAGATCTTTAAGAAAATTGAACTGCACTGACTTCTCGATTTTTTGGAAACTTTTCGACTCACAAATTGAACCAATCTTAACGTATGGCTCAGAAATATGGGGTTTTCGAGCAATCATAAAATGGAAAAGGTACATACATTTGCCATCAAACGCTTCCTTTCGGTACCATTGCATTCATCTAATAAAATGCTATATGGAGAAACTGGCCGTTATCCTTTGTTTTTGAAAACTCAAATGAAGTGTATTAAATACTGGTTGAAATTAACCCAGCTCCCAATGTCAAGATTGTGCAAGCAGGCATATGAGATGTTACTGAATCAATTAGACTCGGGTAAACAAAACTGGGCATATTTCGTTAAGAAAATGTTAACCACACATGGATTTGGTATTGTGTGGATGTGCCAGGGAGTTGGTTATGAACAAGGATTTATTTCAGAATTTAGGGATAGACTAGTTGATTCGTACAAACAAAACTGGCACGCTCAAATGGAAGAATCTGAGAAATATGATTGGTTCCTTTCCTTTAAAAGTATATTTCAAACCGAAAAATATATAAAGGCCGTAACAAATAAATGGCACAGAAGCAATCTTGCTCGTTTTAGACTAAGAGCCCTAGGGCTAAATGCAACAAGAAGATGGTTTTACTCAAATTCATCGGCACACTCTATTTGTCCCATGTGTAATGTAGAGACCGAAGATGAAATGCATTTTTTGTTTGTTTGCAAGTCGTATGAAAGTATACGACAAAAATGCATAATCTTTGATGAGGACATTTCGAGTCAAAGAGTGAATACCAGAATACTCATGACTGAAGATGAAAACTATCAAAAATCCCTCGCGAAATTTATCGCCCTTGCTTGGGAAAGTCGGAGAAAGAAAACAACACAGTAATAAATTAATGTAAGTTTATCTCCAGTGAAGATATCACTTTATACTGTTCTTATGTTTATTTGCCGGATTTAGGTCTTCCTCTTACTTATATGACTAATTACGTCGGTGGTCAACTGTTTCTTCAACTTTTTGTTCAACTTTTAAATTAATGTACGTTATCTCCAGTGAAGATGTTACGTTATATTGTTTTTTTGTTTGTTTTCTGGATTTGGGTCTTCCTCTTATATGACTAATTATGTCAGGTGGTTAACTATTTAACTTTTTGTTCAACTTTTAAATTAATGTAAGTTTATATTCAGTGAAGATATCACTTTATACTGTTCTTATGTTTATTTGGCGGATTTGGGTCTTCCTCTTACCTATATGACTAATTACGTTGGGTGATCAACTGTTTCTTCAACTTTTGTTCAACATTTTGTTCAACTTTTTCCGTTCAATTTTTTCTTCATCTTTAGGGAAAAAATTCAAATGGATGTATTGTCAGCCATGACTATATTTATAAATCTTTGTTTCGAGAAAACGTCGCCGAAAAATTTAATGACTTTGTTTTATGCTCCTTGCCACAAGGACAAAAATGTCAATGGCAATAAACCATTTTCAGTTTCAGTTTCAGTTTCTCACTCTCTTCTATATACAATATTATATATATGTGTGTGTGTTTGTGTGTTTGTGTGTGTGTGTGTGTGTGTGTGTGTGTGTGCGTGCGTGCGTGTGTGTGTGTATGTGCGTGCGTGCGTGTGTGTGTGTATGCGTGTGTGTGTGTGTGTAGTGTATGTGTATGTGTGTGTGTGTGTGTGTATGTGCGCTGTGTGTGTGTGTGTGTGTGTGTGTGTGTGTGTGTGTGTGTGTGTGTGTGTGTGTGTGTGTGTGTGTGTGTGTTATACACATTCATTCTAGAAGACACTCAACAAGAGCATTGACTGATATGTTTCTATATATATATATATATTATATATATGTAAGACGAAGACGACGATGACGACTACACTGATGATAATGATAATGACGACGACGACGATGTTGATAGTAATTACCACTTGATAATACATTTCATTTTCAATTAATAACTGTGCGGGCCTACTTTCTTCTCACATATTGATTTCAACCAAGATTGCGTCTAAATACATATTTTTGTTTGGTAAATGTCGGTGATCTTCGTTGCTATATTAAATATCATGTAGTTCATGTGCCTTGTAGGCATCTTGAAATAAATAAATAGATAAATAAATAAATAACAAATAAATAAATACATAGATAGATAAATAAATAAATAAATAAATACATAGATAGATAAATAAATAAATAAATAAATATATACGTAACACTCGATCATTGCTTCAGTTGTGATTGTTTTCTATCGTGTCAAGCAGGACATCGCAATCTATGCAAATGAACGGGGGGAAAAATACATAACATAGATAAACACACACAGAAATGTCTTTACATTTTACAAAATAAAGACACAAATTTGAAAGAAAGGGAAAACCAGAAGAAGAGGGAGAAAAGATAAAGAAACAAAGAAACAAAACAAAACAAAACAAAACAAAACAAAAAGAAAGAAAGGAAAGGAGAACGCATGAAAGTCAGATTCCTTAGTTATGTGTAATCGCACTTTCTGTCGTGGCGAGGAGGGTAGCCTGGTAGATGGGGATGGGGGATGCTGAGCCACGTTGACGACAGAGTGTCTGGTCGTCCATCCCAAAATCTGCCCTGAAAAGATAAGACAAGATAAGATAAGATAGATGAGACGAGACGAGACAGACGAGACGAGATGAGATGAGATGAGATAAGATAAGATAAGATAAGATGGGATAAGATAAGATGGGATAAGATAAGATAAGATGGGATAAGATAAGATGGGATAAGATAAGATGGGATAAGATGGGATGGGATAAGATAAGATGGGATAAGATAAGATGGATAAGATAAGATGGATAAGATAAGATGAATAAGATCAAGATGGGATGGGATAGATAAGATGGGATAAAATGGGATGGATAAGATACGATGAGATGAGATAAGATAAGATGGGATAAGATAAGATGGGATAAGATGGGATGGGATAAGATAAGATGGGATAAGACAAGATGGGATGGGAAAAGATAAGATAAGATTTGATAAGATGGGATGGGATAAGATAAGATGGGATAAGATAAGATGGGATGGGATACAAAATGGGATAAAGATGGGATAAGATAAGATGGGATGGGATAAGATGGGATAATGATAAGATAGGATAAGATGAGATGGAATGGATAAGATGGTGGGATAAGAGGGGATGAGATAAGATAAGAAAAGATAAGATGGGATAAGATAAGATGGGATAAGATAAGATGGGATGAGATAAGATGGGATGGGATAAGATGGATAAGAAAGATAAGATGGGACAAGATGGGATAAGATAAGATGGGATAAGATGGGATGGGATAAGATAAGATGGGATAAGATAAGATGGGATAAGATGGGATAAGATAAGATAAGATGGGATAAGATAAGATGGGATAAGATGGGATAAGATCAGATGGGATGGGATAAGATAAGATGGATGGATAAGATAAGATGGATGGGATAAGATAAGATAGGTGATAAGATAAGATGGATGGGATCAGATAAGATGGGATAAGATAAGATGGGATGGGAAAAGATGGATAAGATAGAAAAGATGGGATAAGATAAGATGGATGGGATAAGATAAGATAAGAACAAGATAAGAGAAGATAGATGAGACGATACGAGATAAGATGAGATGAGATAAGATGAGATAAGATGAGATAAGATAAGATAAGATGGGATAAGATAAGATGGATCGGATAAGATAAGATGATGGGATAAGATAAGATAAGATGGGATAAGATAAGATGGGTGGATAAGATAAAATGGATGGGATAGATAAGATGGGATAAGATAAGATGGGATGGGATAAGATGGGATAAGATAAGATAAGATAAGATAGATAAGATGGGATGGGATAAGATGGGATAAGATAAGATAAGACACATAAGAGAAATAGATGAGACGAGAAGACAACAGACAGATGAGATAAGATGAGATAAGATAAGATAAGATAAGATGGGATAAGATGAGATGGGATAAGATAATGGGATAAGATAAGATGGGATGGGATAAGATGGGATAGATAAGATGGGATAAGATAAGATAAGATGGGATAAGATAATATGGGATAAGATAAGATGGGATGGATAAGATAAGATGGATGGGATAAGATAAGATGGGATGGATAAAGATAAGATAAGATAAGATAATATGAGATAAGATAAGATGGGATAAGATGGGATAAGATAAGATGGGATAAGATAAGATGGGATAAGATAAGATAAGATGGGATAAGATGGGATGGATAAGATAAGATGAGATAAGATAAGATTGGATAAGATAAGATGGGATAAGATCAGATGGATAAGATGGGATGGGATAAGATAAGATGGGATTAGATAAGATGGGATAAGATAATATGGGATGGGATAAGATAAGATGGGATAAGATAAGATGGGATAAGATAATATGGATGGGATAAGATAAGATGGGATAAGATAAGATGGGATAAGTTAAGATGGGATAAGATAAGATGGGATAAAATGGGATGGGATACGATAAGATGAGATAAGATAAGATAAGATTAGATAAGATGGGATAAGATAATATGGGATGGGATAAGATAAGATGGGATAAGATAAGATGGGATAAGATAATATGGGATGGATAAGATAAGATGGGATAAGATAAGATGGATGAAGTTAAGATGGGATAAGATAAGATGGATAAAATGGGATGGGATACGATAAGATGAGATAAGATAAGATGGGATAAGATAAGATGGGATGGGATAAGATGGGATAAGATAAAATAAGATAGGATAAGATGGGATAAGATAAGATGGGATAAGATAAGATTGGATAAGATAAGATGGATAAGATAAGATGGGATAAGATAAGATGGGATAAGATGGTATGGGATAAGATAAGATGGGATAAGATAAGATGGATGGGATAATAAGATGAGATACGATAAGATGAGATAAGATAAGATGGGATAAGATAAGATGGGATGGGATAAGATGGGATAAGATAAGATAAGATGGGATAAATGGAAAGATAAGATGGGATGGGATAAGATGGGATGGGATAAGATGGGATAAGATGGGATGGGATAGATAAGATGGATAAGATGGGATAAGATAAGATAAGATGGGATAAGATGGGATAAGATAAGATGGATAGAATGGGATATAAGATAAGATGGGATGGGATAAGATAAGATGGGATGGGATAAGATAAGATGGGGTGGGATAAGATAAATGGGATGGGATAAGAAAAGAGGATAAGATAAGATTTGATAAGATAAGATGGGATGTGGATAAGATAAGATGGGATAAGATAAATGGATGGGATAAGATAAGATGAGATAAGATAAGATTGGATAAGTAAGATGGGATAAGATCAGATGGGATAAGATGGGATGGGATAAGATAAGATGGGATAAGATAAGATGGATTAGATAAGATGGGATAAGATAAGATGGGATGGGATAAATAGATGAGATAATGGGATAGATAAGATGGATAAATTAAGATGGGATAAGAATAGATGGGATAAGATAAGATGGGATGGAAAAGATGGGATAAGATAAGATGGGATAAGATGGGATAAGATGGGATAAGATAAGATGGGATGGGATAAGATGGGATGAGATAAGATAAGAAGGGATAAGATCAATGGGATAAGATGGATAAGATGGGATAAGATGGGATAAGATAAGATGGGATGGGATAAGATGGGATGAGATAAGATAAGATGGGATAAGATCAGATGGGATAAGATGGGATAAGATGGGATAAGATAAGATGGGATGGGATAAGATGGGATAAGATAAGATGGGATAAGATAGATAAGATAAGATAAGATGGGATAAGATAAGATGGGATGGATAAGATGGGATAGATAAGATAAGATGGGATAAGATGTGATAAGATAAGATGGGATAAGATGGGATAAGATAAGATGGGATAAGATGGGATAAGATAAGATGGGATAAGATACGATGGGATAAGATGGGATAAGATAAGATGGATAAGATGGAATGGATAAGATGGGATGGGATAAGATAATATGGGATAAGATAAGATGGGATAAGATGGGATAAGATGTGATAATAAGATGTGATGATAAGATGTGATAAGATAAGATGGGATAAGATGGGATAAGATAAGATGGGATAAGATGGGATAAGATAAGATGGGATAAGATACGATGGGATAAGATGGGATAAGATAAGATGGGATAAGATGGGAATGGATAAGATGGATGGGATAAAGATAATATGGGATAAGATAAGATGGGATAAGATGTGGATAAGATGGGATAAGATGGGATAAGATAAGATAAGATGGGATAAGATAAGATGGGATAAGATAAGATGGGATAAGATGGGATGGGATAAGATGGGATAAAAGATAAGATAAGATGGGATAAGATAAGATGGGATAAGATGGGATAAGATAAGATAAGATGGGATAAGATGGGATAAGATAAGATGGTAGATAAGAGGGATAGATAAGATGGGATAAGATGGGAAAGAATAAGATGGGATAATTGGATAAGATGGGATAGATAAGATGGGATAAGATGGGATTAAGATAAGATAAAGATGGGATAAGATAAGATGGGATAAGATAAGATGATGATAAGATAAGATGGGATGGGATAAGATGGGATGGGATCAGATCAATCAGATGGGACGAGATAAGATGAAATAAAAGAAGATACAATAAAATATAAAGCAAATAAAATAATAAAATGAAATAAATAAAATAAAACAAAAATGAAATAAAATAAAATAAGATAAAATAAATTAAATAAAATGCAATAAAATGAAAAATAAAATGAAGCAAAATGAAACACATGAACACCTTATTCGAATACCGTCATAGACGCTGCATTTGTATTTTCATTTTATCTTCTTTTTTTTTTTAATGTTTTTTCATATCAGTACTGATGACAATCACTGCTTTATTTTAGATCTGCCTACAACCGCTACATCTTGTACACATACATAATTATGTACAGCACAGACCACCACGCACCCACCCACACACACACACACACGCACACACACACACACACATACATACATACACTACACACACGCGCACGGCCCCCCCCCCCCCACACACACAAAACACACACATGCACACAAGCACACACACACACACACAAACACACACATGCACCAACACAGCACACACACACACACACACGCTCTCACGTACGCACGCTCGCACACCCACACACACGCAAGCACGCACACACACACACACACACACACACACACACACACAACACACACACACACACGCACGCATGCTCGCACATCCACACACATACATATACACACACACTCTCTCTCTCCCTCTCTCTCTCTCTCTCTCTCTCTCACACCCACCCACCCACCCACCCACACACACACACACACACACACACACACACACATCACACACACTACACACACACACACACACACACACACACACACACACACACACACACACACAGAAGATTGACGATTTCATGACAATGGTGATAATGATCATGATGCTATGGTGTTAAATCATGGATCGAGACTGCTTGTCAAGGTAGTACTCTCCCCTTATTAACATGATATATCCGTGCGTCAAGTAAGCCCGAGAGGTACAGACGCCTGCAGAGTTGGTCAGGAAATTTGAGCAACACGCTCAGTGATGCATCCGTCAAGTGCATGACATTTAAACCCTTTGGTCCCAAGTCTACCAAACGAGTTTATACCACGCTCAACCACGGGTAGAAGGCGGTTAGAGCAGAAAAAATCTGCTGTGGTTTTAGATCGATCCCCATGGGTCTGAAAACACTACATTTTTCTGCTCTGAACCGGAATCCACGACCTCCTAATGAATAAGTCTGTTTCAAAGTATCGCAGAATCTTACCTCTGAAGGTGGGATGTCAAACATAGAAGCGGATGGAAAAGGACCCCTTTCGTGAATACTGTGAGGATGTTTGTCGTCTGTTCTCGTCTTGGTTGCTGAGCTTTTCATGGATCAAACCAGGATAAGAGAACTGTCTCTTTCTTCGCCAGCTTTCCTGTTTGGCACGAGCTCTGGTCATAGACATATCTGCCTGTGAAGCGACGATATCCGCTCGTGAAAGTGAACCTGATCCGTGGCTTGCAGCGGATGTTATGCTGGCACTCTTCCTGTTCATGGTCATGCCTTGACTCTCCGTTTCTTCGTTATAGTATCGTGCAACGCTCAGTTTCTTTAAGGGTATCTGCAGAAAGGAACTTCGCCAAGGAATGCTGGACTCTCTGGCACGTTTCTTACTGGCGATGCTTGGGCTCCCGTTCTTTTTCCCCTGCGTGGATTTCTTGTCAGCGCTTCGTCTTCGGTTCATGGGTAGACGCTGAAGAAGCTTGGGAGTGGAGGATTCGGGGTCCTTGCTGGGCGAAAACGTTCCTGTCTGTGGCAGGTAGCTGCCCAAGTTGGTCTTTGACGCTCTGGAGCTGCACCGTGACTGGTCCGCCCCGTGCTGCGAGTCGTGCGACAGCCGGGAACAGCATCGTGGTCCGTCCGCCCACACCTGGGAGTCCTGACGCATCATGGACAGGTAGGAGTCGCGGTTAATCCTTTTCCTGACGCCATGTAGTATGGACGTGGAACACACTGACGCCGCCGAGGAGGAAGATCGCTTGGAGAACATGTGCGTTACCCCTGAGGAAGACTTTCTGGGTGGGTCATCGACGGTGGACGAGAAGGACTCCAGCGCTTCGGAGTGCCGACGGTACGCGGCCGAGCGTGACCCCACACTCCGTTTAACCCCCTGTCTGTCATGTCTGGGTCGTCTTCCTCGGTTCTTGCTCACCTCCCAGCTGGACCGGTCGGGACGGCGATGATGACGCTGGTGGCTAAGCGACGTCGTAGTCTCTTTGTCTCCGAAGATGGAGGAGGTGACGGTAGACAGGTTGGAGGAGCTGCTGTAAGTTCGCTCCACTATGATAATGCTTGTTGACCTGTAGACACATAGCAACACATTTGTACACACACACACACACACACACACAAACACACACACACACATACATATACATAATTATATGTATGTATATGTACATAATTATATGTATATTATATGTATACGTATATGTATATAAATCTACATTAATATAATTATATATGTATATATACATATATATATATATCTGTGTATATACATATATTTACACATTTTATATATATATATATATATAATATATATATATATATATATATATATACATACACATACATTATATGTATATACATGTATATATATATATATATATATATATATGTAGTGTTGTGTGTGTGTGTGTGTGTGTGTGTGTGTGTGTCTGTGTATCTGTGTCTGTGTGTCTGTGTCTATATGTTGTTACGGCTTTCAACATACTCAGGTATAGAAGCAAAACATTCAAGTAGAAATCACAATATATCACTACACATCGCTATATTAAAACATACACGTGTAAACACATATCAGTTTCGAGTTTGTTTAAGTAAGAGAGACTAATCGCACATCACATAGTTCTTCTTCTCTTCTTTCATCCGTCTGCTTGTACCATCAGTGAGATAGAACCGACGGTGCGCTGCATAGTGAAAAGCCTGAAGGAAAGAAATGCTTTGTGCCGCCCCTAATATTTTCCTCATACAGTCGATTTAGGTCTTCCTTGGTCTGCTCTTGCTTTAAATGAAAAGCTAGTGAGGTTACATTCTGGTCAGATGACTGAACCATTCTGTTCTCTGCTGATGAATATGGTGATGGAATGGTATCGCTCCTATTATTTCAATAGTCTTGGTGCTCCTGATCGCATCACGTCTGGTCTTCATGGCAGCCATTTTCAAACGACGAAGCATTTTACGGGCAGTAATTGTGTGCTTCAAGGCTTCAGCAGCAGCAGCAGCAGCAACATCACCGTCGTCATTATTACTACTAGTATTGGTATCATCATCATCATCATCATCATCGTCGTCCGTCGTCGGTCGTCGTCATCATCATCATCTCCATCATCATAATCATCATTATTCTTCTTTATCATTTCCTTTTTCTTTCCGTTTTATTTTCGATAGGTGTATACTCGTTATTTTCCAAAACACCGTGCAGGCGACATGTTGCTGCACAGTGTGCAAACACCGTCTTCAGTGGGCTTTCATGCTGCGTGTTTTCACGTTTCTATAAGCCACTGCAATGGGCACTGAAATGACCGACATGGTCTTTAACGTGCATGTTTTGATGTTCCGCGTGCGCGTACGTACACACGAAGAGGATTAAAGCGTTAACATACATGTATCTGCGGTCGTGTCGACCTGGAAGATTGGAAAAAAAAGCTCTACCATAACGCATCAGGTGGGAGGTGACCATGCAAATCCGACCTACACCTTTGAGTTATAAGTCCGAATGTCGTATTCACTCAATTGGCAGGTGTTTGGATTTTGGAGTTCATTCAAGAGGGATTCATCGCACTCGGGTGATTCCATATGCACTCCACCAATATCTGCCAGCAAATATCTGGCAGACTTCCTGAGCCTGCACAAAACCCTCTGTGCTAGCAAGGTCTTCAAACGAGAAGCGGAAAGGACAGAGGAGGGGTGGAGGGGGGGGGGACCTATCAAAACTAAGCTGACACCACCAGAATGGTGGACACATTCAGATGGGCAGCAAACAGACCGATGTTTAATGTTGCTGGCTTCGACTGGACTCAAGATATCAGATCCTGAATCCACAGCTCTTTCAAAAAAACAAAACAGACAGACAGACAGACAGACAGACAGACAGACAAACAAACAAAAGCAAACAGCCCGCATCAATTTCAGGCCTGTCGAGATGAATCCCTTTCAAACACACACACACACACACACACACACACACACACACACACACACACACACACACACACACACACACACACACACACACACACACACACACACACACACACACACACACACACACCGGAGGGTGGTGGGGCGTCGGTACTCTGGGTCCCATCCACACCCTCGAGGTGTTTCTTGTTAACCGTTAACTTTTAGAACCTCCAGTGGGGATGCCGGGGGCTCTTTCAGTGTAAATAGTATCCCCACCTTCTGGAAATTATGTGCTAGAAATTTCCTCCTTTCTGTCATTCTCTTTGTTTCTGTCTTGCTTCCTTGCTTTTTGTCATTTCTTCCTATCATTCTCTGCCTTGCTGGTTCATTCACCAGTATGTGTTCGATAAAGTCTTACGTACTTTTTCTTAGGATTGATGATTGGGTACATGTATTATTTGCGTTTTTTTTATCTAGATGTGTGAGATACGCAGAAGCAATTTTAAGTACTATGCCCGTTTTTGATATGTTTTGGTGTCCCTAGGTATGCTTAAATTTGTATTCAGGTGTGTTTTTTTTTTTAATTCCCTGTGCGATAAATTGGACGGAGTGGTCAAGGCCGAGAGCATGTCCTTAGACTGTGTACACGAATGCGTTTTTTCATTCTCTTCTCTTTTCTTCTTTTCTTTCTTTCCTGCTGAAGTTTTGTATGGTTTGAAGCGGTTATAGCCTTAATATAGCTCCACGCATTCGACAGGGCTTTAAGCAACAATAACA
>CM060305.1:33970728-33978228 GCA_030674185.1 Monoplex corrugatus | reverse complement strand
CACAACGGGAAAACTGGAGGGAAAGAGAGCACCAGGTAGACCCAGGGAGAGAATACTGGACGGACTTGCAGAGTGGCTGGGGATGAGGAGGGTGGGAGAGATGCTGGGGGCAACGAGAGATAGAGATGGTTGGAAGTCCATGGTCGCCAACGCCATGCGGCAGGGCACCTGACGATGATGATGATGAGTTGTATGGAAAGAGTCAGCCAGCCTGGGTGTAGTCGAGTACAACAAAAGAACAATGGTACTGACCTACTAGAGTCCAGGCGAAGAAGAAGAAAAGCTTGGCGTGGTCCATCACCCTGCAACGTTCATAGACCCAGCATCCACAACAGCCACTGAATGAAAATCACACACACACACACACACACACACACACACGCACACACACACACACACGTGCAAGCACGCACACTTACACACACATACACGCACGCACGCACGCACGCACACATACACACACACACACACACACAGTCACAGGTTTCAAATTGAATCAAGTATTGTCAAATTATCATCGTGTGTGTGTGTGTGTGTGTATGTGTTTGTATGTGTGTATGGTGTGTGTTGTTGTTGTTGTTGTTGTGTGTGTGTGTGTGTGTATTTTTGTGTGTGTATGTGTATGTATGTGTGTGTGCGTGTGTGTGTGTGTGTGTGTTGTTGTTGTGTGTGTGTGTGTGTTTGTATGTGTGTATGTGTGTGTGTGAGTGTGAGTGTGAGTGCGTGTGTGTGTGTGTGTTTGTGTGTCTGCCTCCATTCCTGTATCCATTTGTGCGTGAATGTGTGTGCGTGTGTGTTTGTGTATCCGTGTTTCTTTTTCGTTTATTTGTTGCTGTTTTTTTTTTAGTATATTTTTCTTATTCAATCAGTTAGTCACTCACCGCTGAAGGGCCAAAATAATGAGAGCCAGGTGGGAACCTCCTTTAAGAATCCTGCTGAGGAATCCCTGAGTGACGCAGGCCGGGAACCCGAAGACCCAGATGCCTTTGAGTTGTGTGGGGATGTTGAAGAACAACAGCAACCAGCATTGAGCCAGGTCCGTCGCTATCACCACACCTACAGAACACTGTAACACGTGAAACGAGTCTTGAAGTATGTTTTATTGCATGCATTGTGCGTATGTGTTGTGTAGTGTTGTATTCATCGTGTTGTAATGCGTTGTGTTGTATTGTGACATACTGCGTTGTTTGTATTGCTGTGTTGTATTGCTTGTGTTGTACATTGGTTGTACTGTCATGGCTTTTCTTGCATTGTTTGCATGCATGTGTTGTGTTGTATTGCATTGTGTTGATGTATGTGTGTATGTATGTGTTGTATTGATTGTGTGTACAATACGTGCTGTAATGAGTTGTGTTGTATTGCTTGTGTTGTTGTATTGCTTTGTGTTGTATTAATTGTGTTGTACTTGCATTGTGTTGTATTCTTGTGTGTATTGCTTGTACACATACAGTTTGCTAAATTGGTGTGTATGTGTATAGTATTGTCTTACACGTGTTGTTGTGTGTTGTATGTGTTTGTATTGTGTATGTGTGTGTGTGTGTTAGTTGTTGTATGTTGTGTTGTATTTTGTGTTGTATTTTTGCTGTGTAGTTTTGTATTGTTGTATGTGTGTAGTTTGTGTGTTGTGTGTTGTTGTGTTAGTGTTGTTGCTTGTGTGTGTGTTGTTATTGTTTGTATTGTTGTTTGTATTGGTTGTATGTTGTGTGTTGTTTGTTGTTGTCATTGCATGTACTTTGTGCTGATGTATTGTGTTGTTTTGTTGTTTTTTGTATTATTTGTTGTGATTGTGTTTATTGTATTTTTTGTATTGATTTGTTACGTGAGCATTGACCGTGTGCTGTTTGATATTGTGGTTGATGTGATTGTGTTGATTGCCATTGGTTTGTGTTGTGATTGTAGCATGAGTTGATGCGTGTGTATATGACCGTTGAATATTGTAATTGATTGTGTTGTATTGTCATTGTGTTGTATTGTGTTGTAAGCATGACGTGTGCTGTATAGTGATTGTGTTGTATTGCATGTGTTGTATTGCATTGTGTTGTATTGATTCTGTGTTGTGTTGTATTGTGTTGTATAGCATGCGTGTGTGTATGATGTGTTGTTGTATTGTATTGTGTTGATTGTGTTGTATTGCATTTGTTGTATGTATTGTGTTGTATTGCTTGTGTGTATGTATTGGTGTTGTATTGTGTTGTATTGCATTGTGTTGTATTGATTGTGTTGTATGTATTGTGTTTGCATTGTGTTGTATTGATTGTGTTGTATTGTGTTGTATTGTGTTGTTTGTTTGTATTGTATTGTGTTGTATTGTGTTGTATTGTATTGTGTTGTATTGCATTGTGTTGTATTGCTTGTGTTTGTATTGTATTGTGTTGTATTGTTTGTATGCATTGTGTTGTATTTATTGTGTTGTATTGCATTGTGTTGTATTGTATTGTTTGTATGATTGGTGTTGTATTGCATTGTGTTGTATGCATTGTGTTGTATTGATTGTGTTGTATATGCATTGTGTTGTATGTATTGTGTTGTATTGTGTTGTATTGATTGTGTTTGTATTGCATTGTGTTGTATTGTTATGTTGTGTGTATGTGTTGTATTATTGTGTTGTAATGTGTGTGTGTATTGATTGTGTTTATTGTATTGTGTTGTATTGCTTGTGTTGTATTGCATTGTGTTGTATTGATTGTGTTGTATTGCATTGTGTTGTATTGTATTGTGGTTGTATTGTGTTGTATTGCATTTGTGTTGTATTGATTGTGTTGTATTGTTTGTAGATGCTGTGTGTATATTTGTGTTGTATGTGATTGTGTTGTATTGTATGTGTGTTGTATTGTGTTTGTAGATTGTGTTGTATTGTATGTGTTGTATCTTGTGTTGTACTTGTGTTGTATGCATGTGTGTGTATTGTGTTGTAGTTTGTTCATTGTGTTGTATGATTGTGATTGTATTGTGTTGTATGCTGTGTTGTATTGCATGTGTTGTATTGTATTGTTGTATTATTGTTTTTGTATTGCATTGTGTTGTATTGTATTGTGTTGTATTGTGTTGTATTGATTGTGATTTTGTGTTGTATTGCTTGTTTTGTTTGTATGCATTGTGTTGTATTGTGTGTGTATTGTTTGATTGCATTTTTATTGATTGATTTGTGTTGTATGCATGGTGTTGATTTTTGTATTGTGTTGTATTGCATTGTGTTGTATTGATTGTGTTGTATTCTTGGTTTATTGCATGTGTTGTATTGTGTGTTGTAGCATTGTGTGTATTGATTGTGTTGTAGATTGTGTTTTGCTGTGTTGTTTGCATTGTGTTGTGAGCATGGTGTAAATGGATTGTGTTGTGTGAGATTGTGTTGTATGCAGTGTTGTAGTGCATTGTGTGTATATGTGTTGTATATTGTGTTGTATGCATTGTGTTGTATGCATTGTGTTGTAGATTGTGTTGTATGATTGTGTTGTATGCATTGTGTTGTATCATTGTGTTGTATTGTATTGTGTTGTATTATTGTGTTGTATTGCATTGTTTGTATTGTATTGTGTTGTATTGTATTGTGTTGTATTGATTGTGTTGATTAATTGTGTTGTATTGTGTTGTATTGATTGTGTTGTATTATTGTGTTGTATTGCATTGTGTTGTATTGTATTGTGTTGTATTGTATTGTGTTGTATTGTATTGTGTTGTATTTATTGTGTTGTATTTATTGTGTTGTATTGATTGTGTTGTTGATTGTGTTGTATTGTATTGTGTTGTATTGTATTGTTTGTATTGTATTGTTGTATTGTTTGTATTGTATTGTGTTTATTATTGTTTGTATGTTTGTTGTGTTATTGTGTTGTATTGATGTGTTTATTGCATTGTGTCTATTGATGTTATTTCATGTGTTGTTTACATTGTGTTGTATTGTATTGTGTTGTATTGTATGTGTGATTCATTGTGTTTATTGCATGTGTGATACATTGTGTTGTATTGTATTGTGTTGTATTGCATTGTGTTGTTCATTGTGTTGTATTGCATTGTGTTGTATTGCATTGTGTTGTATTGTGCTGTGTTGTATTGCATTGTGTTGTATTGCATTGTGTTGTAGTGCATTGTGTTGTATTGTATTGTGTTGTATTGCATTGTGTTGTATTGTATTGTGTTGTATTGCATTGTGTTGTATTGCATTATGTTGTACTGCTTATCTTTGTGCTGGCATGTGTTGTGATGCTCTGTCTTGTGCTGGGTTGTACTGTATCGCGTTGTGTCGTGTTTTCTTATGCAATGCATAGTATCTCAGCCGTAGACTTAAGATCTGATACAACCGCCTCTGTCTCAGCCTGCGAAAAAAAAAAAATAAAAAATAAATAAACACGCCAGTCCATATGGCTGCTTCAATCATTTTGCTGGTGTCAGATAATGTTTCAGTTGCCCTGATCTTTCCTCTTCCCAATTTGCAGTCTTTACCAGCACTTATGGTTGACTGAAGCTGACGGTTTCTGCAAGGCATTTACTGTCAGACTGTGGGGTGAAGCGCAAGTGGGATTGTCAGAGTAGGGTGAATCCCTCTGGAACAATTACCAAACTCCAATTCACATTATGTGTATATTATTTTGCATTATTGTGTACTCTTCAATTGATATTATTTTGTCGGAGGCATCTGTCGGTACCCTGGGACCATGGATTTGTGTCACTAGAAAGTTGTCCCTTTTCCTCATGAGGAAAGGGGGATTGGGGCACCTGGCCACAACAGGAAAGCTGGAGGGAAAGAGAGCACCAGGTAGACCCAGGAGAAAACATTGGACGGACTTGCAGGATGGTTTGAAGACAGAGAGGGTGGAAGATGTGCTTGCGGCAACACGGATAAACATGTGGGGACCATGTTCGCAACCTGGGCAAGGCACCTTGATGATGTGATGATGCATGATGATGATGATGATGATGATGATGATGATGATGAGAGGAGAGGGGAGGGAGGAGATGATGATGATGATGATGATGATGATGGATGATGATGATGATGATGATGATGATGATGATGATGATGATGAGAAAAGTTGTCGGTCCTCTTGGCGATACTTTGCAATGGCGGTAGAGTCCTCTGCTGGACTGGCAATCCCTACCACAACGTTTGCACAGAAAGGCCAATGCTGATCTGTCTGGATAGAGCTTGGTCGACTTTTGAAAGTGCTTCTCGTGTGTTTGTTTCATCAACTTGTTTTCAAGCAGGGAAAGTCTTCTCTGCACTCTGTCTCTGAGCACATTTAGGTTGGCACTTGTCTTTGTATCACGACTGTTGACCTTTCGGCCTCTTTCAGATCAGGTATCCATGGAGAAATTTCGTGGGGTGCGGAAATAATCAAATTGAAAATGAAACATAAATGTGTAGAATACTAAAACAAATTGTGAAACAGCGTGGGGGTCATAAAGCAGACCTGTTGCACTCCATTGAAAATGTCCAACGATTCTGATACAGGTTAATGGTATGCTGAGGTTACTTTCATATTTTCCTGAAAGGACTTCATGATGGTGAGAAAGATTAGTAGGCATGCGATTTTGGGAAGAATCTGCAGAAGACTACCTATTTTGATGATCCTCAAAGGCATGAGGAGATTTTGAAGAAAACGGAGGACAATTCCATCTGTTTCATGTACTTTTCTTGCAAATGGCCAAAGAAAAGCTCTGTGTCACAGTGGGCTTCAAGATTTTGAACCCTTACTCAACTTTTTCTGGCTCTTTTAAATATCAAGAGCAACGAAGTTTTCAGCGTTGCCGAGGAGGGGAATGTCACGATGGTTGTTACATTTATCTCCTAGATACATATTTTATGTATAAGATGATTGACTGGTGCAGTAGTTGGGATGGATAAATGTCTGACTTCCAATGGGAAAGTCCTGGATTCGATCCACCAAGGCCATCCTCTTGGTGTATATTTATCCGATCTTCTGGATCGACAAGTGTGCAAACCCGCCTGTGCCTAACTCCCCTTTGTAAGTATACACAATATCAAATATGCATGCAAATATCAAATATGCACGTTAAAGATCCTAGTGAATCGTGTCAGTAGCTGACTTACAGAAACATGAAAACACCCGGCATGCACACCCACCGAAGACAGAATATGCAGACCAGGCAGCAACATACCACTTACACAGTGTAGACATAAAAGGCATGCATGCACACATTAAAAACAAAGATTACTATGGCGCCCTCTTATGTCTTAGACAGCACATCGGTACAAGGCGCAAAAACATGCAATATTTTGATGAAGGCACAGTTTCAGTTTCAGTTTCTCAAGATGATGTCTCCGCGCTCGGAATGAATTCTGTATGCACTAACGTCACAGGTGCCACTGTAGGGTGATCATGGCACAAGCCTTAATTTAAGCCTGCACATAAACCCATGGGTTGGCCAGGTCTTGAGGTCCTACCTAGTCTGTGTTTTACCTAGTCTACATTTTCTGATACTAGTATTGTATCAGTCTATCATTGGACCAATCTTGTTTATACCTAAACAACATGCGTATCTGTGTATCTTATCTTCAAAGAAAACAAGAGATATGTAAAGCAACTAAATAGATAATTGTGACCCCCCACCACGAAATCAGTTTTAACTAGCATTTTGGGCATTTTGAGATATACATATCACTGGAAAGTGTACATTCTGTTGATTATTTTGGTACTTGAATACAGCTTGCACTCAAAAAATGTAGAAATTATGTATGTTTAAAGTCATTAAGTTGTAGACGGCCATTTTGAAGAAAACAAACCTCTAAAGTTTTTGTATGCTCTCCTGCACATTTTTCCTTAAATTTCTTTATTTGTTGGCTTTGACCCAGTTTGTTTCTAATGTTTGCTGTCATTATCTGAAAGGTGCACCAAAGAGCTTTCCATCAGTATATTACATGTGCAGGTACTGTACAAGGTTACGGTTCATAATAAGAGACAAAAATAGGTCCTTTGGGTAGGAAATTGTGTTCTTTCTGCTGCGATCAGTGTATTAAAATACCGATTTAAATTGATTAATAATATTTTCTCAAGAAAAACATTTCTGTGGGGGATAGATTATAGTCTACAGAAACCAATTTTGAGAAAAAGTCAAAACACCCCAGATAGACCCTCAGTCACCTTTTCAGCTCCTAGTGCTGTTCGACTGACTGCGAGTTAAGACTGATTTCGCTGTGGGGGGGGGGGGGTTCACAACTGAAGGTCTTAATCACAACACAACTCAGTAAGAACTCGTCTCACATCACAGAAAGCCCTTCAGTCAATGCACGATAAAAGGCTTAAGTATACGGAACTGAGACCAAATAACTGACAGAAAGGGCGGACAGACAGACAGACAGTTAGTTACCTGATCGTGTAGGGAAGAGAAATTTGGAGAAGTTGAAGAGGACGTAGACACAGGGGGCAGTGGCCACACAGCTCATCAACAGCGTCGTCATGGCCAGTACCACCCGTAACTGCTGTTGACTCTGAATATGTCAGTGTTTGTCACCACTATTTAAACAATAATAATAATGATAAG
>CM060305.1:33955728-33965728 GCA_030674185.1 Monoplex corrugatus | reverse complement strand
ATAATTAACGATTGAAACAGTAACATTGGCTAACCATAACAGTGAACATGAGAAATAACGGCGCGTTAAAGATAATTCGCTATAGGACTTTTTGACAGGCTAACAAAAAACTCGCATGTTATAGATGGTGAGGCAAATATGTCAGAAACTGTCTTCGTAGATAGCGTAGGAATATGTCGTTTTACCCGAACGCATGAAAGAATATGACCATGTGTTATTTTCTTTCCACACAGTATGTGTGTGTGTGTGTGTGTGTGTGTGTGTGTGTGTGTGTGTGTGTGTGTGTGTGTATGTGTGTGTATGTAGTGTGTGTTGTTGTGTGTGTGTGTATGTGTGTGTACATGTATGTGTGTGTATGTGTGTGTATGTGTGTGTGTGTGTGTGTGTGTGTGTGTGTGTGTATGTGGTGTGTGTGTGTGTGTGTGTGTGTGTAGTTGTTCTATGAAAGTTCACAAGTTCAAGGCTGCACTTGCATTCCATCATCTGTTCACCCTAAACTCCTTACACTTTGTAGTATTCTTTTTAAATGAGCATATTCTATTTGTAGTGTATGCCTCACAATGAAACTTGTATGCATAATATGGTTAAAAGTTAAGTATTTCATCCGAGTGCAATCCTCCTCCCCACCACTTTTACCCCTTTTTGGTTGATATTTTTTTTTTTTTTTTTTTTTTTTTTTTTTTATTTTATTTTATTTTTATTTTATTTTTATTTTATTTATTATTTTTATTATTTAATTTTTATTTTACTGTGATTGTATATTTGGGTTCGTTTATGCTGAAAAAGGTGAATATTTTTTAACCCAGTCGACACATGAAATGAACATTTGATTTTTCTTTTACTAATCGGCGTATGAAGTGGACATTTGCTTATATGTCATTTTCGTTGCTTGTTTCCCAATCGTATTGTTACAATGTGTCTATTCTCATCACAACTGTATGGGTTGACATGTATTTGCTTTACTGTGTTTACGTCTGTCTCTCATCCTTTGGTGAAACGCTTAGGGTTCTTGTGAGGGGAGGTGCTGTATAAGTAGTCAGTATTATGATTAATGATACTTTGCGGGCCCCAGTACCTCGGTTGGTTTGAGCGTCAGATTCACACGCTAATGGATGTGGGTTCGAATCCCGGAGTGCGCTATATTAACACTGGCATTCTCACTGTCCCATCTTAACATCATTGTTGTTCTGGTGGGGTGTCAGTGTAGGATTAGATAAGTCCTCCTCCCCCACTTCCCTGGGATGGTTATCCCCATCGCCATATCGCCTGAGGTAGGTGTCCACGTAAAAACTGAACCAAATTAACTAATGATAATTTCAGAAATGTTGCGTTTTGTTACAAATTTTTGCTTTTTCTCTTTTTCTCTCCAATTCGACGATTTATTATGTCATGACAGGCCTCCAGCAAACTGGATGCCAACAGAAAAAAAAAAAAAAAGAAATATATTTTAGCACAGGAAAATAGCTAAACCACATCCATTTCAGCTCGGGAATAAAAGTAATGAGGAGGAGAGGAGACAGACGATGCAATGAAAGAGAAATAACATAAAGATTGTTGGAAAAACGTCGATTCTCAAACCAGTCTTAGCTTATATACAAGAAATAATGACTTTAAGAAAGTTCACAAGTTCAAGGGTCTGTTGGCATCACACTCGTTTTGCAGTTAAAGTGTTACAGAATCGGGTTGAGAAATGAACGGATTTCTGTGATGGTTCGTGTGTGTGTGTGTGTGTGTGGTGTGTGTGTGTGTGTGTGTGTGTGCGTGCGTGTGTGTGTGTGTGTGTGCCTGTGTGTGTGTGTGTGTGTGTGCCTGTGTGTGTGCCTGTGTGTGTTTGTGAGCGTGCGTGCGTGCGTGCGTGTATATGTGAGTGTGTGTGTATGTGTGTGTGTGTGTGTGCGCTCGCGCGTGTGTGGGTTTGTGTATGTTGGTATACACTTGTGTTTGCGTATAAATATATGGGTGTGGGGTGGATGGGTGCACGAAATTCTTGCTGTCTACAAGTGAATCATTATTAAAGTTTAAACACGTTGTAATTCAGAGAAAATATAGCCAAAGCTCAAGTTAGAATTGACATGATCGAAGTTAAAGATCACAGTGATTGGAAAAAAATATTTTAAAAATCGGCTTAAAGGACATTTGTTAGGGCTGGATGGGGTGGGGTTGGCGAATACATAAGCGTACAGAGATGGAACTGGAAATTGTTATAAGAGTGTAAGAAACATCATTTGATCTCTTTTTTTTCCGATGTTTTCCCTGCATCGCTTTACCATTTTGTGAGACATTTGCAATTATGCATTGCCAGCTTTTTATTCATTTATTTATTCATTTATTCATTCATTTATTTTATTTATTTATTTATTTTATTTTTATTTATTTATTATTCATTTATCTATATATGTATTTATTTATTTATTCATTTTGCTTTGTTTGTTGTAATGTCGTCTGTAAAGATATATGTTTGTGTTCATGTATTACTCTGTTTCCATGTTCCACTATTGTGTGTCATTTTGAACGAGGATGTCTTTTCTTGAATACACATGTCATTTCTTTAGCGTATCAAGTAACTTGAGTAACTCTTGAATACAAAGTAATCATCCCATTTTCAGAGGTTTCCACAATATAGTATCGACTATCATATATGTTTGAAATATTCGCACTCAGTCGTGAGTCTTCACAACCTGCATAGTATCGACTATCATATATGTTTGAAATATTCGCACTCAGTCGTGAGTCTTCACGACCTGCATAGCTTTACAAATGTGATCAGATTTCAATTAGAAAAAAGGGAAGATTTTTCGGATAATTTTTTTCTTTACATGACTACAAGATGATATTTAAAGTGATAATCTACACACACTCACATACTATAATCAGTTATCTGCCATAAGGGTAACGACCGAAAGAGCCAGAAGTCTGGGACGGCAACTACAAAACGAAGATACTACTACAGTGCTTTGTTTCTGAAATGAATATAATTAGATTTAAGATATAAAGAAAAAGAAAAAGATTGATAACAAGTGAAACGATCTAACCGATTTCAGGTACCACGGCCCAAAATTCATGCTGCCTGACATTATTTAAAACCAGCCATCCTCAAGGCTACTTTGTGGAATTATGGAGGGCGGTTCGTATATATGTGAAACTCTATTATCGTGAAGACTGGCAGGAGACAGACACGATCACCAAGACAGACAAGAGTCATCCATCAGTCTGGCGTGGTGGTGGGTGGATTGATGAGTAGTCCTTTCTGCAGATGGGGCCTTCCCGCCTGTTCTCAAGCTTCATTGCACACAGGACCTGCAATAATACGACCTGTCCTCTCCATCGCCCGGCTCCATTATTTGGACCATCTCCCACGTTCGATGCGCTCCCACCCCTACCTCCTCATTCTGTCCCTGTCTTTACCCATGCCATTCGGCCTCGGCTCGTCAGCTATCAATGGGGTGTTGTGCCCTAGCATACCATCGCCTAGACTGCTTTTATTAGCAGGATGTAAAGGTCTTTGTTATCCATAGAAGGCTGTCGTGTTCTCTAAGAAAGTGCCTATCGATCGTTGCAGCAGAGTTAGTCGTGGAAGTTGATGGCGTACTTTGCTAATACACACGTTAATACAAAGACTGACATTACGTTTTGGTTCATATTAATGTTGCAACCATGCAGACAAACCAAATTCCATTGTGAGTTGAAAGATGTGGTTGCTTACATTTCGTCATGATTATGCTTTAATTGTTTTGAACCATGGAAAATTTTCATTGATGTCGTACTGGACGATGGTCAAAATTGGTCAGTCACTAAAATCAAAATGGCATGTTTTAAAAAATAGCAATAACAAAAAAAATGTTTAATAATAATGACACAGACACATGTGCAATTTGTTATCTTGTTATGAAAGAAGAAAACGAAACAAAAGTGTAATTCTACTTATGTGATTCATTCTTGTTCATTCTATTGAAAAGTAAACGGTGGATTTTTGCACGTTGTTTGTGTATTAGTTTATCGTTTGAATAGTTTTGCATAACTGGCTCTGTTGGTGTAAGTCATTATATCTTTTGAATTAGAGTGTCATGATAGTGCGAAAAAAAGAATGGTGGAGTTATTCAATGTTTGGAAAGATGTCGATTTAAAAAAAAAATTCAAAGATGAAAAAAATGCCTTGTCTGGTATGGACGGTAATGGCGTATGGGACAGAGAGAAGAGACTTAAAAAATAATAATGAAAAATCAGTGACTGCTGAAATGTGGTTTTAAAGAAGATTGTTGGGGATCAGCTGCAAAGACAAAACGAATTAAAGAATCTAAGAAGAACAAACAGTAAAAAGACAACTACTCAGTTTCAATGAAAAGAAAAAAACGATCGTTTCAGGACCTGCAGCCAGACACAAGAGATGCTTCCTAAATAAAAAAGTCTTTCAGGGAAAGGTGGGAGTGCAGCTCAAGGCATAAAAGACCAAAAACCAACTGTATGGGAAGCATGAAAAAATGGACCGGGTTTGAATTGCTCAGATATATTCAACATCCTGGAGAAGGTCGACGAATGGTGAAACGAGATATCCCAGGCATTGCCGGTAGTCAACGCTTCGCATGTGTGACGCTGATCAGAAAGAGAGAAGAGATGAAGGTGTATCTGAACATCGCATATCTCATGAAATATATGTAACTATATAACATGTATATATATACATATATATATATATGTATATAGTTATATAAACTATATGCATATATATATAAGTTATATATATATATATATATATATATATACATATATATGCATATAGTTTTATATATACATATATATATATAATATATATATATAATACATATATGTATATATGTATATACACAAAATGCACATATATACATGTATGTATATATACATATATGTGTATATATAGATACATACATACATATCTACATACATACATACATACATACATACATACGTAGATAGGTAGATAGATAGATAGATAGATAGATAGATAGATAGATAGATAGATAGATAGATAAATAGATAGACAGATAGATAGATAATACATACATACATACATAGAGAGATAGAAAGATAGATAGATAGAGAGATAGACATTAACATGCATGCATACATACATACATACATACAACATACATACATACATACATACATGTACATACGTACATGCATACATAGACAGATACATAGGAAGATACATAGATAGATACACAGATAGATAGATGCATATATATAATTATACATATATACATATTTATAGATAGATCGATAGATAGATAGATAGACAGACAGACAGACAGACAGACAGACAGATAGATAGATAGATAGATAGATAGATGGATAGCTAGATAGCTAGATAGATAGATAGCTACTAGATAACAGAGTGATAGATAGATAGATAGATAGATAGATAGTAGATAATAGATAGATAAATAGATAGATAGATAGATAGATAACAGATAGATAGATAGATAGATAGATAGAAGATAATAGATAGAATAGATATAAAGATAGATAATGGTAGCTAGATACTAGATAGATAGATAGCAATAGATAGACAGAGTGATAGATAGATAGATAATAGTAGATATGTAGATAGATAGATGATAAATAGATAGATAGATATGTAGAAGATAGATAGATAGACAGATAGATAGATAGATAGATAGCTAAATAGATAAATAGATATAGATGACAGAGAGACAGAGACAGAGACAGAGACAGACAGAACTCACAATTTGTCATTACATCACTCTAAAAGTATAATGTGTCAACCAAGCAGAACATGTTTTATATAGATGAGTGATATATAAACTTCAGGTAACAAACTACACCCCACACAATGTTCCCTTCTTTGTGATAAATAAAAGTATAGTGCAATGGTGGCATGGCAGTGGTGGTGCTAAATGAGGAGGAGATCGCAAAAACGGATGATACGAGACATCGCAGGAAGGTGGTGACGAGTGCGATATAGTCAAGTGCTTATAACACGTGTCTTCCAATAGGATGGTCTGGGTTCGAAACTGCTGGTGTACGGCTTAGTCGCTAACGGGTGGGTGTGTTTATTTTCCCTTCTACAAGATCGAAATATGTGCAAACCTGATTGGTGCCTTTGTGTGTACATGCACGTAGAATGTTAAATATGCACATCAAAGATTCTGTAAGTATGGTCAGTAATCGCTGGCGTATGGAAATATGAAAACATATATGCACCCCCTCCCCCGTCACATTAATGGCGAGATTAAAACTAACATAAACAAACAAACAAACAAACCTGGCCATATATGTAAACAGCCCGATCGTATAAAGAGCACAACGTACAAGTTGCAGCTCATAGATGAGTAATAACAACAACAGCAACAAGAACAATTCCTGCAAAACAAATGCTAAACAAACAAAGAAACTAACAACGTTGCACACAAACATACAAAAAGTAAACAAACAAGAACAAGAAGAAAACCAAATTTTATTTATGAGGATATGAAATAAACAAAAGATGTGCTTTTTAACATCCAGCCCTCGCCCAAAGAGTGTCTACATCACACTACACATGAATTATGTTTCAATTAACATAGATACTCCAACAAGAGAATCATTACACTTTCAGTCAAAGAAATACATTTGAAAAGAGAGAGAGAGACAGAGAGAGAGAGAGAGAGAGAGAGATAGACAGACAGACAGAGAGACAAACAGACGACAGACAGACAGAGACAGAGAAAAGAGAGAGAGAGAGACAGACTGAAAGGGACACACAGAGAGAAGAAGAGAGGAAAGAGAGAGAGGAGAGAGACACACACAGAGAGACAGACAGAGAGACAGAGAGCGGGACAGACAGAGAGACAGAGACAGGACAGAGGAGAGATGGAGAGGAGAGAGAGGAAGGAGAGAGAGAAGAACAAGAACAAGAGCAAGAATAACAACAATAATAATAACAACAACAACAAAGACTATGAAATTAGCACAAATATATGCTTCTTTTCATCCAGCCCTCGCTCAAAAATGGTCAGTATCACACTATACATAAATTATATACCTAAACAGCGAGAACCAAGAAAAGATAACCCAGGACGGAGAAGGTCTTAAATCAATCTTACTTGACCTCTGTAATCACATCGTCAAGAAATGTATGGCTACGGAAGTTCACCGGTTCAAGAATGCATCCTGTGTATCAATCATTGTTGTCACTGACGAATCTGTTGGCATAAACAAGAAATAAACAGATTTAGTGATTTTCCATACCATACCGTGTGTGTGTGTGTGTGTGTGTGTGTGTGTGTGTGTGTGTGTTTGTGTGTGTGGTGTGTGTGTGTGTGTGTGTGTGTGTGTGTGTGTGTGTGTGGAGTGTGTGGAGTGTGTTTGTTTGTTGGTGTGTGTGAGTGTGTGTGTGTGTGTGTGTGTGTGTGTGTGTGTGTGTGGTGTGTGTGTAGTGTAGTGTGCTTGAGTTCGTGTGTGTGTGTATGTGTTGTGTGTGTGTGTGTGTGTGTGTGGTGTGTGTGTGTTGTGTGTGTGTGAGTGTGTGTGGTGGAGTGTGTGAGTGTGTTGTTTGTTGTGTGTGAGTGTGTGTGTGTGTGTGTGTATGTGATGTGTGTGTGTGCGTGTGTGTGTGTAGTGTAGTGTGCTTGAGTTCGTGTGTGTGTATGTGTGTGTGTGTGTGTGTGTGTGTGTGTGTGGTGTGTGTGTGTGTGTGTGTGTGTGTGTGTGTGTGTGAGTGTGTGGAGTGTGTTTGTTTGTGTGTGAGTGTGTGTTGTGTGTGTGTGTGTGTGTGTGTGTGTAGTGTGTGTGTTGGTGTGTGTGTGTATGTGTGTGTGTGTGTGTGTGTGTGTGTGTGTGTGTGTGTGTGTGTGTGTGTGTGTGTGTGAGTTGTGTGTGTGTTGTGTGTGTGTGTGTGTGTGAGTGTGTGTGTGTGTGTGTGTGTGTGTGTGTGTAGTGTGTTGAGTTCGTGTGTGTGTGTGTGTGTGTGTGTGGTGTGTGTGTGTGTGTGTGTGTGTGTGTGTGTGTGTGTGTGTGTGTGGTGTGTTGTTGGTGTGTGTGTGTGTGTGTGTGTGTGTGTGTGTTGTGTGTGTGTGTGTGTGTGTGTGTGTGTGTGTGTGTGTGTGTGTAGTGGTGTGTGTAGTGTGTTGTTGTTGTGTGTGTGTGTGTGTGTGTGTGTGTGTGTGTGTGTGTGTGTTGTGTGTGTATGTGTGTGTGTGTGTGTGTGTGTGTGTGTAGTGCTGTGGTGTGTGTGTGTGTGTGTGTGTGTGTGTGTGTGTGTGTGTGTGTGTGTGTGTGTGTGTGTGTTGGTGGGGTGTGTGTTGTGTGTGTGGTGTGTGTGTGTGTGTGTGTATCATTCCATCCATCTCAGCACTCCCAGGCGAGGCATGAAAAGAATGGATCATATTCTATCACAATTTGTCATCATAGGCTACGATTCTTTCCATAAATATCACAAAACACATCTGTCAGGCCAGCGATGCATGCCTTCTCAGAACGGGAAAAAAAAAAGATGTTTTTCGCTGAAATATTTCTTACTTCCCCTTTTGACTTTAAAACTCTTATACATGTGCAAAAATTAAAACAAATTAGGGAGAGAAAAAAAAAAGCTGAAAGATGTGATTACACTAAGATGTGGTTACATTCATTGATTTTAAAGAAAACATATTTCATCTAATTCATAAAATTGATCTATGAGTTCGGATCCATAAAGTATTATCCATATGTCACTATACTCGATAAAAGGAAGTTTGCAATATGCGTAGATACGTATAGTTCGAAATTGTTGGTATGTATTCATTTGTGCATGTTTCTGTAAGTGTATTCTGATTCGTATTTGTATATGTACATGTGATATATTAGTGCTTCTGTATGTATTGTACTCTATGTTTGTTTTTTTTTAATATGTTATGAGCAGTAAGTCCAAGTGTGTCTGAAAAAACATCGCTATACAAAAATGACTGACTATTACTATTTCTTAGCCCTGCTGTATGTACCATATTAAGAAGCAAAATAAGTAAGTATCTGATGTGTGAGATTCTGGGCCCCAAGGACACAACACGTATTGATTTCTTAGAGGCATTCTAAATGTTAAATTCATCTCAAATGGTGCATACGTTTTCAGGAAAACACTCAAACAATTATACGTTTAGGATGTTTCTAGGGATCAAAGCATGTTGTGTACCTCTTACTGTTGTTTTTTCTTTAAAGCCGGCCGACCACGCAGAGCCACATAAGGGCTATAACCGCTTCAAAACATACATAATACTTAACAGGGGGAAAAATGAAAAGAAAATTAAGTACACATATCAATGCATTCACGCATATAATTCAATGAGATGAACCTGGCGTTGGCCACTCCGTCCTATTATCGCACAGGGGATTTAAAAAAAAACATACCTGAATACAAATTTAAACATAACTAAGGACACTAACACATATAAAAACGGGCCTAAATTACCTAAACTTGCTTCCGCATATTTCAGTTCCCTAGAGCCAAAAATGAATTTAACTACATGTATCCAATTATCAATCCTAAGAGAAAGTATGTAAGACTTTATCGAACACATACAGGTGAATGGACCAGCAAGGCAGAAAATGATGAAGAAATGACTGAAATCAAAGGAGGAAGAAAGAAACAAAAAAAAAATGAGTGACAGAAAAGAGGAAATTTCTAGCACAGAATTTCCAGAAAGCGGGGATACTGTTTATACTGAAAGAGCCCCGGCATCCCCACGGGGGGTATGTTGAGTACCTGGGCCCTGATCTAAAAGCTGTTCCATCAGTCACTTTACCCCGGTATACTATGTGTGATAACAAGCAAGTGGATTACAAAGTAGATGTCTCTATCTTTCTGTCTGCGCCGTATAAACTCAAGGGTAAATGTTGATTTCATTCATAATCTATTTCTCTTCATGCATATGCAAGCGCGCATGTGGGCCCTTTTTCTCCTTCCAACCTTTCACATTTTTGTATAATACCCATATGATTTATTAGCTCTGCTATGATTGCCAGTCTTCAAGCCAAGGAAAACATTCAAATT
>CM060305.1:33940728-33948228 GCA_030674185.1 Monoplex corrugatus | reverse complement strand
CCCATGAGATACTCAGATCATCGTCCTGCCATAACCTGTTTTACCGGCTTCTACACTGATCCACATCATAATAGGGACAAAGCCTTGTCACTGCCGTTGGCCATATATGCGGCAGACTCAAAAACACACGAATGGGGGGGCATGATTAGATAATCTTATGGGACATGTTGCATCACTTCTCTTTGAACTTATCAACAGTGTTTATTACTTATTCCTGTTAACACGCATACAGGCGCATGTATTAGATCGTGAAAGTACACAGTTACACACGCTCGCGGGCACATGCAGGCACATATACACACAATCACACCGGCGTGCGTGCGCGTGCACACACACCACACACACACACACACACACACACACACACACACACACACGCACACACTCACACACACTCACGCACACTCACACACACAATCACACACACACACACACACACACACACACCACACACTCACACACACACACACACACACACACACACACACGCACACACGCACAAATACACACACAGAGACACACACACACATATGTACTTACGCATGACTACAATTTTTTTTTCAAATTTTTAAAATTCTTTTTTGACAAAACACAAAATAAATACAATGTTTGCTGAACATTGTTACAATATCATAGAAAAAAAAAAAACAAGATGTGTATACAATGGATTGAGCAAAAATCATGTACATGCGCCATATCTATTAGTCTGTATGTTTTTCTTAAACAATATAAAGTCGTTTAATTTATACAGTTTTAGATTTTAGTTGTTGTTTGGTGGTGTTTGTTTGTTTTTTGTTTGTTTGTTTGTTTGTTTGTTTGTTTGGTTTGTTTGTGTTGTTGTTTGGTTGTTTTGTTTGCTTGTTTGTATTTTATTTGTATTCTCTCTCAGTAAAATGTCAAAGATAAACGCATTAGCAAAGCAAGATTATCCGCATGAGCCCAAAAGTTCAAAACACATGCAAAACGCCTACATCTTCATCAAAGGTTCTATGTGCATGAATTTACAGTCATTTACTATCATATGTTAGACTACAAAGTTGATGGTAAACGAGGTATCCTCCAGGCAACATTACACTCTATTAGATAATCATACCTTGTCCTGCTATAAAGTGTTTATCAGCCCTTGGCCAATATATGCGGCAGACTCAAAAACGCATAAATGGGGGCATGATTAGAAGATGTTATGGGACATGTTGCAGCGTTTCTCTTTGAACTTATCGAAAAGTGTTATTACTTATTCGGGTTAACACGCACGTGCATGTGTGTATGTAGCATGAAAACACACGCAGAGTCATACACTTTTTTTAGAAAACACACTGAAAATGACACAACAGGCACACACACACACACACACACACTCACACACACACACACACACACACACACACACACACACACACACACACACACACACACACACACACACACACACAAAACACACATACACATAAAAAAAAAGAGAGAGAGAGGAGAGAGAGAAAAGACAGACAGAGACAGAGACAAACACATACACACACACGCGCGCGCGCGCGCGCGCACACACACACACGCACACACACACGTGCGCGCGCTCACACACACACACACACACACACAACCACACACATGTGGCCACATCAACCCACAAGTACAGATAGACACACACGCACGCACTAAAGCACGCACACTCACGTGCGCAGGCACACACTCATACACACATACATACACAAACACGCGCTCACACTCAGAACACACCCATGCGCTCTTACATGCACATACATATCTACACACTCATGCACGCATGTGTATAGACATTGCCACAAACGCACACACACCACACACACACACACACACACACACACACACACACACACACACACACACACACACACACACTCACACAAACACACTCTCTCTCTCTCTCTCTGTCTCTGTCCCTCACAGACGCACACACACGCGCACGCACACACACACATTATCCTACGCTACCGTGATTTATGCCAAGATGGTCAGCCTATCGTTTTAATCACAACGACCTGTAGGCTCTTCAATCATTATCATATCAAGTGCCTTGCCACATGGCGTTGGTGATCATGGCTTCCATCTGTTTCTGTCTCTTGCTGCCTCAAGCACTCTGCAAGTCCTTCCAACATCTCCCTGGGTCTACCTGGTGCTCTCCTTCCCTCCGGCTTTCCCGTTGTGACCAGGTGCTCCTTTCCTCATAAAATGGCCTATAAATGTTGCCTGTCTTTTCCTAATCTTCCTTATGAATGATCTTCTTGTGTCTGCCTCCATCAAGATTGTCTCGTTTGTTTTCTTTGCTGTCCATGGAACTCTCAACATTCTTCTTTGAAACCACATCCCGGCGGCTTTAATCTTGTTCTGGTTTTGCTTGTTGACTGTCTACGCCTCACAACCGTATAACAGTACTGGTTCTATATAACACTCAAGAACTCTCTTCCTGATGTTAATTGATAGGAATTTGTTGGTAAGAATGCTTTTCATTTTCTTGAATGTTGATTTGGCTAGGCCGATTCTGCTGGCTAGTTCTGATGTGCATTTGCCGTCTGGTGAAATGATCGTTCCCAAGTATTTAAACTTATCAACCTGTCTCAAGGTTGTGCCGTTTGCTGTTATTTTGCATGAGGGGATTTCATATTTTTTTACTGATCACCATGACTTCAGTCTTCCTGCTGTTTAGTTCTAACCCCTTCAATGTCACTGAATATTCCAAGGACAAGCGTAGATGAGTTAGGATCTGATTCAATACACATACCATAGTGTGCTCCTTCCCACATACCCTAAACCACTCGAACTTCCAACCTAAGCATTCTATATTTAATTATTTATTTTGTATTGTTTGATAATTTCTATGATTTTATTTCTTTAATTTTGCTGTCATCATCATCATCATCGTCGTCGTCATCATGTCGTCGTCATCATCATCATCATCATCATCATTATATTATATTATTATTATTATTATTGTTATCATTATTGATATTATTATTACCATTATCATTACATTATCATTGTTATTATTATTAACTTATTTATTAATTTATTTATTTAATCTTTTATTATTATTTATCTATTCATTTACTTATTATTTATTTATTTATTTATTTATTTTACTTCTTTATTTATTTATCTGTTTATCTATTTATTTATTTATTTTTGCTGCCCCATTCTATGCGCTATGCCTGTGTCTCTAACTGCACACCGCTCATTAGGTTCTCCAGGATGGCTTCAAATTCATCAAGATTGAGGTCACTGTGGCAGTAGGATATGAAAGGCCATGGAATCCGGGACATGTTTACACAACAATGAAAGGATGATAACAGGGACGGTAATGATGATGCTACGGAATTTCGTTTTGGATTGAGATTGTGTGATAAGATTGTACACCACGCCTACTTTCATGAAATATCCTGGCTTCAGCCAGGCCCGAGAGATACAGACATTAACCAAGATGGTCAAAAAATTTAAGCAACCTCATCAGTGACACAACAGTTGAGTAGATGAGGTTCGACTGTCTGCAGTCTCCGTATTCTCAGAGTCCATAGTACTCTCCCTTGTGGATAAACAGAAGCCAGTTTCTTAGGTGTAGCAAATCAAGCTAAAGCTAGATGCTAGCGGCTAGCTAATGTAGGGGTGAGCGTGTGTACGGAACTGTAGTAGCAAATCTAGCAAAACTAGCAAAACAAACATGTCGGAACGCATGAAAAAACACGTGAAGTTGCTTATTCTGAGTAAAATTGCTAACAACCTTTGTGCCTTATGTCTCTTCAGTGCTGACAAATATCGTAACCATTTTTGCGGCAAATGTAATTACGACAATAACAGAGACAAAGATGTGAATCCTGATGCACATGTGGTCGCCATCTTGAAATTGTAAGCTAGCACCTCTCGAGACCGCTACGCTTCACTAACATAGCCGCTAGCTTTGCTTGCGCAAGGGGACCATGAAACCCACTCGGTAAATTGGATCGCTTTAGCTAGCTTTGTCTCACTTTACTCATCATCATCATCATCATCATCAAGTACCCTGGAACGTGGTGTTGGCAATCATGGCCCTCCATTAAAAAAAAAAGATATGCCTCTGTCCCTTGTTGCCGCAAGCACATCTCCACCCTCTCTGTCCTCAGCCACTCTGCAAGTCTGTCCAATATTTTTTCCTGGTCTTCCTGGTATTCTCTTTCCCTCCAGCTTTCCTGTTGTGACCAGGTGCTCTAATCCCCTTTCCTCATAAATTGGCCTATACATGTTGCCTGTCTATTTTACTACGCCTATGAAAATCGCCTCTGGTCAGGGCCAAAGAATACCAGAATTCCGGCGTGTTTTTTTGTGTTGTTTTTTTTTGGGGGGGGGAGGGAGGGGAAACTTTAATGGGATGGAAATCATGAGCGCCTCCGTTAATAGACTGTGGCGCTAATCACTTCGTTACGTTGCTTTGCAATGAAACAATATTTTGTAATCAGCATAACTTCAGCCAGTGGAAAAAGATTCACTCAAATGCTACACCCAGAAAGCAAGTTAGGCCTATAGGCCTAGTTTTTCAAGCTGAGGAGTAAAATTAAATTCAGGAGGATAAAGTGGTGGGGCAGGGAAGGAGAAATAAGCGAGCTGGGGATGCTCAATTAATGGTAAGATTCCACATTTAATGAAGGGGTCTCAGATCAGTTCTGACCTGATCTCGTTCGTCTTATCTTCAAAGAGTTATTGTGCTGCACAAGTCAGCAGGTACACCTACTATTCTTGTGACAGTAAGTTTGACAGGATCAGTCATGGGAACACAGCATTTATTGTTTTGTATTAAGGGAGATGATTATATGTATTTATGAAACAAGCTTTTCTCGTGCTTTTCTTTGTCTGAAAGAAAAGAAGAAGAAAGACACTGCGCTGATTTGAATAAGAAATTGATGTATTCATCTGGTTTGTTTTGTGTGTTTGACTGTTTGTTTCAAAAGAGGACGATGATTCAGAATATCAGTATCATCTGTAGGTTTCTTTAAAATTTAAAGAGAAATTTACTTTGATCTATGCAAATGAGTCCAAGAGAAGGTGCAAGTGCACTATGTGTATGCATGTGTGTATGTGTGTGTGTGTGCGTGTGTGTGTGTGTGCGTGTGCGTGTGCGTGTGTGCGTGTGTGTGTGTGTGTGTGTGTGTGTGTGTGTGTGTGTGTGCATGCATGCGTGCGCGAGCGGTAGATAAAGACAGACAGGGTGGGAGAGGTACTTAAGTACTGGCAGCGACAAATGATAGTTTTGTATGGAGGGCCATGATCACCAATGCCATGCGGCAGGGCACATGACGACGACAATGACAATGATGATGATGATGATGATGATGATGATGATGATGATGATGAGGATGATGAGGATGATGAGGATGATGAGGATGAGGAGGATGATGATGATGATGATGATGATGATGATGAGGATGATGAGGATGAGGAGGAGGAGGATGATGATGATGATGATGATGATATGTAAACAGCAATTTTTTTAACAAAAACTTCTGATAATGAAATGTTCACCACTCTGTTTTTATCACAGTTATCGCAGTCTGGAAGGCTGGTAGACTGCGATATGATGATGATGATAATGATCACAGTCTACCCGTATACTTGTTGTGCGTCACGTTATATTTCATCTGATGCTTATTCATGTCAAATTGACCTCGAGAAGCACAGAATCTGGACTTTGTTTTTGTAATATTTTTGTTTGTTTGCAAAGGGATGATTTTAGAATGGCTATAACATTTTTTTTCACGTGTGAATTAACCCCTTGACTCCCGCACCCTTTCCGACCAGCATTCTGCATCGTCAACCATGCAAGCAAAACAAAAACGTAAACCTTGAACTTCCTACAGAAGCTGGTGGATAGGATGAGGAGGTCAAAGGGTTAATTTGTTTGCAGGTGGTCGATGGGGTGCGGAAGTCAAAAGGTTAATCTCATCCAGTACTTGCAGAATGTTATGACAGGCATTGACGATTTCGGCAACCAACTGAAAATACATGAATGGAACATGATTACATGATTTATGGAACACATGGCACGTTTTATTTAAAACTGGACGTCGTCTTCTTTTCTTCAGTTTGAACATTGATTATCGATTTAAAGGAATGCCAGTATGCACGTGCTCATACACACACACACACACACACACACACACACACACACACACACACACATGCAAACACACACAGCACACACACACATATACATTACACATGCACACACACACACACGAACGCATACACTCACACACACAGACACGTACACACACACACACACACACACACACATACACACAAAACACGCACACGCACCCACACATACACATATACACACACTGGTACACGCACGAGCACACACTCACACACACACACAAACACACACACACTCACACACACACACACACACACACTCACACACACACACAACACACTCACAAACACACACTCACAACACACACTCACACACAAACACACACAACACACACACATTCACACACACATACTCACACACACACACACACACACACACACACTCACACACACACACTCACACACACACACTCACTCATACAACACACGCACATACATACGCGCGTACGCATACACATACACACACACGTACACGCACAAGCACACACTCACACGCGCACAACACACACACACACACACACTCACACACGCACCCACACATACACACACACACGTACACGCACAAGCACACACACTCACACACACACACACACACACACACACACACACACATATACACTCACACACACACACACACACTCACGCACACACACACACTTGTGCATATTTTTTCATTCAGGTGTAGACTAAACCACCCCTTCCACGAGAAGGAATGGAGGGGGGGGGGGGGGAAGGGGGGCAGAGAGAGAAGGGAGGAGTATTGATGATTTTACCTTTATCTCTGTAATTGAAAAGCGTCAGATTAAATACTTTTTTCTGGGATCATCGCATAACTGGGTTAGCAGGTCAGTGTTTCTTTGAAATATTTTTTTATGCACAAAATGTTTAACCCCGCCAGTTCATTAATGAAGCATAGAGCCAAGTTCATAAAATCCAAGCACACGGTAATAACATCAGTTAGATTAAATAAAGCATAAAGTGAGATCGCAAGAAAAAGAGGGATGGAGGAGAGAGAGAGACAGACAGACAGACAGACAGACAGACAGAGAGAGAGAGGGGGGAGAGAGAGAGAGAAAGAAGAGAGAGAGAGAGAGAGAGAGAAGTGAGGGATACAACCAGAAATAAGAGCCAATGTCGAAGGTGGGGTAAAATAGTCGCAAGTTCACCAATCCACACACACAAAGAGAGAAGACAGAGACATAGAGAGAGAGACAGAGACAGACAGACAGAGAGACAGAGAGACAAAGAGACAGAACCACAGAGAGAAAGACAGAGAGAGAGAGAGGCAGAGATAGAGACAGACAGTCAGACAGCCAGCCAGAGAGACAGACAGACAGCCAGCCAGAG
>CM060305.1:33895728-33915728 GCA_030674185.1 Monoplex corrugatus | reverse complement strand
TGCCAAAGATTCTGTGACCCATAGTGCTTTGCTGTCATTGTGAAGTCAATTTCGTTGGTTTTGGAGGTGTTTTGGAGAGATTTTCACCTCACTTGAACAGTGGGGGGGGGGGGGGGGGTGGGTGGTGGTGGAACACAAGGGTGGTGTTACTGTAAAAGGGGTATACAACACACACACAGACACACACACACAGACACACACACACACACAGACACACACATGCACAAACACACACACACACACACACACACACACACACACATATATATATATATATATATATACACACCCCACACACACACGCACACACACACACTCACAACCCCACCCCCACACCCACCCCACACGCATACGCACGCAAGCACGTAAGCTGCCACAAAATCAATCAATCAATGCATATAGAGAGAGAACATAGACAACATTCGTTTACTTTCTCTGCACTCAACTCACATCCAAAGAAAGACCACAATAATACGAAGAAATCAAAATGAGATGTATTTACCAATGGAGACAGCAGTTGACACCAGCAAATGATCTTCAGATGTTTTCACAAACGTTTAAATGATGTATAGTCTATACAGTTTACCGTTCTGTATATGACAGACCAAGATCATGATACAGGGATCTATGGTAAAAATCATCAACTGTATCTCAGTAATACACCGCCCGGCAGTGTAATATGAAATAGCATTGTATAATCCGTTCTATTGGCTCTGAACCAGATGCTCACTGAATGATTTCATTACATCTTCTCTGCAGCAAGCTTGCCGTGGCAGTCCCACGGTACCGCTAATCATACTGACTATATACAACAGCTTGTTAGTGTCTGGCTAACGAGTCCACCAACATTAACTACAACAGCACATCACTCAGTTGCCAACTCGATGCTACCTGCACCTATACCAGCCAAACATAACAATTTGACAGTGTCTGGCTAGCCAATCAGCAAATGATATCAAACCAAGTTACTTTTATTTTTACTCTTATAGTCTAAAACTGCTTCTTGGTGTGATAGTCTTGATCCTTCTATCGTGGTTTTAACTTGAGACCAGAAACGTTTGTTTTCAACGTTTGACTGTAAAGGTTTTCTTAGTGTCAACCTTCTATTCCCCTTTCTATTTGTCCTCCCACCTCTTTTGTGTTCTCTCTCTTTTCTTCCATCTTAGAATAACCACATGAAAAGTAATTTCACTGCACTATAAAACAACGCATTTTGTCCTTATGCAATATGTTTTTTTTTATCAGAAATAGCCAACAGAATCAGCCAAGCCAAAACAGCATTCAAGAACATCAAAAGCGTTCTTTCTTACCAACAAATGACTATCAATTAACATCAGGAACAGAGTTCTTGAATGTTACATAGAACCAACACTGTTGTACGGTAGTGAAGCGTGGACATAAACACCCAAAGCTGGGACAAAATTGAAGTAACTGAAATGTGGTTTCTTACAAGATTGTTGAGAGTTCCATGGACAGCAAAGAAAACAAACGAGACAGTCTTGAAGGACACAGACACAAGAAGATCATTAATAAAGATTAGGAAAGGACAAGCAACATTTGAAAGACATATTATGAGGAAAGGGGCATTTATACAACAGGAAAGCTGGAGGGAAAAAGAACACCAGGTAGACCCAGGGAGAAAATATTGCACGGACTTGCAGGATGGCTGAGGACAGAGAGGGTGGGAGATGTAATTGTAGTGACAGGGGATAGATTCGTGTAGAAGGCCATGATCACCAACGCCATGCGGCAGGGCACATGATGATGATGATGATGATGATGATGATGATGATGATGATGATGATGATGATGATTCATAACAGGAGAGCTGGAGGGAGAAAGAGCACCAGGTAGACCCAGGAGAAAATATTGGACGGACTTGCAGAGTGGATGAAGACAGAGAGAGTGGGAGATGTACTAGCAGCGACGTAGGATGGTCAGATGGAGGACCATGATCGTCAACGGCATACGGCAAGGCACGTGCATGAGGGTGAAAAATCTGATGTCACACAAAATTGTAAATTTCATGTTGGCCTGATGATTTGCTCAAAGAATGATACAAACATCCAAACATGTTGTATTTGCTGCTGATGTGTTTAGAACACAAGGTAAACTAGCCACACAGGCTACCCAAAAGAAACCGTGAGAAAGAATCCCAATTATCTGCGTCAATACGACAAACATTACTGTGTTACTGATGTCATAGGACACGTCAATGTTCTTGCCGACGATGTTGGTTCCCTGGAACTCACGGAGATCGCCGACATTTGAGAGCTGCTGTAAATCCATGGCATCAGGGAGCTGGAGCAAACAAACTAACTTCTGACGTTTCCCATAAGACGCTGATGGTGAAGGTTGATGTTATATATTGAGTACGCTGAATAGCGCTTTTTACCTGTTTAAACATAACACTGTATTTGGGGAATATATATGCTGAGCTTAAGTTGGCACATGTGTGTGTTAGGAATTCAAAAGCAGGTTGGTTAGGTAACAATTCTTCGTCTTCTTCTTTATTTGTGAAGAGTCATTGGAGTGTCTCACTAAAGAATTGTTGCCAGATTCCTCCATCTATGTCGGTTGTGTGCCAAAACCTAGGTCTCTGCAAATGTTTTTTTTTTCTCTCCTGTCCGCAATGTTACCAGCCTACTGTGTTTTTTTTTTTCTGCCTTTCCTTTCTCTCTCCCTCCCTCAACAGTCCCTAAGGACTGATTTAGTAAGACCATTGAATCTTGTTATGTCCAACGTAGATTTTATTTCTTAACTGATGTCAGCAGATAAAGTATGAATGGAGTTAACATAAGATGTTTCAAACCCTGTCATTTATCATAATTATTTCAATTTCACGAACAGTCTTTTTTTTGTGGTACAGTGGACGAGAAGAAAATGTGACACTGAACCTTTGTGGCAGAAGCACTGTAAATGTGGGCTCTTTCTAGCAATTCCTTGAAATTATCAAAGATCTGTCCATGAACACAAGGAAGAGATCAGACAACTTGAAGCAGAAGAAGCTTTAAACAAGCAGGAACCAAGACGCCTGAGGATGGGATGAGTCAGCATGTAGTGGGAGAGATATCCCCAAGATACGAACAACAGGACTTGACTAGAGGGTGATGCACCTGTGAAAGGTAAAAAATATTATCATCATAATGTGTCCTGCCGCATGGTGTTGGCGATCATGGCCCTCCACACGAATCTACCCCAGATATTTAAACTTATCAACATGCCCCAAAGTTGTGTCATTTGCTGTTATTTTTGCATGAGGGGACTTCTTGGGTTTTTTTTTTTTTTTTTTTACTGATTACCATGACTTCAGTCTTCTTGCTGTTTAGCTCTAGCCCTTTATGTTTGCTTTCTTTTTCTATTATATTCACAATGTTTTGTAGCTGTTGTGAATAGGTGATCTAATTTCTCTTGCCTCATAAAAGTCCTAAAAATGTTGCTTGTCTTTTCCTAATCTTCTTCATTAGTGTTCTGATTGTGCCTGCCTCCCCCAAGACTGTTTCGTGTTGTTTTTTTTTAATGTCCATGGAACTCATATTTTCAGACTTCTTAAAAGAATTGAATGAATCGGACATCATTACGAGTTTCATCGTGATAGGTTGTGAGACACAATTAATGCGCCATTCATTTTGTTTTCAACGACCCAAGTTGGGCTTAGTGGGTGGTAAGTGGCGCAGATGATCAGTCATTTCTGTGATCAATCATCAGTTGTTGTTTTTCAGTTTCGCGCCCTACTACATGTATTATGTAATTCGAACGTCATTGCGGATTTCATCGTGAAAAATCGCATGACACCAATAGAGCGCCATTTATTTATATTTTATTTATTTATTTGTTTATTTATTTATTTATTTATTTATTTATCTATTATTCATTCATTATTTATTATCATTTATTTCAGTTTGTTTGTTTGTTGTTATCTTTTATTTATTTAGTCATTGTTAGAATATTAAAATTTTGCAATGACACAAGCAGACTTAGTAAATAATAAATGATCGATATAGTCAATCACATCAACAAACAGGAGTCAGTTTAACATTTCAGTTTCGTGTCTCGTTATTTTAGATCATGTCACTGTGGTCTGTGTTTAAAATACGATGAAAGAGATCGTATCATGTTCACACATTTTCAATCGGTCTGAACCAAATCTGTTCTGCAGAGACTGTAGTTTTTGAAGTTTTCAGAAAGGGAAATAGCTATCGCTCCAATATCCAGGTTTGGACTTGAAGTCATTTCAGATAACATCCTCATATTCTAAATTCAGCAAGCTGCTAAGGTTGTGTTGTTTCACTACTGACAAGTTGATTCAAAAAGTGAGGAAAGCATCCACTCGTTCCATTAAAATTGTAAACAAGTCTCAGTTTGTTCATGCAGTTTTTTTTACAGTGATTATGCCAGAGAACGCCACTGTCATGTGGTGTTTGACAACTATCAAAATACCAGGCTGTTATTGTCATAACATTCTCGAATTGCACGTTTCCACAATTACCTGCAAGCGTGGTTTTCATTCAACTGATGAGGACATGATCTACGTCAATATTCAGGTGACAGGAGATTAACTCCTCTTTCTCTCTCTCTCTCTCTCTCTCTCTCTCTCTCTCTCTCATACACACACACACACACGCAAGTACACACACACAAGCACACACACACACACACACACACACACACACACACACACACACACACACACACACACACACACACACACACACACAGAGTTATACCTCTCTCTTCCTCACCTTAGTTTCCCAGTGACCCCAAATGCAACCAAGACCAGATGGAAAGAAAATGTTCAGTGCCTATATGTTTTACTCATAAAAAACTACATATATACTATAGTGTATTTGCCCTCTTCTTATTCCATCTCCTGCTTTGATCTATTTCTCGCCATACATCTGCTCACATGTGGACGAATGAAAGGTTACAGACAATGTAAAAAAAACTGTTACCTGCCAACAGACGTAATGGGCGTGACGTCCACTTTATTATCACCTGTAGCTGCCTCACTGAAACAGTCTGCACAGAATGGAACATGGATACCACTGGTCATGATAGCCCCAGATTACGTCGTACCCATGTAAATGTTATAATATGTAGTTTACATTTTTTTCTGTTCTTTCATTGTTTCATTTTATGTCTGATTACGTATTTATTTTCTTTTGATGATATAATATTAATGCTATTAATTATTGTCGTCGTCATCATCATCATTATCATCATCATCGTGATCATCATCATCATCATCATCAATAACAGAGAAGATCAAGGGTACCAACAATGTAAAGAAACCTTTACCTGCCAACAGACGTTATGAGTGTGACATGCGCTGTATTATCACCTGTACAGGTAGCCGCCTCGCTGAAACAGTCTGAACAAGAAGGAACATGGACATCACTGGTCATGACAGACACAGGCTCTATCGTGCCCTGGTCATTATCATACCAATTTTACTTCTTTTTTTTGGGGGGGGGTGGGGGGGTTGATATTGTTGTTGTTCTTGTTGGTAGTGATGTCTTTTGTGTTTTGTTTGGTTTGCTTGTTTGTTTGTTTGTTTGTTTGTTTGTTTGTTTGTTTGTTTGTTTGTTTTCTATTTGTTTTTCTGTTCTTCCAGCATGTCTTTTTCTGTCTGATTATATTACATTCATTTCTTTTTTAATGAAATAATAATATTGCTAATGATCATTATCGTTATCATTTTCATCATCATCATCATCATTATTATTGTTATTGTTATCATCATCATCACTACTGTTATTTCTATTACCATGATGGAGACGACGACGACGTCGACATATACTACACGTCATTATTGAAGGGCCAGGAACGTTTTTGAGTCAATTTTTGAAAGGAGAAATAACCTATTTTCTCTTACTCTTTTCTCCAATTCGTTGCCGTAACTGAATGGATAAGAGCTCAGACAACATTGCAGTTTCCTTTTGGCACGTGTTTGGGGATTTGCCGATTTGCAATGGGCGGCCCAAGGAAGACAATTTCCACACGAAATTGTCGAATCTTCAGCAGGGTCTCTCTGACGACGCAGGCAAGGTAGCGACAAAATTCGCTTTGCACGTGCAAGGCAAGCCCTTTTTGAACACTACTCCAGCCAAAGTTGCCCGCAGACGAGGATAAAAAGGACCCGTTCTTGGTTCGTTTTAACCATGCTTGCAAGACGACGGATGACGGATGAGCAGCGGGGGAGAGCCCTCGCTCCGCTTGATGAAGGCCTAGCGCAGCGGGAAGTTGCTAGACGACTTGAAGTGTCGCATTCCACAATCCAGAGACTGCTGGAGCGCTTCAATGAGACTGGAGCAGTCCAGGAAAGGCGTCACACGGGTCGACCCAGAGTAACGACAAGACAGCAAGACCGCTACCTTGCCCTCTCCGTCCTGAGGGAAAGGGCATCCACTGCGGTGACCTTGAGGGGTCAGCTGAGGGACGCAACAGGTGCTAACATCAGCTGCAGCACGGTGAGAAGACGGCTACATGAGGCAAACTTGAGGTCACGGAGACCGGCCGTCCGACCCGTGCTGTCACCGGTCAACAGAGTGCGCCGCATGACCTGGGCCAGGGAGCACGTGACCTGGACAAGGCAACAGTGGGCCCGGGTCTTGTTTTCGGATGAGTCCAGGTTCACCCTGACCTTTAACGATGGCCGGGCTCGGGTGTGGCGACGTCAAGGGGAGAGGTTCGCTGACGCCACTGTCCAAGAGCATAACCGGTACGGCGGCGGGTCGGTGATGGTGTGGGGTGGCATGAGCCGTGGTACCCGGACCCCCCTGCTCCCCATTGACGGCATCCTGAACGGGGTCCGGTACCGGGACGAGGTTCTGGCGGCCGTGGCACTGCCTGCGCTTGTGGACCTTGGTCAAGGCGCCATCTTCCAGGACGACAATGCACCTGCGCATCGAGCACGCCTTGTGACCGACTTCCTGGAGCAGCATGAAGTCGTCCGTATGGCCTGGCCAGCGTGCTCACCTGACCTGAACCCAATTGAACACCTCTGGGATGTGCTCGGGAGGCGCATCAGGGACAACCACCCCCCACCGGGCACCCTGGCCAGGCTGGTCGACATCCTGCAGATCGAGTGGGCGGCCATCCCTCAGGACACACTCCGTACCCTTGTGGGGTCGATGCATCGGCGCTGTGAAGCATGCATCCAGGCTCGGGGCGGACACACGCGATATTGAAAACAGATTGGCCAAATCTGACACTTTCTGTTTTTTGAAAAGGGGGGGATGTTCCTTTAAATGCATGTGCTGTTCACTAATGGGTCATTGTGCTAATTTCTTTTTCCAAAACAGGTGTGGAAATGATGAAATAAAACATAGAATCAATTCTAAACATTGTCAATTATTTCAACTTAAAATTAGAGAGGAAGGAAGAAGTGGCCCTTAAATTATGATTAGGAGTATATATGATGGTGATGATGGTGAGGAGGAGGAGAAGGAGAATGATGATGATGACGATGATAGTGATGAAACGATAATGATGATGATGATAATGATGATGTTGTGGTTGATCATGATTGTTATAACCATCCTTGTTTGTGGTTTTGGTATTGTTATCATCATCTTTAAAATAACCAACTGTTAGCTAAATAACTGAGTACGTGACTGAGTACGTGACTGAGTAAGTGACTGACTGACTGACTGACTGACTGACTGACTGACTGACTGACTGACTGACTGACTGACTGACTGACTGACTGACTGACTGACTGACTGACTGACTGACTGACTGACTGACTGACTGACTGACTGACTGACGGACGGACGGACGGACAGACGAACGAAAGAACTAGGTATGTATATATGTGGGGCTTTCTTCTTCTTTTTATTTTTTTTTTCTTTCTTTCCCTTTTCCCCTGCATATACGATAGTGCAGCAGTTGTGAGTAAATGTAATATTTGCTTTTCTCAGTCTACATTGACAACATTTTCATATCTTCTACCATCCTCATACATTCTGTGACGATGAAATCAGTTGAACCGTAGCAGAAGCACATCCAAATTTAAAACAAGAAACAAAACAGGAAGTGAAAATGTGAAGTTCTCTTCGCCGTTGGATTATCGTTTGTGTTCTTCTCTTCCCAGCAGGTTATAGCAACGGAATTTGTTTTGAAACGACAGGAAAAGATTCCCAAATGTATCTTATAAACATCATCAGCGTGAATGAAAACACTGTATTTACACAACACACTATAATGTTGTCTTAGCAGGGTGGCTGGCTATCAGTACTGAGTTGATAGATGATCCAAAACATACACAGATGAGTCTAGAGGTAAGAATATAGGAAAGCTATGAATAGGATACTGTACTTGCCGCATTTTAGACTTTTGTGATTCAAGAGCTGTTGGCAGAATGAAGATTGAAGGCATTCTGCTTTCATACGTCATATATTGAGAGGACGTTTCTACTGATCAGTTCTTAGCGTAATTTTAATGTATTATGTGTAGCTTATTACTGTGTGTGAATATCTAAAGACCAGTAGGATGGTAATTTTGTCCGAGTCAACTATTTCACATTTCACGTCAATGCATCTTGGGGGCTCCGCTGTCAGTTTTGGTTTTGTTACTGCTGTGGCTGCTGCGTCCGCTCAGTAGTAGTTGTAATTGTTGTTTTTTTTCTGTTGTTGTTGATGATGATGATGATGATCATAATGATGATAATAATAATTATGGTGATGGTGATATGATAATGACTTATCCTTAAACACACACTTCACACTACACACATACACACACTTGCGCGCGCACGTGCGGGTGTATCTCCCCCCCCCCCCCACACACACATACACACACTATATATATACTACACGTCATTATTGAAGGGCCAGGAACGTTTTCGAGTCAATTTTTGAAAGGAGAAATAACCTATTTTCTCTTACTCTTTTCTCCAATTCGTTGCCGTAACTGAATGGATAAGAGCTCAGACAACATTGCAGTTTCCTTTTGGCACGTGTTTGGGGATTTGCCGATTTGCAATGGGCGGCCCAAGGAAGACAATTTCCACACGAAATTGTCGAATCTTCAGCAGGGTCTCTCTGACGACGCAGGCAAGGTAGCGACAAAATTCGCTTTGCACGTGCAAGGCAAGCCCTTTTTGAACACTACTCCAGCCAAAGTTGCCCGCAGACGAGGATAAAAAGGACCCGTTCTTGGTTCGTTTTAACCATGCTTGCAAGACGACGGATGACGGATGAGCAGCGGGGGAGAGCCCTCGCTCTGCTTGATGAAGGCCTAGCGCAGCGGGAAGTTGCTAGACGACTTGAAGTGTCGCATTCCACAATCCAGAGACTGCTGGAGCGCTTCAATGAGACTGGAGCAGTCCAGGAAAGGCGTCACACGGGTCGACCCAGAGTAACGACAAGACAGCAAGACCGCTACCTTGCCCTCTCCGTCCTGAGGGAAAGGGCATCCACTGCGGTGACCTTGAGGGGTCAGCTGAGGGACGCAACAGGTGCTAACATCAGCTGCAGCACGGTGAGAAGACGGCTACATGAGGCAAACTTGAGGTCACGGAGACCGGCCGTCCGACCCGTGCTGTCACCGGTCAACAGAGTGCGCCGCATGACCTGGGCCAGGGAGCACGTGACCTGGACAAGGCAACAGTGGGCCCGGGTCTTGTTTTCGGATGAGTCCAGGTTCACCCTGACCTTTAACGATGGCCGGGCTCGGGTGTGGCGACGTCAAGGGGAGAGGTTCGCTGACGCCACTGTCCAAGAGCATAACCGGTACGGCGGCGGGTCGGTGATGGTGTGGGGTGGCATGAGCCGTGGTACCCGGACCCCCCTGCTCCCCATTGACGGCATCCTGAACGGGGTCCGGTACCGGGACGAGGTTCTGGCGGCCGTGGCACTGCCTGCGCTTGTGGACCTTGGTCAAGGCGCCATCTTCCAGGACGACAATGCACCTGCGCATCGAGCACGCCTTGTGACCGACTTCCTGGAGCAGCATGAAGTCGTCCGTATGGCCTGGCCAGCGTGCTCACCTGACCTGAACCCAATTGAACACCTCTGGGATGTGCTCGGGAGGCGCATCAGGGACAACCACCCCCCACCGGGCACCCTGGCCAGGCTGGTCGACATCCTGCAGATCGAGTGGGCGGCCATCCCTCAGGACACACTCCGTACCCTTGTGGGGTCGATGCATCGGCGCTGTGAAGCATGCATCCAGGCTCGGGGCGGACACACGCGATATTGAAAACAGATTGGCCAAATCTGACACTTTCTGTTTTTTGAAAAGGGGGGGATGTTCCTTTAAATGCATGTGCTGTTCACTAATGGGTTATTGTGCTAATTTCTTTTTCCAAAACAGGTGTGGAAATGATGAAATAAAACATAGAATCAATTCTAAACATTGTCAATTATTTCAACTTAAAATTAGAGAGGAAGGAAGAAGTGGCCCTTAAATTATGATTAGGAGTATATATTCAATCAGTTAAACACGTATTTGTGAAATGAGACCTGGTGATTTGCTTTTACTTCGAGTCAAAGGGAACAGAGATTTGTTTCTTTCTCGATCAGCCTTTTTTTTTTTTAAAGCAGCTTGGTCATTACTATCTGAGGATAGTTTCACGGTTTGATCTACAAAGATGAATAGCTGTGTATCTGCTTCTCCCCGTCTCTCTGTCTCTGTCTCTGTCTCTGTCTGTCTGTCTGTCTGTCTGTCTCTGTCTCTCTCGGTTTCGTTTTTTTTTTTGCTTTTTTGTTTTTGTTTTTGTTTTCTAACACAAAATGGCTTGTTCTTTCGATACAGCCGTGACCTCAAGATCTTACCTCCTCTGTTGAATTCCACACCCACAAAATAAACGTTGGCATCTTTTGCTCCAGTTACTGTGGTGGTGTTAGTGTTTCATTTTGTCCCGAGCATTCTTCATTTCAAGACTTTCCAGGATACAGAAATTTGCGCGTAGGATCAGTGTTTGCCAGATATTTACTAGCATATTTGGGAGGAGCCCATATGTTATTATTCCAGTGTAATGAATCCCTCTTGAACAAACTCCGGTCAAAAACTCCGGTTTCCACAAAATGTATATTTTGATGTTATCACTCGAGATTTAACGCTATACAGTTTGAATTGACTCATTTGAAGTTTAACAGTAACCATTGTGTAGCAGAATACCCCCAGCTGAGAAACTAATGGAGACAAGATTATTATGCAGTGGATTTTGGCAGACAGTATGCACACGTATTCGCCTGCGCAAACACGCAAGCACGCACACACACAACAACAACAACAACAACAACAACAACAACAACAACAACAACAACAACAACAACAACACATAAACACACTCACACACACAAACTCCCCCCCTCCCTCTACGACCTCCAAAGTTCCCTCCCTGCCATCTTCGACACCCTTGATTCCCAACCTCCCTGCCTACCCTCCCTCAGGGCTCCCCCTCTTCGACCCCCCAAGTTCGCTCTTCCCTCCTTCCCCCCCCCCCCCTCTTCGACCCCCAAATTTCCCTCTTCGCTCCCTCCCCCTTTTCTACCCCCAAAGTTCCATCCTCCCTCCCTCCCCCTTTTCTACCCCCAAAGTTCCATCCTCCCTCCCTCCCCCTTTTCTACTCCGAGAGTTCCATCCTCCCTCCCTCCCCCTTTTCTACCCCAATGTTCCATCCCCCCTCCCTTCCCCTTTTCTACCCCAAAGTTCCATCCTCCCTCCCTCCCCCTTTTCTACCCTGAGAGTTCCATCCTCCTTCCCTCTCCCTTTTCTACCCCCAAAGTTCCATCCTCCCTCCCTCGGGGCTCCCTCCCTCGGGGCTCCCTCCTCCTCTTCGACCACCAAAGTTCTCTCCCTCCCTTTTCAGACCAGCCGAGACAAATATCACTGCGTTCACTTAAATAATGTAAGGATACATCCCTGACGTAAGTATTCTGGGGAAGTTAACACCAAAGGGCTTAGACAAAAGAATCTTGAATACAAATGCATTAACAGAACTTAAGTACACAAAAACAGACCTCTATACAAACTGACTTAGAGGACCTATAACTGCCACAAAACAATTACATCTTAGATCTGAAAATGCAGTAAATACATGTACGCAATTAATCCTCATGGTAGAAACTGAGGCTCAATGGAAAATGGTAAAATAGGGGGTTATAATCATTGCCATCATTATCATTACATTACTATTATTATGATTGTAATTAGTATTGTCATCATTATTATTATTTATAGCCCAGCCGACTGCGCGAGGCCGTTATCAGGACTATAACCATCTCTAAACACACACCTCATTGATACCGAAGAAAACATGGAAAATAGAATTAAGCACACATACCCATGCAATCACGCACATAATCTAAGGATATGCCACTGGTGTTGATCATTGTCCAGTTTATCACCAGGGGGTGAAAAATTCCTGAACGCAAATGTATTAAATAAAATGCAAAGACTCGTACGTCTAAATTAACTAAACCTGCCTCTGCATTATTATTATGATTGTTATTATTGATGTAAATATTTTATTAAAGCCTAGCCGACTACATAGAGCCACATCACGGTTCTTTTCTTTCTTTTATTGTTGCTTAAAGCCCAGCCGACTGCGCAGAACCATATCAGGACTATAACCGCTTCAAAACACACAAAACTTCAACAGTAAAAAAAAAAAATTAAGTACACACAGCAATGCATTTGCGCACATAATCTAAGGACATGCCTCCGGCGTAGGACCATTCTCTCCGATTTATCGCACAGGGGAGATTTAAAAAACACACCTGAATACAAATATGAGCATACATAAGGACACCAAAACATACAAAAGCAGGCATGAATTACCTAAAATTGCTTCCGCATAATCTCATCTCCTTAGAGCTAAAAATGCACGTAATACATGCACCCAATTATCAATCCGAAGAAAAAACACGTAAGACTTTATCGAAAAAATACAGGTGAATGGACCATTAAGGAAGAAAATAAGTAGAAATGACAGAAAGCAAGGCAGCAAGGCAGAAACAAAGAGTGACAGAAAAGAAATTTCTAGCACAGAATTTCCAGAAGGTGGGGATACTATTTATACTGAAAGAGCCCACGGCAACCAAACGTGGGGTGGGGGGGATATCACGTTATAAATGTTTCAAACACATACTATACTTCATCAGGAAGAAAAGGAAAGAACATTAATTAAGTACACGTATCAATGCATTCGCACACATAATCTAAGGAGATGCCCCTGGCGTTGACCATTCTGTCCAATTTATCACACAGCGAATAAAAAAAAATCCTGAATATAAATTTAAATATAACCATGGACACTAAAACATAGAAACGAGCCTAAATTACCTAAATTGCTTCCGCATCTCATTTCCCTTGAGCCAAATGTGCTTAATACATGCACCCAATTATCAATCCTAAGAGAACGTCCATAGACTTTACAAAACACATACAGGTGAATGGACCAGTAAGGCAGAAAATTATAGGAAGAAATGACAATGCAAAGAAGGAAGGAAGAAACAAAGTGACAGAAAAAATTCTATCACAATTTCGAAAGGTGGGTATACTATTAATACCGAAAGAGCCCCCGGTATCCCCACGGGAAATTGCCTCTCCTCATAATGTTTCCTTAGAGCAAAAAATGCATTTAATACATGTACCCAACTTATCAGCCCTAATTAAAAGAATGTGAGGCTTTATGGATACATACAGGTAAATGGGCTAGCAAAGTAGATAAAGGAAAAGATTGCAGAAAGCAATGGAGCGAGGCAGACAAAGAAATAAAAGAGGAAATTTCTAGCACAAAATTTCCAAAAGGTGATAGATACTATACGTACAGAATGAGCCCTTGTCTTCAACACGAGGGCGCGCGCGCCCGTGCGTGTGCGTGTGCGTGTGCGTGTGCTCGCAGCTGATCACTTATGCAGATTTTTGGGATCCTCATCAAATGACGTCATCTTGAGAAACTCATGGGCTCGGTGTATGCACAAGAAAGACAGTGATGTTTTAAAATTTTCACTGAAAAGGGTTCTTTTCCATATACATACATCTAGACTTACACAATGCTGAAATGCCAGCCATTTTCACGTCCTGTTTAGGGAATTTCAGTAAAGAATGCGTTTAAACACAGTACGTAATTATTTCGTGTTTTGTTGTATGACCCACGTACAGCAACTTAAACGCATGCACACTTGTTGTGCGCACGCACCATCCCACGCCACCCACCGCACCCACACACACACACACGCACACACCACACGCACACACACACAGACACCACCACTCGACACACACACGGACAGCACATACCAGACACACGACGCACCACCGACACACACACACACCAGCACACACACACACCAGCACACACACATCACCCGAGACACCATCAGATGGACACCAGCACATCCTAGGACACACACACATCACCAACACAGCACACACACACCCCAGACACCCACCACAACCAGCCCACCCACCCAGACACCTTTCACCAGACCAGTACACACCACACCACACAACCACACACACCACACACCCACTACACGACCACTCCCCCCCCACCCCCACCCACCCATTGGTCTTTTCCTCAAACATATATTCTACATTTACATTCATGAACATAGAATTTTGCATTAACAGAATCAAGTCAGTCTTGTCTGCTATGTCTTTTGTGCATATACATGGACCGTAGACACCTAGCGATGCAACTAATTGTGTACGTGTTTGAAGTGTTGTGAAGTATGATTTGAGAAAGAAGATACTGCAGGGGAATATTTAGCTGCTTCATCTAAGGGCGACACGATAGAGGAGCAGACAGTAACACCAAGAACTGTCAGACAAGGCTGAAGACATCTTAAGAATGCTGGACAAGTGTAAAGGACCCCATAACAGCACCAACATGAACATGAAACTGTACAAATACTGTGTCCTTTCCACTCTACTTACCAGGACACTGTGAAGGTCGGGTAGGTGGATCAGACGTAGGTGAACGTGTAAACGACACCGTGGAGCGTTTTGGGATGTTGACACAGGTCATGGATGTGCAGGGCTTCTTGTTCACTGATGGCACGGTGCAGAAAGATCACAGTCGCTGTTGCTTCCTGCGGACACAGAAACTTTCTTTAGAACGTGCAACATACTAATTACAGTTGATGTGTTCTGGTCATGAATTTGTTGTACCTGGGATTTAAAAAAAAGATTCACTGTTCTGCATATTGGTAGGCCCGACAAACTGAACTGAGTGAGACTAGTTTGTATCATTGTTGTTGTTGGTAGTGTTGGTGGTCACAGATACAGTGTCTTTCCTAGTTACACGTTAAGCGTTAATTCTTAACACTGCTCTACCTGACCTGGTCTTGCAGTTCCGTGTTTTGTATTTTCCCCCATTATTATCAGTCTTATTGTTTAAAGCCCAGCCGACTGCACAAACCATATCAGTACCGTACCCATTTCATAACGTATCTAATATCTCAAAAACATCTGAAAAAAGAAAATTAACATATCAATGCACTCGCACACATTATCTAAGGATATGTCCGTGGCGCTGACCATTCCGTCCAGTTTATCACCGAGGATTTAAGAAAATCAATTCTGAATGCAAATGTAAAAATAAAAGACATTAAAACATGAAATTGGCCTGAATTACCTGAAATTGCTTCTGCACATCACCTTTCTTTTGAGCCAAAAATGCACTTAATACAGGTACCCAATTATCAGTCCTACAGAGAATGTAAGGCTTTACAGAACACATGCAGTGCATGGACCTGAAAGGCAATAAACGAGAAAGAAAGCAAAGGAGGAAGACAGAAACAAAGAGTGACGAAAGATAAAATTTTTGCACATAATTTCCTGGAAGTGGAGAACTATTTACACTGAAAGGGACTCTGGCATACCCACAGTTGAGTATGACTTGTAATCTTTATCTTTTTTATGGTAACTCGTCTCACGATACTCTATACCTTTGGCTGCAAGTAGCAGAAACTGAAGGTCTGTCTGCAAGAAGCCAAAGTCATGTTGCAATGCATGACCGGGCAAGAAACAGGGGCCCATGTCTTACACGGTAACATGCTCGGGCCCAAGTGGCGAGATATCAAATGGGGAGGGCGAGAAAAACAATGTGCTGTAAAACAGGACTTAGGCGGATGTGGATTTTAGCCAATGTAGGTGTTTATTTCACAACAAAAAACGGAGTCGTCAAACACAAAGGCAACTTGCACGACTACCATGTTTACCTCGCCAGCCAGATTCTGTGGATGCAACTTAGCCTTACCTAGCGAACAGCTAGCCGTGCTTGCCGCTAGGTGGAACAAAGAAACGCTTCTAGTAGCGTACCTCGCGAAAACGTCGCCTGCCTCGCGCGTATGAAACGTGAATTAGTATCTTCATGCAACTCAAAAAGTGCTGATTGTCCAGGCGACAACAACGTATGTAGGTTACTTGCTATGGGGGGAATCCTCTTCAGTTCCACAGATTAACTTTGGTGTAAACGCTGTTCGACACGTACTACGTGACGTAGTTATCCAATCACTACATAACCATTTTTGCCGCGTGACAACGGGTCGCTCATTCCGGAAAAAAATAACGCCATGGTGCAGCACCACCCAGTAGGCCTATGTGTTTGGTATGCGTTTTTTTGTTTGTTTTTTCTTATGAAGGATTTTTTTTTACATGATTTTGCCTAAAGAATTCTTTTATCCCTGTGGATTCTTCAACATGTGCCAGGAGCACACAGGACATCGGTTTGTCATTTTATCTGAAAGACTAGCGACCAGACCACCTATCAAGATATATTGTAAAGATGGGGGTGGTGGGATGGAGGGGTAGACAACATCCCAGAATGGAGTCCAGGGTTCTCGCATCCAAACCGATCAGTCAAAATATAGTTCCCTCCTTTCGACAGTTCAGACATTCAGACTCGTGCATGACCTGAACTCAGGCGAGAGACTAGTGCTCCCCGTGCAGATTATTCAGCTTTCACGCACTTGTCTGTTGTGTTCACGTGTGTGTCTTTTGTGTGTGTGTGTGTGGTGTGTGTGTGTGTGTGTGTGTGTGTGTGCGTGTGTGCGTGCATTCTTGGGTGCGTGCGTGTGGGCATGTGTGTGTGTATGTGTGTGTGTGATAGAAGAGAGAGAGAGAGAGAGAGAGAGAGAAGAGAAGAGAGAGTATGTGTGTGTGTGTGTGTAAAATCATGCGTTTTGCATCCAATCAATTACACAACCAACTAGCCGAATAATGCCCACCAGCAAATTCTCAACCAACAAACCAACTGGCCAACTAACTTTATAATTACACTTATGTCGTCCTCACCCTGTCTCCTTCAAAACCAAACTAGTGTTTTCTCTTCCATCCCTCCATTGATCGTTCATATAGCGGTTTTGCCTGTCATTTGTAATACAACCATGGACTCAAGATCTGGTATTTGGAGTTCAATCTCAACATCAGCATCATCATCAATTGTCCTGCCACATGACGTTCGCGATCATGGCCCTCCATATGCATCTTTCCCTTGTTGCCACAAGCACATCTTCCACCCTTTCTATCTTCAGTCACTCTCCATGTCCGTCCAATATTTTCCCTGGGTCTACCTGGTGCTCTTTCCTTCCAGCTTTCCTGTTGTGACCAGGTGCTCTGATTCCCCTTTCCTCATAAGATGGCCTACAAATGTTGCCTGTCTTTTCCTAATCCTCCTTATGAATGATCTTCTTGTGTCTGCCTCCATCAAGGCTGTCTCGTTTGTTTGTTTTTTTGCTGTCCATGGAACTCTCAACATTCTACATTGAAACCACATCTTGGCTGACTTAATCTTGTTCTGGCTTTGTTTGTTGACTGTCCACGCTCACAAACGTATAACATTATCGGTTCTACATAACATTCAAGAACTCTCTTCCTGATGTAAGTTGATAGGCATTTGTTGGTAAGAATACTTTTCATCTTCTTGAATGCTGTTTGGCTTGGCTGATTCTGCTGGCTATTTCTTATGTGCGGCTGCCGTCTGGTGAGATGATTGTTCCCAGATATTTAAACTTCTCAACCAGTCTCAAGGTTGTGCCGTTTGCTGTTATTTTGCACGAGGGGATTTCATATTTTTTACTGATTACCATAACGTCAGTCTTCTTGCTGTTTAGCTCCAACCCCTTAACTTTGCTTGCTATTTTTAGTATATTCACAAAGTTTTGTAAGTCCCTTTCATTTTCTGCAATTAGCACGGTGTCACTGCATATCGAATGTTGTTTATCATTTTTCCTCCAACCTTTAATCAAGAGTATTCTTCTAGGTTTCTCATGATGTTTTCGCTGTAAAGTGAAAACAGATCTGGTGGCAAAACACAACCTTGGCGGACTCTTCTTTTGATATTTTGGAAAGAGTTTATATCGTTTTCTATTCTCATTGCAACTGTTTGTTCCCAATACATATTTCTGATAATTCGTAGAGCTATTCCATCAATATTGAGTCTTTTTAGTTGGTAGATCAATTCTTCATGTCTTACCTGATTGAAAGTCTTGGTATAATCAGCAAAGCATAGATATAAATCCTTATTCAACTCGATTGACCTCTCTATAATAGTTCTTAGGATGTATATGGCATTAATAGTTCCTTTCCCTTCCACAAATCCACAATGTTCTTCTTTGCTATTTCTGTTTTGATTCTATTCCTTGTCCTCATCATGATTATTCTTAACAAGATTTTTGTTACATGACTCATCAAGCTGATTGTTCGAAGGAGTTCACATTCTATAACCCCTGTTTTTTTTTGGAAGTGCAATGAAACTTGATTTTGACATCTTTGGGGATATTTCCAGTGTCATAAATTTCATTTAGGAGGACTGTTATTTTTTCAATACCAAATTCCTCCAGGGCTTCAATCATCTCTGTAGTAATGTTGTCTGGTCTTGAGGCTTTTCCTGGTTTCATGTTTTTCAGTGCTGCTCTAACTTCATCTTTCATTATGGGTGGTCCTTCAACGTTCTTTGTTATAATGTGTTCTTCGTTTCTGTCATCTTAAAAAAAATCATGGCCAGACAAAACAAGAACAAAAATATCGACCCGCAACATGAAAATTACAACTGACCTGTTCACTACCGATCTTAATCCTTTGACTCCTGCACCTATCCACCAACTGCAAAAACGCAACCCTTTGACTCCTTCACCCTATCCACCAGCTTTCTGCAGGAAGCTGGTGGATAGAGTGAGGGAGTAAATGAGTTAAGTATTTGCTTTGACAACATGGTTGACAATGCAAGATGTTGATGGACAGGGTGAGGGAAGCAAAGGATTAATGCTCTGATCATTCTGGTGGTGTCAGTTTAGTTTCCTGAGTATGAATCAGAAATGTCAGTGATACTTGGAACAAAGACAGAGAAAGGACTCCAACACAGCCATCACAGGAAGAAGGCGGGACCCAGTTTCATGCGCAGTGCAGTTATCAGAGAAGAAGAAAAAAAGATAAAAGGAAGCAAGGGGAAGAGTCCACTGTTAATACAGCGCCAAAGACAATATATAATAAATAATAAAATGACTATATATAGATATAAGACAGAGACAGAGAGAGAGAGAGAGAGAGAGAGAAGAAAAGAGCGAGAGTGTGAAGAATACCAAGAAATAGTATAATGCATGCACCATTTAATTACAGTAAAAGAAGCTAAAATTCACTCCCATTCTACAAGAGCAAAATATCAGTTGTTCTACACCTACATGCACTGTTAAGAAGTTAACAAGAGTTAACAAGAAGTTACAAAAAAACACCCTGAGAGTGCAGATGGGACCTTAACCCACTCTCTAAATAAATGAATGAAATAAATAGATAAATAAATAAATAAAACTGAAATCAAAGCTACACAGACAGACTTTTTTTCTTTTTTTTGGATAATAGAAAGAAAAGTATATACTATTAAACGAAAACAGCATAGAATTAATCAAGCCAATGTGCGTAACTTGGACAATAAATCGTTAAATGGCAGTGCTGGAAAACAAAATCTGTCATTTCCATTAAAGGGAAGAGATAAAAAATAACAGTAACACCATCAGGACATACACAGCAATAACAATAGACAGAAA
>CM060305.1:33883228-33890728 GCA_030674185.1 Monoplex corrugatus | reverse complement strand
ATGTATATGAACAAAGTCTTCTACTTGGAGTGTTTTTAACCTTCTCGTCACATCTCCATGATATTTATATTTATGAACAAAGTCTTACTACTTGGAGTGTTTTTAACCTTCTCGTCACATCTCCATGATATTTATATTTATGAACAAAGTCTTATTACTTGGAGTGTTTTTAACCTTCCAGTAACATCTCCTGATATTTATGTTAGTTAACAAAGTCTTATACTTGGGGTGTTTTAACCTTCCAGTAACATCTCCATATGTTAATGTTTATGAACAAAGTCTTACTACGGAGTTTAACCTTTTAGCAGCATCTCCTGATGTTGTTTATACTAGTCTAACCTTCCAGTTAACCATCTCCTGATGTTGTTTATACTTGAGTGTTTTTAACCTTCCAGTAACATCTCGCTGATGTTGTTTATACTTGGAGTGTTTTAAACCTTCCAGTAACATCTCCCTGATTGTATTATACTTGGAGTGTTTTAACCTTCCAGTAACATCTCGCTGATGTGTTTATACTTGGAGTGTTTTTAACCTTCCAGTAACATCTCCCTGATGTATTTTATACTTGGAGTGTTTTTAACATTCCAGTAACATCTCGCTGATGTTGTTTATACTTGGAGTGTTTTTAACCTTCCAGTAACATCTCGCTGATGTTGTTTATACTTGGAGTGTTTTTAACCTTCCAGTAACATCTCCTGATGTTGTTTATACTTGGAGTGTTTTTAACCTTCCAGTAACATCTCTCTGATGTTGTTTATACTTGGAGTGTTTTTAACCTTCCAGTAACATCTCTCTGATGTTGTTTATACTTGGAGTGTTTTAACCTTCCAGTAACATTCCCGATGTTGTCTATACTTGGAGTGTTTTTAACCTTCCAGTAACATCTCCCGATGTTGTCTATACTTGGAGTGTTTTAACCTTCCAGTAACATCTCCGATGTTGTTTATACTTGGAGTGTTTTTAACCTTCCAGTAACATCTCCCTGATGTTGTTTATACTATGGAGTGTTTTTAACCTTCCAGTAACATCTCCCGATGTTGTCTATACTTGGAGTGTTTTTAAACCTTTCCAGTAACATCTCCTGATGTTGTTTTACTTGGAGTGTTTTTAACCTTCTAGTAACATCTCCCTGATTTATTTACTTGGGTGTTTTTAACCTTCCAGTAACATCTCTCTGATTTTTATATACTTGGAGTGTTTTTAACCTTCCAGTAACATATCCCAATGTTGTTTATACTTGGAGTGTTTTTTACCTCAGTAACATCTCCCTGATGTTGTTTATACTTGGATTGTTTTTAACCTTCCAGTAACATATCCCCAATGTTGTTTATACTTGGAGTGTTTTTAACCTTCCAGTAACATCTCCCTGATGTTGTTTATACTTGGAGTGTTTTTAACCTTCCAGTAACATCTCCCTGATGTTGTTTATACTTGGAGTGTTTTTAACCTTCCAGTAACATCTCCTGATGTTGTCTTACTTGGAGTGTTTTTAACCTTCCAGTAACATCTCGCTGATGTTGTTTATACTTGGAGTGTTTTTAACATTCCAGTAACATCTCCCTGATGTTGTTTATACTTGGAGTGTTTTTAACCTTCCAGTAACATCTCCCTGATGTTGTTTATACTTGGAGTGTTTTTAACCTTCCAGTAACATCTCCCTGATGTTGTCTTTACTTGGAGTGTTTTTAACATTCCAGTAACATCTTCCTGATGTTGTTTATACTTGGAGTGTTTTTAACCTTCCAGTAACATCTCCCTGATGTTGTTTATACTTGGAGTGTTTTTAACCTTCCAGTAACATCTCCCGATGTTGTCTATTACTTGGAGTGTTTTTAACCTTCCAGTAACATCTCGCTGATGTTGTTTATACTTGGAGTGTTTTTAACCTTCTAGTAACATCTCCCTGATGTTGTTTATACTTGGAGTGTTTTTAACCTTCCAGTAACATCTCTCTGATGTTGTTTATACTTGGAGTGTTTTTAACCTTCCAGTAACATCTCGCTGATGTTGTTTATACTTGGAGTGTTTTTAACCTTCCAGAACATCTCCCTGATGTTGTTTATACTTGGATTGTTTTTAACCTTCCAGTAACATATCCCTGATGTTGTTTATACTTGGAGTGTTTTTAACCTTCCAGTAACATCTCCCTGATGTTGTTTATACTTGGAGTGTTTTTAACCTTCCAGTAACATCTCCCTGATGTTGTTTATACTTGGAGTGTTTTTAACCTCTCAGTAACATCTCCCTGATGTTGTCTTTACTTGGAGTGTTTTTAACCTTCCAGTAACATCTCGCTGATGTTGTTTATACTTGGAGTGTTTTTAGCATTCCAGTAACATCTCCCTGATGTTGTTTATACTTGGAGTGTTTTTAACCTTCCAGTAACATCTCCCTGATGTTGTTTATACTTGGAGTGTTTTTAACCTTCCAGTAACATCTCCCTGATGTTGTCTTTACTTGGAGTGTTTTTAACATTCCAGTAACATCTTCCTGATGTTGTTTATACTTGGAGTGTTTTTAACTTCCAGTAACATCTCCCTGATGTTGTTTATACTTGGGGTGTTTTTAACCTTCCAGTAACATCTCGCTGATGTTGTTTATACTTGGAGTGTTTTTAACCTTCCAGTAACATCTCCCTGATGTTGTCTTTACTTGGAGTGTTTTTAACATTCAGTAACATCTCCCATGATGTTGTTTATACTTGGAGTGTTTTTAACATTCCAGTAACATCTCCCTGATGTTGTTTATACTTGGAGTGTTTTTAACCTTCCAGTAACATCTCCCTGGTGTTGTTTATACTTGGAGTGTTTTTAACCTTCCAGTAACATCTCCCTGGTGTTGTTTATACTTGGAGTGTTTTTAACCTTCCAGTAACATCTCCCCGATGTTGTCTATACTTGGAGTGTTTTTAACCTTCCAGTAACATCTCCCTGGTGTTGTTATACTTGGAGTGTTTTTAACCTTTCACTAACATCTCCCTGATGTTCATGTTTATGAGCAACGTCTTACTACTTGGAGTGTTTTTAACCTTCCAGTACCAACTTCCTGATGTTAATGTTTATAACGAAGTCTTACTATTTGGGAATCTTAAGTCTAATTATAAGAATCTACGATATGTAATTTCATTTGAGACATTGCGTCAAGTGAAGGTTTGGTCATGCTCGACACATACTGCTTTAAAAATGCTTTTCGTCTATGAACTTTGTTCATGCAGCAGGTTTTCTTTCTTCATTCTTCTTTTTTTTTTTCAGTCCTGCATGCCTGATATACCTTACACGGTGCAATTTATACCATATGTTTCAACGAAGCCGTCTGTTTTAGGACTCCTCAGACAGACACGCATGTGCCAAGACAAGCTTAGTGTCTGTGCTCATCGATTACATTGTTGTGTTTGGACAGGTAACAAGGCGTTATTGAGGGCACCGAAAACACCAACAGTACCTTGTGGAAACATTAGGGTTGTTTGACTTCAGTCCATTGAGTCCATGGATGATAGCACCTTCTGGGTGTTCCTTAGCTCACCGATATCTGGAACAGTGTCTAAGTGCTTTTTGGGATATCAATGATTTAGTATACTTTGAAAAAAATAATAAAAAGTAAAGTTTGTCTTTGCTGGTGTTTTAGGAGTCTTTTCTGTATATTATGTAATCAATCTGATTTCATGATTGCATTGTACTTATATCTGTAGCATTAGCAAACGTGTTTATTTTTTTTCATTTCTCTGTATACAAAAGCTGACACAACCTTTTTTTACCCCTCCGCTATATCATATTTATAATGTGTGTGTGTGTGTGTGTGTGTGTGTGTGTGTGTGTGTGTGTGTGTGTGTGTGTGTGTGTGTGTGTGTGTGTGTGTGTGTGTGTGTGTGTGTGTGTGAGTGTTGTGTGTGTGTGTGTGAGTGTGTGTGTGTGTGAGAGAGAGATAGTGTGTATGTGTGTGTGTGTGTATGAGTGAGTTAGAGAGAGAGAGAGACAAAGAGAGAGAGAATGTGTGTGTGTGAGAGAGAGAGAGAGCATATATATATATATATATATATATATATATATATATATATATATATATATATATATGTGTGTGTGTGTGTGTGTGTGTGTGTGTGTGTGTGTGTGTGTGTGTGTGTGTGTGTGTTACAAGCAATAAGAGAACGGGATAACACACAGGCATCAAAGCAGGTTACGAATTTTATTACAAAGTTAGCTTACTCCAACAAAGTGCCAACTATTTTTTGCTCGTGGCATCATTGTAAGCGACCCTCACAGACTTCATTTGCAAACAGTAAAAGATACAGATGACCAATCACACCAGCAAACAAGCATCAATTGATCTTTGCAGATTTGATCTGGCTGGTTCTGATCATATAACCACACTTTGATTTTGGGAAAAGTCAAATGTAGTGACAATATCTTTATTATCATCGTCATCACATCATAAAGATTTGCTTGCTTAGTCAGAACAGAACGTAATTCTCATTTGGATCTTCATGTTGAAGTCATAATTTGAAATTATATCGCTATATTATTCTGATGTATGCACGTGGTAATTTTATACTGGCATAATTTAATATGTCAGTTCTTCAACGACGTGTTCATTAAAATTCAAGCAAAAATTCCACTTAATTTATGAGGCAAGAGAAAGAGAGACAGACAGAAAGAGACAGAGACAGAGGCAGAGAGAGAGAGGGGAGAGAGAGAGAGAGAGAGAAAGGGAGAGAAAGGGAGAGAGAAAGGGAGAGAGAGAGAGAGAGAAGGGAGAGAAAGGGAGAGAGAGAGAGAGAGAGAGAGAGAGAAAGGGAGAGAAAGGGAGAGAGAGAGAGAGAGAGAGAGAGAGAGAGAGGAGAGAGAGAGAGAGAGAGAGAGAGATCCTCCTCTTTATCCTCACCCTTTGTGTTTTCTTTTTCGATTCAAACTCTATTCCAAGTTCATTTGCCTACCTATGTCAGAAATGGAGAAGACCAAAGACACATGTATACAGTGCAACTAAGCCAAAGACACATGTATACAGTGCAACTAAGCCAAAGACACATGTATACAGTGCAACTAAGCCAAAGACACATGTATACAGTGCAACTAAGCCAAAGACATGTATACAGTGCAACTAAGCCAAAGACACATATATACAGTGCAACTAAGCCAAAGACACATGTATACAGTGCAACTAAGCCAAAGACACATGTATACAGTGCAACTAAGCCAAAGACACATGTATACAGTGCAACTAAGCCAAAGACACATGTATACAGTGCAACTAAGCCAAAGACACATATATACAGTGCAACTAAGCCAAAGACACATGTATACAGTGCAACTAAGCCAAAGACACATGTATACAGTGCAACTAAACCAAAGACACATGTATACAGTGCAACTAAGCCAAAGACACATGTATACAGTGCAACTAAACCAAAGACACATGTATACAGTGCAACTAAGCCAAAGACACAGACAGTGCAACGAAACGGTTCTCTTCTTAAAAACGAAAATAACGTGACGTGACCTGTGTTATTGACTGTAGCTGTCTGAATGAAGCAGTCTGAACAAGATGAAAGGTACATAAAGACAGTGAAGACAACCAGTGTTTACTTTTCATTAAGACTTTTTTGTCACAGCTAATTTTGTGTTTGTTTGTCTGTCTGTCTGTCCGCCTGTCTTATTATTATTTTCGGTTTTGTCCTCGCTGTTTTCTACGTACTTTCCCTTTCCTTTTTTTCAGTTCTGTAGCTTTTTTTTTTTTTTCTTTTTTATTGTGTTTTTTTCTTTCTTTCTTTCTTTTTTCGTGCGTTCGTTCGTTCGTTCGTTCTTTCTTTTCTTTCTTTCTTTCTTTCTTTCTTTCTTTCTTTCTTTCTGTCTTCTTTTTTCCGAGTTTCTGACAAACGTGATTTTTTTTCTCCTGGGTAAGAAGTATTTACGTTGTTTGACTCACACTGTAAAGGCATTGCGCTGCTGCACAAGTCTGCAAACTCTGTCTTTAAGTGGGTGTGCATGTTGGTATTTTCGTGTTTCCATAAGCCACAGAAGAGAGACATGGCAGACGCATAAACAGATTCAAGCTCTTGAAGGTGTTAGCCTATGTTACGTTGACCTGGAGATGTGAAAAAGTCTCCACCCTTTACCCACCAAGCAGTAGGCACACACATACAGAATACATTCAGATCTTCCAATTGGAGGTTTGATGTCCTAACCAACTGGGCTGTTAGCTGTAGGTAACTAATTGCTTTATGAGGATAAAGATAATGAGGTAATGATGAGGATAGTGAGGTTTGACATCCCAACCAACTTAGCTATTAGCTGTCGGTAACTAATTGCTTTATGAGAATAAAGATAATGAGGTGATGATGAGGAGAGTGAGGTTTGACATCCCAACCAACTTAGCTATTAGCTGTCGGTAACTAACTGCTTTATGAGAATAAAGATAATGAGGTGATGATGAGGATAGTGAGGTTTGATGTCCTAACCAACTGGGCTATTAGCTGTAGGTAACTAACTGCTTTATGAGGATAAAGATAATGAGGTGATGATGAGGATAGTGATCAGGTTATTGATCAGTTTATTTATTAAATACCATGGTTATTGATTCGTTTAGTTATTTATATACTACGGTTTTTCATTCGTTTATCCATTTGCATACTAGGTTATACTGATTCGTTTATTTTTTACATACTACTTTTGGTAGCGCAGCAATTACTTTTGCAAAGACCGATATCGTTCTTGTTATGTTTGTGTTATTGTTGTTGTTTTTTTTCTATTTTCTGTTTTTCGTTCATATATATATCATATTTTCCGCTGTAAAAAGAGATCAGTTGAAGCTTAGAGAAGACAGATATAAGGTAAGTGAATGAAAGAACAAGATGGTCAGTGAATGGCAGAATATTTCCATGGTGACAGACAGGTGGAGACAAGACCGAACGGGAGAACTCAGCAGACAGTATAGACGTATGTTAACGCCCTACCGGTATGTTTCGTTGAAAACAGCATAGACAACAATATTTACGAAATCTAAAGCTTAACGTTTCAACTTATTGCTTTGTAAGATTATAAATGCATACACAATGAAAAATGTAACGATTAAGTTTAAAAAATAAAGCACTTTTTAAAAATTCTTTGACACAATTATTGGCCTTCCTATCCCGACCTACTTTTGGTTTCGTTTGGTTTTATGGCAAACGGTGATACATTCTTGTTTTTTTTTTGTTTTTTGCAACTCTAACAATTGTTTCAAAGCCATTTGATCATTTCAGTAGACAGTCCTATTTCGATCTAATGTGCACTAAACAATTTTTTTTTCATTCATTCTATGTGAATAAGTTTGTAATGTTTCTTAAACGGAAGGAATGTACATAAGATATAAAGTGGAATGTATTAATTTTGCATGGCTATGCGTGCTGACTGATCACCGGTGCCAGTGTTAAGATGCATGTAACAGATCCGGTTGCCAGTGCTGTGCTCTTGGGGAGGAGTTGTTAGTCGGGACGTGTGGTATGGAAAACACCTGCTTCCATACCGA
>CM060305.1:33873228-33875728 GCA_030674185.1 Monoplex corrugatus | reverse complement strand
CGCTATAAAGGGGGACTCTTCAATAATTTACGTACAGTTTCTATTATAATTAACAAGAAACACTACGAAAGCCCGGATGTGTTGGGGGTGTAGACGACGGGAGTAGACTGAGGGTGATGTAGAAGCACTGGGGAGAGAGACGGGGGAGAGAGGGAGGGAGAGAGAGAGGGGAGAGAGAGAGAGACAAGCAGACAGACAGACAAACAGAAAGACGGATAGAGAGACAGACAGACAAACAGACAGACGGAGACAAAGAAAAACAGAAAGAAACAGAGAAAGACGAATAGAGAACAGAAAGAACTGGACAGCAACAGAGACAAAGCAGAGACAATGACGATGAGAGAGAGACAGAGATGGAGACACAGAGAGAGAGAGGCACAGAGAGAGAAAGAGAGGCACAGAGAGACAGAGGCAGAAACAGAGAGAGACTTCAGACTTCAGAACATTTTATTACATAAGGATAGTAGCATTGGGTCCCACTGAACCTGTCTTACATCTAGTTATTGCTACTCTACACAAAAAATACAAGCATATTAGAAAATAAAATAGAGATGGATAGATAGATATAGATATACATGTAGACATTGATATAGACATAGACATAGATAGATAGATAGATAGATAGATAGATAGATAGACAGATAGATAGATAGATAGATAGACAGAAGATGATGAATAGATAGATAGATAGATAGAATAGATAGATAGATATATAGATAGATAGATAGATATATGCATACATACATACATAGAGCGAGAGAGAGAAAGAGAGAGACAGAGACAGAGAGAAGAGAGAAAAGAGACACAGAGAGGAGAGAAGCAGATGGGCAAAGTTTTGTTGGTCTTCAAGTACATGGATGGTTACCCAGCATTTCCCCAAACGCAATAGCTCCACTGAAAACCCTGGCACACTTGCACAGATGGAACATATTAGAAGAGTAGATTTAAATTGTCCAGTCTATAGAATACATACAGATAGTCAAGGATGGATAAGTGTACATGTACATATATTAGGGGAAAAAAAGCTGTGGAAAATCGAAAAGAAAAGAAAGATAGAAAAAGAAAAAAAAAAGAAGTAGTTTGAAAACTTGGGCCAATGAAGAATGATAGATGTAAGACTTTGATAGGAAATGAAAAACGGATGTATATAAAAAAAAGAAGAGAAAAGTATGGATAAAAGAGTACGCTAAATTAACATCAAAACATAAATATTGATAACGGATAGCCCACACACCGACACTGCTGGAAACTAATAGGAACACAGCAGACACGCTGGTCAAGAGATGTCTTTTGACCCTTAGCATCTAAATAACATTATACATGTACTCTCCAACTTAACCAAACAGAACAGCTGGTATCTTACAGCGAACAGAAGACCACCCAGGTATCGGCAGTCATGAAGATATTTCTTCAAGAACCTCTGAACCGAGAAGGAAGGAAAGACAATTCATATTTGCAATCTCTCGTTTTCCAGATTAAAGAAAAGATTGTCAAGCACTTCTAATTATTCCCTCTTTATACGAAAATGGTTTTAGAAAATCCACATTTTGTATTTTTTTAAGGTTATTGTGATCTTCAAAAAAATCTTCTATTATTAAAAAGTTGGCGTGCATCAAGACCAATAATAGACCGTCATGGCAGTCAAAACAGATTTTAACTGTTTTAGTTATTGTCATACTCTTATGAGAAACATTTGATCATACATCTTCTTTTTAATTCCTTTGACACTTTTTTGTCGTGTTTTATTGATCTTGATCTTCCAAATTTGGTATTTGGCAACGGTCCACTCTTAACAAATATTCGGTAAACATTCACCCACAATAAGCTGAAAATCTCTCTCTCTCTCTCTCCCCCCCCTCTCTCTCTCTCTCTCTCTCTCGCTCTATCTCTCTCCCCCCCCCCCCTCTCTCTCTCTCTCTCTCTCTCTCTCTCTCTCTCTCGCTCTCTCCTGTAGATATGAAGCTCTTTCTTATTTCATAAGACTTCCTGTTTATGTGAATAAAATTTGCATTGCTTAACCAAGCTGATGATAAAATGTTATCAAATACCTGCCTGCATGTTGAATAGTGTCGAGAGTGGCAAAGGCAAAAGTAGAATGCCCCACCATTTGAAAAGAACGTTGGAGAGGAGATGGTGATCGGGAATCCAGAATAACGAAGAAGACCCCCCCCCCCCAAAAAAAAATCGTCCACAGATGGGGCTGTAAGACCCCGTGCATGAAAGGGATTATAGTGAAATTGCCCTAGCACAGCAACGAAATCATTCACTTGAACCAGGGGCTGGACCCTGGTGGTAGGGAACGCTTTCACAGACTGTGATGGCTCTCAAGGGCTGCAATCATCTCGTAAGTGGTACACACCTGAATGATAAGTAATCAGATGACAAGAACATCATATACCTTTATCTGTATGTATCTATATCTTTCGCTGTATTTATATCTACATCGTTATCTATATATCTATATCTACATCAATATCTATATCTATATCCGCATCTATAT
>CM060305.1:33858228-33868228 GCA_030674185.1 Monoplex corrugatus | reverse complement strand
TAAAGAAAAAAGTACATGCCTACAATGACAATAGAACACATTCAAAAGACATATAGACTACACATAGAAAATATAATGGGGATGGTCATGTTGGCCTATTTTGTTAATTTCTTTAATGAACAATACGTCAGAGTTAAAACATAACTGGGTTTAAAGAAAAATAAAAGAATAGAAACACAAATTCATAAAAAGTGCAAGGCTGGATGGATGGTTGAATAAATGAGTGGATGGATGAATACATAATTAACAAACACATAAATATATAGTGCATTTGCTGACGAAGGTACACAGCTATTTGTCGAGTGTGTTCCCAGTTTCCAAGTATCCTACGTATTAGGCCTGCATAATAAACCATTGCGTCAACTTAAAATGCAACTGAGATTGATTTTATCAGATTGCGCATTAATGTTATTATATATTGTTATCATCATACAGCCTGTTAGTTACAGGGGGGTGCACAAAGTAGGTATACAGTAAGTATCACATCATTATTGTAATGCTTAATTCCACTCTCGATTAGAGGAGTGTATGAATACCGACGGCAAGCAGTTTGAGTATCTGAGGGATTAAGGCTGTGCTTGTTATTACATGCTATATGCAATATTCATTTGTTTGTATAATAAATGCAATGAGTATTGTACGTGTTTTCTTTTTCATAACTGTATACCTACTTTTGCACCCCCCTGTATATCGCTTTCGTAGTATGCATACTGTATCAAACTATAGAAGGTCTCTATAAAAGCAGATTTAAGGAGGTGCTCTCAAGATAGCAGCAAACAAAACTGCTCACAATAATAATTAGCTTGCATCAGAGGTTTACGTACCGATAACAGAATGGCTTCACGAACGGCATGGTGAAGCGTCTCATCAACGACCTTGAGAGTACTGCCTCGCATGAAAAGCTCCAAATCTTTTTTTATTTACCATGATCATGATTATGATTATGATGATGATTATCATCATGATTTTGATTATTATGATTATGATGATGATCAAGATACTCGTCGGCCTCTTTACATCTCAGGAGATGATAGTCTGCACCAGGAGGCGTTGTGGTCATGACGTGCACTTTCTGCTGAGGCTGTGCAGGCCGATTCTTGAGTGGCAATCTCTGTCACATCTGCCACATACAAATTGAGTCGATATTGTCTGGTTTCTGGAAGTTGCTTGCGAAGAGCCCTTTTCTCATCTGCGCTTTTGCTCTCCTCCTCTCCGCATTCACAACGTCTTGCTGAACGGCTGTCCGCCACGCTGCCTGTCTTCCGCCAGAGTCTCCCAAGAGCCTGGGTCAATCCCTGAGCTTCTAAGGTCCCTTTTGCATGCGTCTACAAAGCGTAGCTGTGGGCGTCCTGGAGTTCGCTTCCGGTTTGCCAGTTCGCCGTAGAGAACGTCTTTTGGTATGCGTCCATCCTCCATTCGACGCACATGGCCAAGCCAGCGTAGTCGGCGTTGGCTTAGAAGGGCAAGGATGGTCTGTAGGCCCGCACGACGGAGGACCTCTGTGTTGGTCACCTTGTCTTGCCATTGGATGCCGAGGATGCGTCGCAAGCAGCGGAGATGGAAAATGTTGAGCCTCTTTTCTTGGCTGGCGTATGTGGTCCAGGTTTCACTTGAGTACAGAAGTGTGCTCAACACACATGCTCTGTACACCTGCATTTTGTTGTTCGCAGTGAGACTGCTGTTGGACCAGACCCGCTTGTTCAGTTTAGCCATAACAGATGAGGCCTTTGCAATTCTGGCGCCGATTTCAGCGTCCAGAGAGAGGTTGTCACTTATGGTGGACCCCAAGTACTGAACTTTGTGGACAGTATTGAGGTCGTAGTCTCCAATGTGTAGAGATGGTGGTTCTTCACAGCCTTGGCCTAAGATCTCAGTTTTCTTCAAGCTGATTGTGAACTCTCTGCAAGCGTGGGCGAAGCGATCAACGAGCCTCTGGAGATCTTGTTCATTGTGGGAAGCCAGCGCAGCATCATCTGCGAAGAGGCTTCTCTGATGGTCTTCTTTTCCACCTTAGTTTTGGAACGAAGCCTGGCAATGTTGAAGAGCTTTCCATCGGTCCTTGTATGAAGATATACCCCTTCTTCAGATCTGCAGAAGGCATAGGTCAGCAACATCGAGAAGAAGATCCCCAACAGAGTTGGGGCCAAAGCACATCCCTGTTTCACTCCGCTGCTGATTCTAAAAGGCTCTGATACTACTATAATAATAATAATAATTACAATATTTATATAGCGCAAAATCTTGATAAAATCAAATCTAAGCGCTGAAACAGACACACACACACGCACGCACGCACACACACGCACGCACGCACGCATACACACGCACGCACGCACACACACACACACACACACACCCACACACGCGCGCGAGCGCGCGCGCACACACACACACATGCACACACACGGCTATAAATGGGGAGAAAGAATAAAAGCAATGGAAAATTATAGAGAGCATATTATATACAATTATATATTACAATGTGATTCCCCTCCGAGTGGAGACAGTCTGCAGAGGGGATTGAGTGAGGTCAGGATTTTATGCAGAGGAGAAAAGGTGAGTTTTGAGAGCGGACTTGAAGGAGACAAAAGTAGGTTGCTGACGGACTGAGAGAGGAAGTTTGTTCCAGGAGAGTGGACCATAGGTATTGAGCTTAGTGCGTGGAAAGCGAAAAGTCAGAGGATCGGAGGCAGAGCGGGGGGTACGTGAGGGAAGATAGATCTCAAGTAGGCTTGACAGGTAATCGGGAGCTGCGTTATTGAGGCTTTTGTAGCACATGGTGTCTAGTTTGTACTGTATGCGCTTTGATACAGGGAGCCAGTGAAGTTGTGCCAGGAGAGGAGATATGTGGTCAGCTTTTTTTCTTTTTGAGTACAAGGCGTGCAGCATTGTTTTGAATGCGCTGTAGGATGTGAATGGTGGAGGCAGGAAGACCGGACAGGAGTGAATTGCAATAGTGAATGCGAGACATTATGAAGGAGAGAACGAGTTTTGCAGTTGTTTCGACAGAGAGATACTTCCTGATCAGGCTTATACGATGGAGGTGATAGTAGCAAGATCTGGCAGTTTGAGAAACAAAGTTGTTCATGGACAGGGTAGAGTCAATGCAGACACCAAGGTTTTTAGCTGAATCAGAAATTGGGACTGATGTGTTACATAATGGGAGAGAAAGAGGAGGCAGCTGAGAAAGTTTCTGACGGGTGCCAATGAGGATAGCTTCTGTCTTGTCATCATTTAGCTGAAGTTTGTTGTGTGTCATCCAATTTTTAATGTCCGAGTAACACTCAGTGGTGCGAGTCAGGAGGAGCTGTATATTGTCAGGTGAGTCACTGTCTTGAAGTTGGGTGTCATCAGCATAGAAGTGGTGTTTTATAGAGTGGGAGTTGATGATGGTGGACAGGGGGGAGGTGTAAAGAGTGAAAAGAACAGGGCCAAGGACAGATCCTTGTGGAACACCACAGGTCAGGTATGCAGGTTGAGAGTAAGTGCCATTGATGAGAACAGTTTGTTTTCTGTTTGATAGATACGAAGTGAACCAGGAGAGAGCAGTGTCAGAGATGCCAAAAGTATGATGGATTCTAGAAAGGAGAATACCATGATCAATGGTATCAAAGGCTGCAGACAGATCAAGGAGTGTGAGGAGAGAGACTTTGCCAGTATCAGTTGCAAGGAGGAGATTGTTGAGAATGTGTAGCAAGGCAGTTTCAGTGCTATGGCACTGGCGGTAGGCTGACTGGAAAGGATTGAGGAGATTGTTGGCAGACAGGTGAGAGTTCAGTTGGTTGAGGACAACTTTTTCAAGCAGTTTTGACAAGAAAGAGAGATTAGAGATAGGCCGGTAATTTTTCAGTTCATTTGGGTCTAAATTGTATTTCTTGAGGAGAGGGTGAACAATAGCAGACTTGAAAGAATCTGGGACAGTTCTACTACTACTACTTTTACCACTACAACATTACTACTACTACTATAATTCTACTACTACTACTACTACTTACTACTACTACTATACTACTAACTACTGCTACTACTAATAATAAAATATAATGATAATGATAATAACGATAATGATAATAGTTATAAAAATAATAATGAGGAGGAGAAGAAGAAGAAGAAAAAGAAGAAGAATGAAGAGTGGCAGAATGGTTCACACGTTCGCCTGCCAATAACTAAACTCGAGGTTCCAAGGTTCGTTTCCCATTGAAACCTCAACTTTTCTCCACAGCTTGACTGGAAAGTCGAACTGAACATTTAATCCTTCGAAGGGGACGAAAAATGACTTTGACCCGTGTGCCTTCTGGCCTGCGCACGTTTAAGATCTCTCTCTCTCTAGCTCTATCTCTCTCTGTATTTTGTCTCTCTCTGTGTCTTTGTCTTAGTGTCTCTCTGTCTCTCTGTCTTTTTGTCTGTCTGTCTCTGTCTCTGTCTCTGTTTCTCTCTCTGTGTCTCTGTCTGTCTGACTGTTTATCTGTTTGTCTGTCTGTCTGTCCGTCTCTCTGTCTGTCTGTCTGACTGTCTATCTGTTTGTCTGTCTGTCTGTCTGTCTGTCTGTTTCTCTCTTTCTCTTTCTCTTTCTCTGTCTCTATCTCGTCTCTGTCTCTCTGTCTCTCTGTCTCTCTCTCTCTCTCTCTCTCTCTCTCCTCTCTCTCTCTCTCTCTCTTTCTTTCTTTCTGGCTCGGTCGCCCACTCGCCGTCAGCATTACTCACAAAACTCACAAATGATGAAAACAGTTCATTTCCCGGTATCCTCTTGTTTCTCTCATATATCTGAAAAGTACGTGTGAGGAGAGAGCTATATGATTGTAGTTCTGATGCCTCACACACACACACACACACACACACACACACACACACACACACACACACACACACACACACACACACACACACCACCACTGCTCGGACTTGTATTGGAGTACTTTTGTTTTTCTGTTTTTCCTGAATGATTCTACACTATATCACACACACACACACACACACACACACACACACAACAACACACACACACACACACACACACACACACACACACACACACACAACAAAAGCATGCACGCACAGACACATACACACATGTACACGGAAGCACGCACATAGATACACATACAACACAATAACACCAATAGCAACAACATTATTAAACTTTCATCGTCAGAATAACTTAACAGCTGTACCCACAAAACACACACATATACACACACACAAACTCACACACAAACACACAAATACATACACCCACAACACGCATACACACACACACACACGCACGTACGCAAACGCACACACGCACACGTACACAGGCATGCTTGCACGGACACACATAAGCACGCAACAATTACAACAACAACAAAAGCATCCTCCTCATCAACAGCAACAGCAACTACAACAACAACATCATCAAACATACATCATCAGAATAAGTTAAAAGCTGTTCCGACAACACACACACACACACACACACACACAGACACACACACACACACACACACACACACACACACACACACGTACACACACACACACACACATTAACACGCACACACACACAAAACACACACACACACACACACATGAACACACACACGTACACACACACACGCACGCACGCACAATTAACATACACACACACACACACACACACACACACACACATGAACACACACACATGAACACACACACACATCACACACACACACACACACATTCACACACACACCACACACACACACACACACACACACACACACACACACACACGCACACACATACACACATACACATACTCGTAAGTGAAATAAATCTACGACTCCTCCACACTGAACAGGTTTAAGATGTTCGCACTTGATACAGTCTGACTTTTCCCTTTAGCTCATGTTAGCATCGACAAGAGGTCCCTGCACTGGCTGCCTCCACTAAGCAGCATTGGTTACAAAATTCCGGACTACTCAAACTGATGTAGTGTTGATTGATAGGACCAATGGTTGTATACAACAGACTGCCTGAAAGCTTTTTGCTCCTGTGCAATCAAGTGCTTTTTTTTTTTTTTTTTTTTTGCCCTGTGTTTGTCTGTCTGTGTGTTTATTCGTCTGTTTTGCTTGTTTTCTTTGTTTTGGTTTTGTTCCTTTGTTTTGGTTTGGTTTGGTTGTTTGTCTGTTTTCCTTGTTTGTTTGTTTGTTTGTTTGTTTCATTTTCTTCATACCACGTTTTGTGTATCTGATCTATTTCAGTGCCGTTTGGAACGTGTGATTTTAAGGTCTGACTAATTGTCTGAGTATGTGACATAAACAAACACACACACACACACACACACACACACACACACACACACACACACACACACACACACACACACACACACACACACACACCGCGCGCACTCACATGAACACACACACACATACACACACATACACACCTAAAGAGAGAAAGACAGAGGGAAGAGAGAAGGACAGAGATGTACAAAAGGGAGAGAGACAGAAACAGAGAGAGGCATAGAGACAGAGAGAGGATAGAGACGAGAGAGAGGATGAGATAGGAGAGGAAGAGAGAGAGAAGAGAGAGATGAGACGGAAAGACAGAGAGAGAAACAGAGAGAGAGAGAGAGAGAGAGAGGAGAGAGAGGAGAGAGAGAGAGAGAGAGAGAGAGAGAGAGAGAAGGCATAGATAAACAATGATAGACAACAAACATTTGGTTGTTGAAAATGAACAAGAACAAGTAAAATAGAACCGAAGCTTTGTTGACACGGAGAACGAGAATGGGTCGGAAAAAAAATGCAAATCCAGTCGACAGTGGAACAAATACATGTATAGTTGTGTTCGGAAAGACAGAAAGAAGTAATCAAAAGTTCAAATTTTAAGATATATTTGATCTCAATTTAATGTCATGAATCTCTGTCTGTCTGTCTGTCTGTCTGTCTGTCTGTCTTGTGTGTGTGTCTGTCTGTCACCCTCCCTCCCTCTCTCTCTCTCTCTCTGTCTCTCTCTGTCTCTCTCAGTCTTTCTATCTTTCTCTCTCTCTCTCTTTCTCTCTGCCTGTCTGCCTGCCTGTCTGTCTGTCTGTCTGTCTGTCTCTCTCTCCCTCTCTCTCTCTATCTCTCTCTCTCTCTCTCTCTCTCTCCCTACCTACTGTCTGTCTGTCTGTCTGTCTGTCTCTGCCTGACCTTCTGTTCCCCCCCTCTCTCTCTCTGTCCCTCTCTTTTTCTCTCTTTCTATATATCTCTCTCTCTCCCTCTGTCTCTCTTTCCCTCTCTCTCTCACTCTCTCTCTCTCTGTCTCTGTCTCTCTGTCTGTTTGTCTGTATCTCTCCCATTATGTATATCTATACGTGAATATGCGAGTATGCATATGAATTTGAATGTGTGCTACTCTCTGTCTCTCTCTCTCTGTGTCTCTCTGTCTCTCTGTCTCTCTCTGTCTCTCTCTCTCTTTCTCTCTCTCTCTCTCTCTTTCTCTATCTCTCTCTTTCTCTCTCTCTCTCTCTCTCGCTCTCTCTCTCTTTTTGCCCCAGTGTCAATGAGAACCAGTAACAAGACCGCACAATGAAAAGCACATGGAAACAACCCACACTACAAAGGCTTGCTTGCAGGCTAATTATTGTCATACTGACAGTTACCTGTCATCACTAAAAGTTCCTGTCTTACACACACACACACACACACACACACACACACACACACACACACACACACACACACACACACACACACACACTCAATGTATAGAGGTTTGTATACACACACACACATACACAAACACACACACACACACACACGCACACACACGCACACACAATATGCATAGAGTTTCGTATACACACTTACACACACACAACACACACACACACACACACACACACACACACAATGTATAGAGACTCTTATGCACACACACAACACACGCATACACAACATATCCCCCTACACACACACACACACACACCACACACACACACACACACACACACAACACACACACACACACACACACACACACACACAAAAGCACGTACCTATGCACGCAAACACACACAAACACACACACACACCACACGCAACACACTACACCACAGCACACACCACACACACACACACACACACACACCGCACACACACACCACACACACACACACACACAGTTTATAGAGGTTTGTGTAGAGACATGTGTGTCTAACATGACTACCCATGCAATTTGTTATGATTGCTTCGTAAATTGATGAATTCAACGATGGCTAAGATTCGCAGTTGCCTCTTGTTATTCTGAGAGGCAATCACGTATAAGTGAAACAATCTGTCCATGTGTGTGTGTGTGGTGTGTGTGTGTGTGTGTGTGTGTGTGTGTGTGTGTGTGTGTGTGTGTGTGTGTGTGTTGTGTGTGTTATGGTGGTGTGGTGTGTGTGTGTGTGGTGTCGTGCTGTGTGGTGCTTGTGTGTGTGTGTGGTGTGTGTGTGTGTTTGTGTGTGTTGTTGTGTGTGTGTGTTGTGTGTGTGTGTGCGTGCACGTGTGTGTGTGTGTGTGTGTGTACACGCGCGTGCGAGTGTGTGTCTATGTGTGTTTGTGTATGTGTGTGTGTGTGCACGCGCGTGCATGTGTGTGTGTGTGTGTGTGTGTGTCTGTGTGTGTATGCGTGTGACAAAGACAGAGAGAGAGAGAGAGAGAAGACATAGAGACAGAGAGGAGATTCAGAGAGAGATCGAAGAGAGAAAGAGAGAGATCGAAGAGAGAGAGAGAGAGATCGAAGAGAGAGAGAGAGAAAGAGAGAGAGAGAGAGAGAGGAGAGAGAGAGAGAGGTCGAAGAAAGAAAGAAAGTAAGAAAGAAAAAGAGAGAGAGAGAGAGAAGGAAAAGGGAAACAGACAGAAGGAGCTTCACAGAGAGAGCGAGAGAGAAGGGGGAGGGAGGGAGTCAGAGGTAGGAAGAGAGAGGGAATCAGAACTGGAGTGAAAGAAAGAGAGAGAGAGAAAGAAAAGAGAGAGAGAGAGACAGAGAGAGAAAGAGAAGGAATGAGAACGGGAGAGAGAGACGAGAGAGGGAGACAGAGAGAGAGAGAGAGAAAGAAGAGAGAGAGACAGAGAGAGAGAGAGAAGGAATGAGAACGGGAGAGAGAGAGAGAGAGAGAGAGAAACAGACAGACAGACACACAGATAAAGAAACAACAGAATAACGAGCAAGAAGTGTTCATTATTTGTGCGTTTTTTGCGGAATGCTTATGAGGGAAAGACAGAGGGGGGTAGACAGGAGGGACTGAGAGAGCAGAAGGACAGAGACAAAGAGACAGCGAAAGAGAGAGAGAGGAGTTAGTAGTAGTTGTTGTTGTAGTAGTAGTAGTAGTAGTAGTAGTAGCAGTAGTAGTAGTAGTAGTTGTTGTTGTAGTTGTACTAGTAGTAGTTGTTGTTGTTGTAGTAGCAGTAGTAGTAGTAGTAGTTGTTTTTGTAGTTGTACAAGTAGTAGTAGTAGTTGTTGTTGTAGTTGTACTAGTAGTAGTAGTAGTAGTTGTTGTTGTTGTTGTTGTTGTAGCAGTAGTAGTAGTAGTAGTTGTTATAGTTGTACTAGTAGTAGTAGTACTAGTAGTAGTAGTAGTAGTTGTTGTTGTTGTTGTTGTTGTAGCAGTAGTAGTAGTAGCAGTAGTAGTAGTAGTTGTTGTTGTTGTTGTAGCAGTAGTAGTAGTAGTAGTAGTAGTAGTTGTTGTTGTTGTTGTAGCAGTAGTAGTAGTTGTAGTAGTAGTAGTAGTTGTTGTTGTTGTTGTTGTAGTGTAGTAGCAGTAGTAGTAGTACAACAAGGGAAAGAGAGTCTGATAACAATTACGGGAAAGAGAGTGATATGTTTACGCAACAAGACAATCCATTGGCGGCACTCTGCAAGTCTAACAGAGCTAACGATGTCATCAGCACAGAGCCCCTACCAGAAGATGTTGATCCCTTAGGTACACAGTCCTCATTATGTACTCCGGCTGTACGAGAACGAAGAACAGATGGTAAAGGAAGACCCACAAGCCCAACCAGTGTTATCC
>CM060305.1:33830728-33838228 GCA_030674185.1 Monoplex corrugatus | reverse complement strand
TCTTTTGTTTCGTTAATGAGATACACATTCTCGTTTTATTTCCATATGTTTATGATTATTACTTGTATGCTTCTTTCTTTGCCTGTTTATCCTTCTCCATACGCAGATTTCATTCTCGATTTACTGCCCGTGCCATGTGTGCTTTTGTCGTATGAGAGGCTGTCAGAATATGCAACACAGAAAATCTGCCACCGATACGTACGACACATGACCAATTTTGGAGATGTATGTTTTTTTGCAGGTGCACACACAGAGGAACCCAGCGGCATTGGCAGTACATCTTTTATTAGCGAAAATGAAATCTGATATAAAATTTGGCTGAAACCGACCGGCCAAGCAAGGCCAGGTCAAGACTGTGTGTTAATGGAAAGGGGAACGTCTGCAGTCTTTGCGGAGAATGAAACAGTCTTGTCTGAATATGAAAGCAACAAAGGTAAAGCTTGTAGTATTCAGTGGTAACTTTCAGGGAAAACCTCTAATGCCGACAAGAAGCAAAGTGACTGCTGAAATAAGTATATCTAGTTTTATTCATTAATAAATCAATTGAGTTAGGTAGTAAGTTAGTTGGTTGCTTGGTTAGTTAGTCGGTTAGTTTGTTAGTTGGTCAGTTAGTTAGTTAGTTAGTTAGTTTGCTCTTTAGTTAGTTTGTTATTCATGCATTCATTCATGTATTTATCTTGCATTGGTGTCTCTTAAAAGCAATGCTTTGCTTAATTGACACCGTAAGCGATGGGAGGAAAAGACCTTCACATGAGAAATTGAGCAAAAAGATGGCCTTTGCAGAATTCGATGTAAGGGGTTATACAAACGGACGTAAAATTCTGCAGCTATGTGTATGGTCATTTTATTTACATTTCTATTTAGTGTAACCTTTGAGCTGAGCTACAAATACTTTATGTCATGTTTATACTTGGCTGGTCTCATAATCCAGAAGTTATGAAAAACCATTCTGCAGTCTTGAAGTTACTTCAGACAATAACCAACAACGATCCATATCCCTCATTGACACAAGTAAAACAACGACAAGCACGCAAACAAACACACGACAAGCACGCAAACAAACACAAATAATCTAGGGGGCTACTGGCAAAACATTCTTATTCTCCAAAGGAAATAGTCATTCGAGGTTCCCAACCAGAACGACGTATCTACCTTCTATACTCCTTTTGAGGTACACTATTCTGGCAAGCATCCTTGGAATAACCATGTAGGTTTATCAAGGACAGCTTCTTTCTTCAAGAGTCAGTATGAACAATGACAGACATCACTGACATTCACGTAAAAGAAACCAACTTCAAGCAACGGGTAATGGCAGAAAGCATTCATCACACCGCAACAATCCGCCAGAGGAGAAAATGTTTCTCGACAACTACTACACCCCTCAAAATACTAGTACAGCACATCTCAACTATACCTACGACGTAGTCCATTTCTAACATTGCCCGAGCGACGCACTTGTCGATCTCTGGGGGTTAATGTACTTTAGAACAACAACTGACTCTGTCGCATGAATGAAGCAGGAAGCAATAACTTCTTGTCATACTACTGGGTGTAGATATCGGTAACACCTATAGATCAACAACCTACTGCAAAACATTGCAATCCCACTTGAAGATTCATTGCTTTACCCATCCTAGGGATGCTTGGGGCTCTTTCTAAATAACAATCATTCCCGACTTCTGTCAATTCTTTGCAAGACATTGCCTCATTTCTGTCAACTTCTTTGTTTTTTCTTCTGTTATTTGTTGTGTTTTTCATGTTGTTTATGATGTGTAGGCAAGATGAGGCTCCAGCCTTTTTGAATACATTGGTTATTCTTATTCTGCCTGTTTTCTTTCTGTCTGTCATTTCTTCCAGTGTGTCTTTCTGACTTGCCAGTCGTTTTGTTTTCCACGAAGTGCTGTGCTTTTTTTTTCCTGTATAATCGAGATTGGTTCTGGTAAAAATAAAATGTGACCTCCCACCACAAAATCAGTCTTAACAAACATTTTGGGCATTTTGAGATATACATATTACTGGAAAGTGTACATTCTAATGATTATTTTGGTACTTGAATAAAGCTTGTACTGAAAAAATGTAGATGTTATGTATGTTTAAAGTCATTAAGTTGTATGACGGCCATTTTGAGAAAACGGCCTCTAAAGTTTTTGTGTGCTCTCCTACACATTTTCATTAAATTTCTTTATTTAGTGGCTTTGACCCAGTTTGTTTCTAATTTTCGCTGTCATTATCTGAAAGGTGCACCAAAGAGCTTTCCATCAGTATATTACATGTGCGGGTACATTGTACTGTACAGGTTACGGTTCATAATAAGAGACAAAAATAGGTACTTTTGGTAGGAAATTGCTTTCTTTGTGCTGCGATCAGTGCATTAAAATACCGATTTAAATTGATTAATAATATTTTTTCAAGAAAAAGATTTCTGTGGGGGATAGATTATAGTCTACAGAAATCAGTTTTGAGAAAAAGTCAAAACACCCCAGATAAACCCTCAGTCACCTTTTTAGCTCCTAGTGCTGTTCGACTGACTGCGAGTTAAGACTGATTTCGTGGTGGAAGGTCACAAATACACTTAAAATCGTATTTCGTGACAGAGAGTAACAATGTACATGAATAGTAGTTCAGTTTCACTTTCACACTGTCATCTGCATTAACGTCACAGGTGCCATGAGATGGAGAAGGTCCAGAATGATCATGGTACAAGCCTTAAGCGTGCACATAGACCCATGAGCTGGCCAGGTTCTGAGGTCCTACCTAGCTTATTGGTTTTGTATCTTATACTGACAGCAGGGGAGGAGGCAATCCCAATGAAAACAGAAAGAAGCAATAGACAGTGTTGGTGTGTGTGCCCACACAAACAAGATAAGCAAACACAGCAAGGTTTCACAACTTGGAGGTTCCTAAGCTGGTGTGTTTTAGCATCATCAGCGAGCAACAACTTTCCTTTCTGATGATCACACACACACACACACACACAACACACACACACACACGCACACACGCACGCACGCACGCACACACGCACACCCCACACATACACGCACACACACACACACGTACACAACACGCAACACACACGCACACACACACACACACACACACAAATACATATACACACACGCACACACACACAACAACACACACACACACACGCACACACACACACACAACACAACACAACACATGCACACATACACAAAGAAAGAGAGAGAGAGAGCGCACGCGCGCGTGTTCACACACATACACACACAAACACACAAAACACACAAACACGTATATGTATACACACACACGCACATGCCACACAAACACGCAGACACACACGCACATACATACACACACAAACACGTCTAAGTACACATACACACACACACACTCTCTCTCTCTCCTCTCTCTCTCTCTCTCTCTCTCTCTCTCTCTCACTCCCTCGCCAACTCACTCACAGGCACATTCTTAAAACTATGACACGAAAGACAATACACACACACACTCAATACACGTTTGCGCAGACAGACATCAGTTAAGCTAATGAAGTGGCAACCCCCACCCCACCCCACACCTCACCCCCAGACCTGGCTGCAGTGTTAAAAATGTGACCATCCAATCCACAGTGATCCTTAAGTCAAATGTTTTCCATCTGGTAACACTGTATCTGTTTGTGAAAGAATAGTTCACGCTGGTATCTATCTAACTATCTCTATCTCTCTCTCTCTTTCTCTCTCTCCTTCTCTCTCTCTATCTATCTATCTATCTATCTATCTATCTATCTATCTATCTATCTATCTAATTATCTACTTATTTCTTTATTCATTTATTTACTTGTTTGTGTATTCTTTATGTATGTATATATGCATGTATGTATGTATGTATGTATGTATGTATGTATGTATGAATGTATGTATGTATATATGTATGCACGTATGTATGGTGTGTCTGTGTATGTATGTTGTTATATGTATGTATGTATGTATGTATGTATGTGTAGTATGTATGCATGTATTTATTTATCTACTTATATTTATTCTAACCCTGTTTTAAAATCATGTGAACAACGTCAAAGGTACAGTCCTTTAAAGTTAACATCTACACAAGCCAGTCGTATCGAGAACAATGAGATTAAGAGCATTGAGACTTCATGAAAATTAGTAAAAGCTATCACGATTTATTACAATACATGTTTATTGTTTACAGCTAGCCTACAAACTGATTTGGACTCTGGCGCATTGCATATAATCAGACCGTTTAGTGCAACAACAACAACAACAACAACAAACTCAAGTTGTTGAGTGAGCGGACCACATGCCACATGCTGGTGTATTTTCATGTTTCCCTAATCCAATACATACTGACATGACTTACAGGATCTTTAATGTACATATTTGGTATTCAGCATGCATATACAAGAAAAGGTTTTATCACTGGATACATGTCGACCTGGGAGATGGGAAAAATGTTCACTGTTTACCCGCAAGATGAAGATATCTAGGTAGGATTGAACTCAAGACCATCTAATTGGAAACCCAACATTTGCTCACTGGACCACCGCACCTGTCAAAAATCTTTGCATCTAAACTTCTTAATAACCAAAAAAAAAAAAATCGTTATTATATGTATGTTTCATTTCTGTAGAGGGAATAATAATACGTCAGACATTCCATCCCAAATTCCGAGAAATGCTCTTGGACATTCACACGACCTATATAGCTTTTCCAAATGCAAAACACTACAGTCTGAAATAATATTCATTTTCAGATGATCTGATTTACGATTGATTTCCTGATAGTCTAAATAAGACTCATTTTCTGGTGATCTTTAAATAAGACTCATTTCTTGGTGGTCTGAAATAAGACTCATTTCCAGACGGTCCTCAATAAACTCATTTCCTGACGTTCTGAAATAAGATTTATTTCTTGATGTTCTGAAATGACTCATTTCCTGTGGCCTGAAAAAAAAACCCCATTACCTGCTGGTCTGAAATAAGACACATTTCCTACTGGTCTGAAATAATAATTTCCTGCTGGTCTGAAATAAGACTCATTTACTGGTAGAAGGTCACAACGCTGCACAAGAGCAGAAGAAGAGGAAAGCTTACTGAAAACAAGAACAAGGACAAGGCAGTGTTGGCGTGTGACAACAGAGAAGACAAGCCAACGATAAGTGGTTTTTTACACCTTGGGGGGTCTCCAGGGAGGTATAGTTTACCTTCAGCAACGTGCAGCTAATCATAAGAAGGTTCTCAAGAAACGGACTACACAGGAAAATAGTAACGCTTCTATTTTGAGAAGGAAAGACAGAAGTAAAAAGACACAACGAAAACGAAGAAGGAAAAAACAAAGGACTGTGATGAAAGAAGGAATATACGAATTAAACGATGTTTCCAAATCAAAATAGAATGGGAAATCAGTAGTAAATGGGATTGGTACAAGTGTCCTGATTTCCTTGCTTTTTATTTCAAAGTTTAGTTTTTATGAATTTGAATGAAGATGCTGACAGAACTGTGTTCAAACAATTATCAAGTACCACATATACTTTTATGCAAATGATCTAAAAATCAACTGGCACGCTCTGTCCTCTGTCTCTGTCTTTGTCTGTCTGTCTGTCTGTCTGTCTCTGTCTCTCTCTCTCTCTCTCTATCTCTCTCTCTCTCCCACACTCAATCACTCCCTCTCCCTCTGTGTCTGTCTGTCTGTCTCTGTGTCTGTCTCTCTGTCTGTCTGTCTTTCTCTCTTTCTTTCTTTCTTTCTTTTCTCTGTCTGTCTGTCTCTGTCTCTCTGCCTCTCTCTCTTTCTGTCTCTCTCTCTCTGTAGCTCGCTCGCTCGTTCACACACACACACATACACTCTCTCTCTCTCCCCTCACTCTCTCTCTCTACTCTCTCACACACACACACACACACACACATACGCACGTGCTCGTGCCCCTTTGTGTACATAGAAAATAGACAAAGTACCGGAACATGAAGGCAGGGTACCATCAAGATAAAAGACAAGGACTATACTGGTAGGAAAACAGGAGCGATGTTATCGTGTAAGACATGCTGTGAAGTGGAAACGATCCAGTCACAGGAAAACAGGAATCAGTTGTCCCAGGAGAGAGAATACAAGCGGAGGTAAAGAGCAAGAAGTAGATGGAAGACAATGAGGAAAAATCACCTGTTGTGTGTCATGGCCAACACTACATCACAGCGAACGAGGCTAGGCTGCCTTTCCATCGTTTGCTTTAAAGTGCGCCTTGAGGTCGTCAGCATTCTGTTCTAATGTGCCTTGTGTGCGTAAACACTTTTCTCTTATTTTGCCCAGTGTGCACACAACTTTATTGCACAGTTCACATCACTATATGCATAGGGTTTTATTTTTGTTTTGTTTTTGTATTGTCTTGTCTTGTCTTGTTTTGTTTGTTTTGTTTGTGTTTTGTTTGTTTTCCGCTTGAGGAAGTGAAATCAACTGTTCCTTTGATGGTGGTGAGAAGAAGAAAGAGGAGGAAAAAGACGTGGACTGCTTCTTTTCTTCTTCTTCTTCTTCTTCTTCTTCTTCTTCTTCTTCTTTCTTCTTCTTCTTCTTCTTCTCTTCTTCCTCTTCTTTTTATTTTTCAACTTCAAATGTTTATGTAATGCCACAGCCTTGTATAATGGAAGGTCGAGAGAAAATATCTTCCAAACGTGGTTGTCGATACAATCCAATGTTTTTGGAAATTTGACATCACTTGGCATAAATATAACGCCAAGCAGGGCGTGCGTATGAAAGACAGAGATAGAGAAAAAGAGACAGACAGACAGACAGACAGACAGAGAGAGAGAGGAGAAGGGAAGAGAGAGGATAAAGGGAGGAGAGAGGTGAATGGGGAGAGAGAGAGAGAGAAAGAGAGAGAGAGCGGGGGGGAGGGGGGGGGAGCGTCCTGTATATTCACTTAATAACTCAATATGATTTGTGTCATTGAAACAAATAGCATTAGCAGCTGAGTCACAGTTCGTGAACTTGATAATATTGTTTAAATTGTCTCGATTGCATTGAATTTAAAAACACAACAACAACAAAGCCACAATATGCAACAAACCCGTCAAATATCATTTAAAGAGAAAAGACGTTCAATGAGAGAACGAACAAGACACAAGTTAACAAAGGGAAGACAGGCATCATGCAAATTGCCTGCTATGAGTACACGTGCTCTCTCTCTCTCTCTCTCTCTCTCTCCCTCTCTCTCCTCCTCCTCTCTCTCTCTCCTCTCTCTCTCTCTCTCCTCTCTCTTCCCTTCTCTCTCTCCTTCTCTCTCTCCCTCTCTCCTCTCTCTCCTCCCTCTCTCTCTCCCCCCCCCCCTCTCTCTCTCTACTTTGCTACAGCAGTAGCATGACAGCAGCTGAGACCGCTTTCTCATAACGTGCCCTTACATATCCGAGCAGAACCCCACCATAGAAACAATTTCAGGCAGTGAGTTACAAACATGTGCGTAATTTTCGGCAGAAACTTGCATTAAAAAAAGAACACCATCACCAACGAAAGATTC
>CM060305.1:33813228-33825728 GCA_030674185.1 Monoplex corrugatus | reverse complement strand
TACCTATTCCTAACACACTACACAGGACAATGGCCATCCCTTATCTGCCTATTCCTAACACACTACACAGGACAATGGCCATCCCTTATCTACCTATTCCTAACACACTACACAGGACAATGGCCATCCCTTATCTACCTATTCCTAACACACTACACAGGACAATGGCCATCCCTTATCTACCTATTCCTAACACACTACACAGGACAATGGCCATCACTTATCAACCTATTCCTAACACACTACACAGGACAATGGCCATCCCTTATCTACCTATTCCTAACACACTACACAGGACAATGGCCATCACTTATCTACCTATTCCTAACACACTACACAGGACAATGGCCATCACTTATCTACCTATTCCTAACACACTACACAGGACAATGGCCATCACTTATCTACCTATTCCTAACACACTACACAGGACAATGGCCATCACTTATCTACCTATTCCTAACACACTACACAGGACAATGGCCATCCCTTATCTACCTATTCCTAACACACTACACAGGACAATGGCCATCCCTTATCTACCTATTCCTAACACACTACACAGGACAATGGCCATCCCTTATCTACCTATTCCTAACACACTACACAGGACAATGGCCATCACTTATCTACCTATTCCTAACACACTACACAGGACAATGGCCATCACTTATCTACCTATTCCTAACACACTACACAGGACAATGGCCATCACTTATCTACCTATTCCTAACACACTACACAAGACAATGGCCATCACTTATCTACCTATTCCTAACACACTACACAAGACAATGGCCATCACATACCTGCCTATTCCTAACACACTACACAAGACAATGGCCATCACTTATCTACCTATTCCTAACACACTACACAAGACAATGGCCATCACATACCTGCCTATTCATAACACACTACACAAGACAATGGTCATCCCTTATCTGCCTATTCCTAACACACTACACAAGACAATGGCCATCCCTTATCTGCCTATTCCTAACACACTACACAGGACAATGGCCATCACTTATCTACCTATTCCTAACACACTACACAAGACAATGGCCATCACTTATCTACCTATTCCTAACACACTACACAAGACAATGGCCATCACTTATCTACCTATTCCTAACACACTACACAAGACAATGGCCATCACTTATCTACCTATTCCTAACACACTACACAAGACAATGGCCATCACTTATCTACCTATTCCTAACACACTACACAAGACAATGGCCATCACTTATCTACCTATTCCTAACACACTACACAAGACAATGGCCATCACTTATCTACCTATTCCTAACACACTACACAAGACAATGGCCATCACTTATCTGCCTATACCTAACACACTACACAAGACAATGGCCATCACTTACCTGCCTATTCCTAACACACTACACAGGACAATGGCCATCACTTATCTGCCTATTCCTAACACATTACACAAAGACAATGGCCATCACTTATCTGCCTATTCCTAACACACTACACAGGACAATGGCCATCACTTATCTGCCTATTCCTAACACACTACACAGGACAATGGCCATCCCTTATCTGCCTATTCCTAACACACTACACAAGTCAATGGCCATCACTTATCTGCCTATTCCTAACACACTACACAAGACAATGGCCATCCTTTATCTGCCTATTCCTAACACACTACACAAGACAATGGCCATCACTTACCTGCCTATTCCTAACACACTACACAAGACAATGGCCATCACTTACCTGCCTATTCCCCACACACTACACAGGACAATGGCCATCACTTATCTGCCTATTCCTAACACACTACACAGACAATGGCCATCACTTATCTGCCTATTCCTAACACACTACACAGGACAATGGCCATCACTTATCTGCCTATTCCTACACACTACACAGGACAATGGCCATCACTTACCTGCCTATTCCTAACACACTACACAGGACAATGGCCATCACTTATCTACCTATTCCTAACACACTACACAGGACAATGGTCCATCACTTATCTGACCTATTCCTAACACACTACACAAGACAATGGCCATCACTTACCTGCCTATTCCTAACACACTACACAAGACAATGGCCATCACTTACCTGCCTATTCCTAACACACTACACAAGACAATGGCCATCACTTATCTGCCTATTCCTAACACACTACACAAGACAATGGCCATCACTTATCTGCCTATTCCTAACACACTACACAAGACAATGGCCATCACTTATCTACCTATTCCTAACACACTACACAAGACAATGGCCATCACTTACCTGCCTATTCCTAACACACTACAAAGACAATGGCCATCACTTACTGCCTATTCCTAACACACTACACAGGACAATGGCCATCCTTACTGCCTATTCCTAACACACTACACAAGACAATGGCCATCACTTTACCTGCCTATTCCTAACACACTACACAAGACAATGGCCATCACTTATCTGCCTATTCCTAACACACTACACAGGACAATGGCCATCCCTTACTGCCTATTCCTAACACACTACACAAGACAATGGCCATCACTTACCTGCCTATTCCTAACACACTACACAAGACAATGGCCATCACTTACCTGCCTATTCCTAACACACTAACAAGACAATGGCCATCACTTACCTGCCTATTCCTAACACACTACACAAGACAATGGCCATCACTTATCTGCCTATTCCTAACACACTACACAAGACAAACAGCTGTACATCATACACATAACAGAACCAAGAAGCACAACCAGACGGAAGCATCAGAAAGGTGAGTACAGATCACACAGACGTCCTACAGGTAACCTGTCGCGCCTTGCTGACTACATGTACACCCTCACTCTCCCTCTGCCCTCTTCATCTCTTTCTAGTAGTAGTATCCTTACGTCAGTTGAGCCTGCCTTATCTCGGAATGCACTTGTTATTTACCCGGGCAGAATACCACGGAAACAAGTTTACTCATGTGAAAGGAGGAACGTTTAGTGTTTACGTAATTTCCGATGCACAGATACGTCACTGTCCGAAAAATGATCCAGTAGAACGGATACACGTGACTTCATCAAAGAGAATTCTAGAATTAAAACAAAACAGTGTTAAAAACTGGAAAGTTTTGTTTTTTTTTAAGGAAGGGACTGATTTTCGAAAAACTCAGCAAAACAGCTACTTTTGCACAATTGAATTAACATGGAAGCTGCCATTTCCGTACACCAGTGAATGCACAAGACTGAAAAAAAAAGACAAATAAAATGGGAAGGCTCAGTGAAAGGAGAAAGAAGATAAAGAAGAGAAGGGAGAGCAATATTAATGTAAACACCAATTACTAATTTGATAACATCAAATGTTTTGAAGCATTAACATGAAGTTATGATTTAATTAATCCCAAACTCATGAGTTTAAGCAGTAATTAATGGAAAGGAAAACTTTTGCAGAGGATGAAAAGCTGTTTAGATTAGCATATTCTTAGGGGATATAAAACCTAACTGGATTAGTCACTAGCTATTACAGAAAAGCAAAACGCTACAAAAAGATAAAGCATTATTTTATTCTATTGTTTTTCTCATCTTTGTATTTATCTATCTATATATTCATTGATAGTAGTATCGTGAATGAATGTTTTAGCCAGTGATGAGAGCCAGTGCTTAATAATGGTGATGATGATGATGATGATGATTTATATTCTTATCATTATTATAATTATTTTATTATCATTGTTATTATTACTATCATCATTACTATTATCACTATTATAATTATTGTTATTATTATTATTATTACTATTACTAGTATCATCATCATTATTATTATGACACATATACACACACACACAAAAAGAAAACCCAACTACAAGTAGGCAAACACAATGAACCGAAGGACTACTGACAACACATTTCTTCTTTCCAAAGGAAATAATTTTGATGGTTTCCAACTAGAAAGGTGTATCTGTCCTTAACGTACTTTTCAAGTACACCATTCTGGCAGGTAAAGTGGAATAATCACGTAGGTTTATCAAGGTCAACTTCTCTCTTCAACAGTCAGTATGAACAATGACAGACATCATGGGCATTCCCGTAAAAGAAAACAACTTCAAGCAACAGGCAATAGCGGAAGGCAGTCCATCACACTGCTACAGTTCTCCAGAAGACAAACTATTCCTCAAATACCATTATACCCCTCAAAATACTCGTACAGTACTTAAGCATAGCTACAGCTTGGTTCTTTTCCAACTCACTTGAAGATCTCTGGGGTACACGTTTTTTTAGAACAACTAGGTACACTGTGGCATGACCGAAGTAGGAAAATTATAATCACGTCTGTTCATGATATTGGTCGTTAATTAATATGCAACACCCATAGTTTTTCCTACTGCAATAAAAAAAAAAATTCAGCCTTAATTAAGATACATTTTCTTACTCACCCTCACATCTGTGGCGATACTCAGGGCTGTTTCTGTATAAATAGTCTTCCTTCTTTCTATTAAGTAGTTACAAGAAATTACGTCTTTTCTGTCATTCTTTTCTTTCTGCCTCTGCTTGTAGTTGTCTTTACATGTTGTAAGATTTTTCACACCCCTTCAAATCAGACTTTTGCCTTCTTGACTAAAATTTCTGATTCTGAGTGTTTTCCTTCTTCTATCCGTTGATTTTCCCTGTCTGTCTTTCTTCCTCGCCAGTCCATTCACCTGTATGTTTTCCTCAATGTCTTGTACTACTTCCTTGTATACTTTCGAATATTGAAAAGGGGCATTTGCTGGCAGAGGATTACATTGTAGCACTAACAGTTAGAGAGGAGGAAAGCCAATGAAACAGAAACAAGACAAATGTGTTGGCGTGTGCTCGTGCAAACAAGATCAGCAAATAGAATGGGATTTCATACTTAGAGGGTTTCTAAGCTGGTGTTTTTTTGTGTGTTTGTTTTGTTTTGTTTTGTTTTGTTTTGTTTGTTTTTTGTTTTCAATTTTTACTATCATCAACAGCAAGGATATAATTTTCTGATAATTACACACACACACACACACACACACACACACACACACACACACACACACACACACAACACACACACACACACACACCACCACACACGACCACACACACACACACACACACACACACACTCACACACACACACACACACACACACACATCACATGTATACATTAACCTACTTACTCACTCAGCATAAAAATACACACAGAGACACACACAGACACACACACACACACACACACACACACACACACACACACACACACAACCACAAGCACACACAAGCACACACACAACACACACACACACACACACACACACACACATATGCATAGACATTAACCTACTTACTCACTCACTTTCACGCACATTCTTAAAACCATGACACGGGAGACAAAGCACACATAATACACGTGTGCGCAGACAGACAAATACTTCAGAAAATGAAGTGGCACCCTCCCCATCTCCAACAACTGGCTGCAGTGTAACAACTGTGACCACGCCCAACAGAGTGGTCCGTAAGTAAGATCAGATTGTTTTCCATCTGGTAACACTGTATGTGTTTTGGAAAAGACTGTTTGACGCTGGTGTTTATTTATTTATTATTTATTTATGTATATTCATTTTATTTGTTCATTTATTTATTTACTTATTTATCTTTCTAATCCTGTTTTAAAACCATACGAACAATGCCAAAGGTACAGTCTTTAAAAGACAATGATAATATAAACCAATTGTACTGAGAAAACTGAGATTAAAAGCATTAAGACTGGATTAAGACTTGTAAGACATATAAACTATCACTATTTCTTGTATAGCTCTATAACGGATCACAAATTATTATCATTAATATTTCCTGTATAGCTCTGTTCTACAAACTCATTTAAAATCGTTGCGAATTACACATTATGAGATATTTTAGCGCAGCAAGCAGACCTCAAGCTGTGGTTGAGCAGACCACATTCCACAATGTCTTTCATAGTCTACATCTTTGATGGATGAGCATGACGGATGTTTTTGTGTTTCCCTAATTCACTGGACACTGACATATACAGATTTGATACTTTGAATGTGAAAACACACCAATGGGGTTAGCTATTAGTAGGTCTGCCCGCATGCTGACTCGGGAGATGGGAAAATCATTCTACCCTTTCTCCGCTAGGCAGAGGTTTTCAGCTGGGACTGAACCCAGGACCTTCCAACAGGAAGTCCAGCATTTACCCACTTGACCTTTGCACCCGTTCAAAAAACTCCTGGCGTTTAAAATTCGTTTTGATCCAAACTGATTATGATCTTTCAGTTGTACATAGGGAACAATATCTCAGACATTTCACTCAGAACACAAACAACTACACACTGAACTAAGACCCATTTCATGGTGGAAGGTCACAATGTTATACAACAGCAGAAGAAGAGAAAAGCCCATTGAAAACAAGAACAAGGACAAGGCAGCGCTGGCGTTTGACAACGGAGAAGACAAGCCGATGATAAGTGGTTTTTTTTACGCCTTGGGGGGTCCCAGGGGTAGTGTAGTTTACCATCACTAGTGACTCATGCATTTATGGGGAGATTCTTAAGAAGCTGGCAAAATGGAAACATGGTAATACTTCACTTTGGAGAAGGAAAGACAAAAGCCAGATGAAAACAAGGAAGGAAAATATAACTGTGATGGCAGAAGTGATTCACGACCAGAGGACTGTTTCAAATCAAGCACAATGAGAAATGAGCAGTAACGAGTTATGATTCAGTGACCTATTACCTTGTTTATTCATCGACTTTAAAACCCTACGGAACTAAGTATCCATACAAACACCAAGCATTGTGGAAGAAAAATGAAAATAATATATAAATCAACTGGCATTCTCTCTCTCTCTCTCTCTCTCTCTCTCTCTCCTCTCTCTCTCTCTCTCTCTCTCTCTCTCTTCTCTCTCTTTCTTTCTTTTCCTTTCTTTCTGTCTGTCTGTCTGTCTCTCTCTCTCTCTGTATGTCTGTCTGTCTCTGTCTGTCTCTGCCTCTGTCTGTCTGTCTGTCTGTCTCTTCTCTCTCTCTCTCTCTCTCTCTCTCTCTTCTAATATATATATATATATATAATTATATATATATATACATGTATATATGTATACTCTGTATGCGTGTGTGTGTGTGTGTGTGTGTGTGTGTCTTGTGTGTATCTCACTGTGTCACTCACATAAACGCACGTACACACACACACACACACACACCCACACACACACACACACACACACACACACACACACACACACACACACACACACACACACACACACATACACACTCGTTACAGAAAATCAGAAAATCAGTTGTCCACGATAAAGAAAAAAAGAGCACGATGTGTATGTCACGGCTGACACCACATTACATTGAACAAGGCTGCCTTTCCATTTGTTTGTTCAACAATGTGCCTTGAGCACATCAGCATTCTGTCATAATGCATGCCATGCACACACAAACGTTCATCTTGTAGAATTAATGTCCAATGTTTGTTTGTGGTGTGTTTGTGTTTGTTTTGTATGTTTGTTTGTTTGTTTGTTTATTTATCTTTTCGTTTATTCGTTTGTTTGTTTGTTTGTTTGTTTGTTTGTTTGTTGTTTGTTTGTTTTGTTTGTGTGTTGTTATTTCTGGAGGAAGCAAAATTAGCTTTCGTTCTGTAAGGAAAATAATTGCAAGTAATAAGAGAGCAGGTAAAAGGGAGTACTTTTTGTCCTCCCCCCCCCCCCCATTTTTTTCTTTTTCTTCTTCTTCTTTCTCTTCTTCTTCTACTACTACTTCTGTTTACCACTACTACTGCTACTACTACTAGCACTACTACTACTACTACTATTACCACTACTACTACAACTAGTGCTGCTCTTGTTGCTGCTGCCGCTGCTGCTACTGATGCTACTGGTGCTACGTCTTCCTCCTCCTGCTCTTTTTCTTCTTTTACTTTTTCAAATTCAGATGTGGTTGTTGTTTTTTCATGAAGGCCATAACCTTGTATAAAGAAGGGTCTCGACAGAAAACGTCCCAAATGTTATCATCCACACAAAACGTACAATCTGGAAATATGACGTCGAATAAATTCTGTTACAGTTGTATGTCTTGAATGAAATTAAGCCTACAAATGAGAGAGAGAGAGAGAGAGAGAGAGAGAGAGAGAGAGAAAGAGACAAGACAGACAGACAGACAGACAGAAGAGACAGAGAGAAGAGAGAGAGAGAGAGGAGGGGAAGGGTCCTGTATGTTTACTAACTACTAAGTGATCTATCTCATTAAAACAAATAACATTAGCAGCTGAGTCGCAGCTTTTCAAACTTACTAATATTGTTTACACTGCCTGAATTGTGTTAATGTTGAGTTTAAAAAAAAAAAAACACTTCTCACAAAACACAAGACCACAAACTTGCCTAACATCACTTAAAGTGAAGTAGTCGTTAAATGAGAGAACGAACACGACACACAACTAGTGATGGTAAGATGGTCGTCATGTACTTTACTTGTTGTAAGTACACGCTCTCTCTTCCTCGGTCCTCTTCACTTCGTTACAGCAGTACCCTGACGACAGCTGAGACCGCTTATCTCATGATGTACCCATACGTATGTGGGCACAATCCCTTACGGAAACGCTTTCAGGAAATGGGTTATAAACGTGTGCGTAATTGTCTTCGGAAGCCTACGTTAAAAAAAAAAAAAAAAATTAAATAAAAAAGGCGATTCTGTGCACGTCTACAGAAATGGGAATATATAACTGAAAACAAAAACAAAGAACAAACAAATAAACAAATACAAAAAGGGCGGGGGGGGGGAGTAGTTTGGGAGGGGGGGGGTGATTTTAAGAAAGGAATTGATATGAATGACGTTATACATGAATGACAAAAATCGAAGTTTAAAAAACTAATGACATGCAAAGATTAGATTAAAAGTATTGAAGTGAATGTCTTCTAATAACAACAACAACAACAACGACACGAAGAACAAGAAGAAGAAGAACAAGAAGCACAAGAACAAGAAGTAGAAGAACAAGGAGAGGAACAAGAGGAAGAAGATCAAGAAGAAGAACAAGAAGAACAAGAAGAAGAGAAGACAGACAGACAGAGAGACAGACAGACAGAGAGAGAGAGAAGGGAGAGAGAGAGAAAGAGAAAGAGGAGAGAGAGCGAGAGAAAGAGAGACAGACAGACAGACAGAAGGGGAGAGAGAGAGAGAGCTAGAGACAGACAGACAGATAGACAGACAGAGAGACAGACAAAGAGACAGACAGACAGAGAGACAGACAGACAGAGAGAGAAACACAGAGAGCCTATCTGATATGTATATACCTCCTGGCCCACCGTTCCCTACCTTGCCTTATCAGGTTAAATGATACTAGGTGTAGAGTGTTTGAAATAAGTCATGATGCTGATACATCATACAGATTACCTTTGGTTAAGACCCTGCTGTCACGTTTTTACGACGAAGCGTGACGTGCAGATATTCACGAGAAAAAGTTTAATAAAATGTACCGAAAACCTGGGTCTCTGCAAATAGTTTCTCTGTCAGTTCTGCAATATCGTGTGCCTATCGTTTATTTTGTGTTTATTTTTTTTATGTTGAGAGTTCCATGGACAGTAAAGAAAACAAACGAGACAGTCTTGATGGAGGCAGACACAAATAGATCACTCATAAGAAAGATTAGGAAAAGACAAGCAACATTTATAGGCCATTTTATGAGAAAGGGGGATTTGGAGCACCTGATCACAACGGGAAAACTGGAGGGAAAGAGAGCACCAGGTAAACCCAGGGAGAGAATGCTGGACGGACTTGCAGAGTGGCTGGGGATGAAGAGGGTGGGGGAGATGCTGGGGGCAACGAGAGATAGAGATGGTTGGAAGTCAATGGTCGCCAACGCCATGCGGCAGGGCACCTGATGATGATGATGATGATCGTTTATTTCCAGTCCCACGACAACCTACAAGGCAGTAGGGTGATTTTTTTCAGGGTTTACTCCCTTAGCCTTATTCTCTCCCGAGATGTCCGCAAGGCAGTGGAGCTATTTACCCGTATCTGGAGGTCTGGTTCGTGGGCACCAGGGCATATCCACACGCCGGTGGGCCTGCGTGCCACATGTCTGGGGGCCAGACCTCCTCCGAGTCCCTCAAGATTTAGCCTGAGTCTATGAGGTGCTCAGTTACCACATGTCGCCACGAGGAGGCATAACGTAGGGCTTGCTGATGGAGAGGCTATGTACTGACAGGAAGAGACTTACACATTCTGCTCTCCTTTTCGCATAGCTACAAGCAGCAGTGCTAGCCAGCGGTGCAAGCTGAAAGTGAGAGGTGACAAGCACGCAGTCATTAGACAACACTCTAGACGCATCACATCTGCCTTCTGGAAATTCTATGCTAGAAATTGCTTCTTTTCTGTCAGTCTCTTTGTTTCTACCTTACTCCTTGTTAGTCCTGTTTTTATATATGTTTTAGTGTCTTAAATTATATTTACATTTGTATTTAGGTGCTTTTTTAAAATCCCCTAATCGATAAATTAGACAGAGTGGTCAACGCCAGAGGCATCCCGTGAATGCATTGATATGCGTACTTACTTTTCTTTTTCCTTTTCAAGTATTGTGTGTTTTGAAACAGATATAGCCCTGATATGCTGAACGAAATCTGCTGGGCTTTAAACAAAAATAACAATAACGATCATGATTGATACTGACAAACAAGTGATGACGACGAGAAACGTGAAAAGCTGACCCACAAAGGTATGTAAGTTCCTTTCATATGTGGAACCGTTTCTGTTCACAAAGGTTCCACTGATACATATCTATGCCTACCATTTCCCTTTGGAAGTTACTCGTGTCTACCCAAGATTTACTTGATAAAGTCACTCTACTTACTGCGTCTGCCAAAGTCCATAGATAGGTCTATGATAACTGAAAGCGCCAATCCTATCCATTTGGCCTGAGGGCCTATTCTTTGTTAAAAAAAAACGGATGTTTACAGGTCGGATGCATAGTCTTGTTTATGGTAACACCATTGTTTTCATAATAAGCAAACTGAGAGAACTTGCATAGGAGTTTGGAGACCACATAGCCTGTAGCTGATCCATATTCATTGGATGGTTTCGCACGTGAGTATAGATTGTGTATGCACACACACACCGCACGCACACACACACACACACAACACACACACACACACACACACACCACACACACACACACACACACACACACACACACACACACATGGATGCATGATAACCCCCCTACCCCCATCTTCATTATCCCGACACATACATACAAAACAAGTACCGATAACATCGTTAATGTTTCTGATTCTTGTGAGTGTTGGGGTTTTTTTTTGTCTATCTCCCATAGCCATCGCTTGTCTCTCTCTATCCCTAATACACGACACAAAAACACAACAGCGGTACACAGACACATACACAGAACCAAGCAAGAATCCACAAACCGACGAAAACACAAGAAAGGTGAGTACAGATCACATAGACGCCATACAGGTACCTGTCGCACCTTGCTCGCTACATCCTCACTCCGCCTCGTCCCTCTTCTCTTCATTTTAGCAGAGTCCTGACGTCAGTTCAGCCTGCCTTATCTCGGAATGCATTCGTCATCGTCTGGGGGCAAAATACCACGGAAACAAGTTCTCTCATGTCAGGAAAGGAATGACTGGTGTGTGCGTACTTCCGACGCACAGCTACGTCATCGTCTAAAAAAAAATGAATACATAAACCACTTGAATTGATGCACGTGACCACATCAAAGAGAAAGACGTCTAGAATTAAAAAAAAAGCAGCGCTGACGAGAAAGAAAACAGTAGGTAAATGAAACAACCCCATTTTTGAAAAGTAAAGCAAAACAGAAAAATGCCTTTTCATAGCTGAAGTGATAAGGAAGCATTCCTGAATGCCAGTGAATTTCAGAGACCAAAAAAAAAAAAACCGAGAATTTGAAATAAACCATGAATCAGAAATAGAATGAGAAGTATATACAAGAGCAAGAAAACGAACAGCAATGACAACAACATCAATAATTATACACGCCAATACCAAACTTCTTGAAGCCCTGATATGAGGCTGTGTGATTCGATTAATTCTGACTAATCAGTCTAAGTAATAATGCATGGCAAGGAAAACGTTTGTAGAGATCAAGAAGATGTTTAGGTTAACATAGTGCAGGAAAATATACAACCAAATTGGATTAGCCACTAGATTTTAAAGAAATGAAAACTCTGCAAGAATATTCGGGAATATTCTATCATGTTTGTTTGTTTGAATATTTATTCATTTATCTATTCATCTATTATTATTTATTTATTTATTTATTTATTTATTATTTATTTATTTATTTATTTATTTATTTATTTATTCATTTATTTATTTGTTTATTTATTGGGAGAGATATAGATGAATATTTTAGTGACATGATCGTGCACTTTGATTTTTTTTTTTAAAATTTAAGAATCATCGCACTCAGGGTGATTTCCTTCGTGTGTG
>CM060305.1:33805728-33808228 GCA_030674185.1 Monoplex corrugatus | reverse complement strand
GAACTCAAGTAGGCGCAGTCCTCGCTCGTTGGAAATTGCATTACAGGAGGGCCCACAATGGTTCTTCCAGTCTTTTAATGCATCAGCGCCCACTTTAGCATTCCAGTCTCCCTGAATGATAAGGATGTCTTTTTTGTCAACCTCGTCAATGATTTCTTGAAGTTGTGTGTAGAATTCCTCCACATCCTCATCATCATAGTCTGTTGTCGGTGCATAGGTTTGTATCGCTGTGATGTTGAATGGTGCTGCTCGGAGGCGGATGGAAATGAGCCTGTTGGATATTGGGCGGCACCCGAGTATTGAGTTCTTGACGTTCTTGTTGACAAGAAATCCTACGCCGTGGATGTGTTTTTTCAAGTCTCCACTGTAGTACAATACATGTCCTTCCTCAGTTTGGTGTTCTCCATGATCTTTCCACCTGACTTCGCTCAGTCCAACTACATGCCAGGAATATCTTTCCAGCTCATGCGTAAGTTCGTGCAATTTGCCTGGCTGTGCAAGTGTTCTAACATTCCATGTGGCGATGGTGAGAGTTTCTCTTCCTCGGATCTTTTTTGAAGAGGTTCCACCAGTCGCATACTTGTCACCTCCGCCCTGGTGTCCAACGGAAGGCGCGGTCCTTGGTCCGGGCGACGACCGAGCCGGTATCAACATTGGTTTTTGGTTCATCATCATGTAGTGTGTCTTGGCATGAATAGCCTGGCGGCGCCCATCCCTCTCCAGGCCTGACCACAGCCGATATCCACCCACACGGCAGCTCGCCTTGGTCATGAACACGTGGCCGTTGTAGTTCATCGTTGAACCCTTCCGCCCTGGCCGGTGACCTGCGTCGAGGAGGTCCTTCGCCCAGTAGTGCCATGTTAACACCACCCCCTCACGTGGTTTGGCCCGCCAGCTGAAGCGGTGTACCGGAGTGTGGCGCTTGGAGCCAACACGTGAGAGATTTAGGAGTTGGGTGAGGCCAGTGTGCCCGTCCACTCAGAGAGTGCAGCTGCCAGACATCAAAGGTGCTACCTCTACCCAGAGCTCCCTACACACACACATACATACCGTCTAATATCACTTATAGTGAAAAGACGTTAAATCAAAGAACGAACGAACACACATACATAAACATCTTTCCACCCTCAATCCCACCCATAGGAAAACAAGTATAAACATTTTCCATTCAAACATGTATGCACACACGGAGACACCGTGAGAGTCTGACAGCCAAGACCCAGAACCTGAATAAACCCAAGATAAGTCAGTGGAAGAAGATAGGACCGATGGCCTACATATATCATGTCGCACCTTTCTCGCTTCACGTTGTCTTTCCCTCTGCCTCTTTCGTTACCCTACAGCAGTATCCGGACATCAGCAAAACCCTATAATCTCAGGACGTACCCAGACATACATGTACAGGGGCAGAATCCTACGGAAACAAGATCACCAAAGTGTAGACAGGATTGTTTAGCGTATTCGTAACTTCCGCTGTATGATTGAGTTATCACTTACAGAAACAAACCTTTGCCCCCAAAATAAACAGGCAAATCAAACGAGTTCGTTCTTGTCTACATGAGTCAGTTAAAAATGAAGTAGGAAATAGATAAAAGGTTTCGTTGAAACAAAAAGTAAATCTCGATGACTGAGACAAAAATCTAACCATAAATTATTTAATGAGTAAGAACCAGAATAATAAAAGAACGCATTTCTACTTCAAGGAATAACAATTAGAAATATAGAAAGACAAGGTTGCCATAACAGAAATATGCAAGAAATATAGAAAAACAAGGTTGCCATAACTGAAATATTCTATGTGAAAAATGAATGACTTATTCAATTCAGTTTTACGTCAGCGTTTATCTCATGTGATATGGCTGACGAGTACAATGACCCAAAGAAAGGGGTGGAAAGAGTTCATCTGATTCCACACTGACACCATCCAGAACGATAATCATGTTAAGACAGGGAATAAAATAGCTGGTTAAATGTAGCCCATTCTAGCTTAAAAAATACAACAAAACACAACCACTGCACAAGTAAATTTGACGTTCAACGAAATAAGCACACACTCACAACACACACACACACACACACACACACACACGTAACACACACACACACACACACACACACACACAAAACACACACACACACACACACGCACACACACACACACACACAAACACACACACACACACACAAACATGCACACACACACACACACACATACATACACACACAATCTCAGCCATAACAGCACACGCACAAACATATTTCATTCAAACATGTATGCACACACACACACAGCGCAACATCAGAAGAGTTTGACGCCCACAGACCCAGAACAAGAACAAACCCGAAACAAGCGAACGGAAGGAGATAAGCCAAATGCCATACATGTATCCTGTCGCACCTTGCTGTTTACACATTATCTCTCCCATTGCCCTTACCCCCCCCCCCCCCCCCCCCCCAGCAATATCCTGACGTCATCGGAACCCTATGATCTCAGGATGTA
>CM060305.1:33790728-33800728 GCA_030674185.1 Monoplex corrugatus | reverse complement strand
ATGTCTGGGTATGTGTAATATGCATTAGATGATATCGATATACTTTGCAAAAAGCGTTCTGATATTTTCTTTCTGTCGCCAACGCATCTATTCCAAAACTGACGAAGCAAGTTCTCAAAACCATTGAAAACATGGGTTTTGCTTGGTGGACAACAGATTATCAAAAGACAGTTGAATGAAAAGGGAAAAAAAAACGAAAACAAAACAAACAAAACAAACTGATGAAAAGAATACAATGCCTTCATCAAACACATGCATTGCTAAGACTACATCAAATTACTGGCACCTAACTTGACGTGTTCAAAAAGAACGGAAGAAAGAAAGAAAGAAAGAAAAAGGATTACATCACACGCAAAATGCCAGAAACTTAAGAGGCAACGAAAGGCACAAAACGAACACAGTAATGATTAAGCCAAACAAACTAACTGAACACATTGTTGCAATAGCGAATGGAGTATCCAATCGCAAAAGTATCCAGAAATTGTGAAAAGGACTAAACGTCAAAAATCGCGAAATCACACTTCCATGATAATTATCTTCCTGTTTTAGTACAAAACAATGAATTGCTTTTTATGGGGGTAAAAACTGAAGTATTTGTAGATTTTTTTCCAACGTTAATAGAGGAAAAAGAGGAAACTTCTAATGTTCATAAAGATCTACCAAAATGACAATAATCTATATATTCATAATCGTAACCACAATCCCGAACAATGAAAAATGTGTCCCACAAAAACTGTATGTGTGCGTTTGTGTGTGTGTCTGTATTTGTGTGTTTATGTGTGTGTGTGTGTTTTGTGTTGTTGTGTTTGTGTGTGTGTGTGTATGTGTGTGTGTGTGTGTGTGTGTGTGTGTGTGTGTGTGTGCGTCTCTCTCTCTCTTTCTCTGTCTCTGTCTCTGTCTCTCTCTCTCTCTCTCTCTCTCAGTGCATATGTGTTTGAGCGCACGCGTGTGTGTACGTAAATGTGTCGGTGTGTTAGTGCGTGTGTGTCTGTGTGTGTGTCTGTATGCGTGTGCCTGTGTGTATCCGTCTCTCTGTCTACATGTGTCTTTTTGGTTTTGGTTTTGGTTTTGTTGTTGTTGTTGTTGTTTGTTGCTGCTGCTGCTGTTTTTGATTTGGTGGTGGTGGCATTGGTGTGGTGACACATTTTGTTAACCGATTTCTTTTGCATTCGCGGAATCTCAGTTTCTTTCATTCAATCACTCTAAGAAAATGTCCTGGTAGATTCACTTCAGTAAACAACTTCTCCATTTTCTGTTTGTTTTGTTGTTCTTTTCATCTCACCCCTTTTTACTTATTACACTGACATGTCACACTGCAGATTTTCATTCTCTTTCATGTTGTCAACAAGCTATATTGCACTTTCCCCTAAGTCAAGGGGATATCTTTTTCAATAAGTGGCTTGTTTTTGTCGTTTTAGCACACATTTTTGTTCACGTTGTTTTTTCTTTGGCACGACTTGTGCCTTTGAAACTTGATTGTGTTGATGGCTTACTCATAATGTGAGTTCTCTCTCTCTTGTCTCTGTCTCTGTCTCTCTCTCTCTCTCTCTCTCTCTCTCTCATCTTCATCTATCTATCTATCTATCTATCTACCTATGTATTTTCTATCTATCTATCTATCTATCTGTCTATTTATCTATCTGTATCTGTCTGTCTCTGTCTGTCTCTGTCTCTGTCTCAGTCTCTCTGTCTCTCTGTCTCTGTCTGTCTGTCTGCCTAACTCTCTGTCTGTCTGTTTCTCTCTCTCTCTCTCTCTCTCTTCTCCCCCCCCCCCCCTCTCCTCCTCTCTCTCTCTCTCTCCTTCTTCCCTCTCTCTCTGTTTTGCTTTCATTTAATCATGAACATAAATAGCGCTGACAGTTCATTTTTGTTGCCTTAAGCGCTACGTTTTTTCAGTCCAAAGTATTTCACTGTTTACATACACTTTTGCCCTGATTTTTTTACGTCCTACATCAGTCGTCATATTGTTGTTTTTTCCCCCAACTTCTGGGCTGTCTTAGTGCCCTAGATCCCACGCCGCTCATATCAGCTCAGTGATTCACCACAAACGGCAAGTTCATTCTGTCAACGTCCTAGTGCAAGGAAGGCTCACAGGAGCCAGACCTATCAAGCCGCTGTGAGATAACGCCCAAGAGGAGACACTGCGCTACACCTGGCTCATTTCGGTTGAGATCAACGGTACTTGTTCTGGTTCAGTTTATCAAGGACACTGTATACTAGGTCCCCTGCTCAGGATAGAAATCACTCAGTAGCGGTAACAGACAGAGTGAGATATCCCCCCGTTAAAGAGACACCCCCTCCCCCACCATGGCCCTCCAATGACAGACCCCAAAGAGCTACTGACACCAAAAGTTTCTAGGAAGCGGAAGAGCACATTCAAAATGAAGTCACCATGAGGTCAGGGCTTGAAGAACCACATGCACATAATATAAAAACAATTTTCACGTTGCTGTAATGACTGATGATTTCAGGATTATAAGAATGAAGATCATGATGCTATGGAATTACATGTATTACTGAGACCGCGTGACGGGGTTGTACTCTGCGCTTATTATCATAATATGTTCTGATGTCAACCAGGTCCAAGAGTTATAGACATTTGCATAATGATCAAGATATTAAAAAAAAAAACACCTCATATGCCACATTCGTACAATGGATGAGACTCAACTGTGTAGTCCCAGTCTTCCCAATGAGCTTTGCGTATTGTCCTGTACGTGAAATCTGACTGGAAATGACGGCCAATGTTCAAGCAAATACGAATCAGTAAACCAGAAAAATAGAATCAGAGCGTTATTTGATATAACAAAATAAGACAGGTCCTAATATCAGGCCACTAGCTTTTGTCATTCAATCGTATACAAAAGACAAAGAATAAATGCACAACACTCAGCACAAAATGAAACAACTGACACCTTTCGAAATGAAACCTTCCCCCAACAACATCGTGATGAAAGACATAAAACAAACTTTCCAACTTCCAGACTTTGTTTGGGAAGTTGTCTATAGTATTCCTTTTGTCTTAAGTGTTGTGCATTTAATCTTTGTGATCCTCTGTATACGCATTACAAAGGCCAGTCGGCCGAAAGCTTACGCTCGTCTTGTTTTGCTATACTAAATATGCGTTCTGATTAAAATATTTAGTTTTGTTTATCTATGATGTGGTCATGAACAAAACTACTTTTTGTTATATTTTACTAACTCGAGTGGTATGGTTTACAGATACTGAAAGAGGGTGAGTTGTATACAACATACATGGGTGAAATAGTTTCTACTGTTCCTTATGACCGCATCCTATCGATAAGTAGCTACCAGAGATGTCAGGACATGGAGGCGAAGAAGGCAGAGGAAGAGATATCGTGTAATTAGCAAGATGCAACAGGTTGCCTGTGTGGCGTTTTTCTTAACTTTCACTCACCTGTGTATTCAGTTTTGTGTTCTGTTTCTGGGGCTGTGGGCATCTTGACGGATGTGTGTGTGTGTGTGTGTGTGTGTGTGTGTGTGTGTGTGTGTGTGTGTGTGTGTGTGTGTGTGTGTGTTTGTGTGTGTTGTGTGTGTTTGTGTGTGTGTGTGTGTTTGTCTGTGTGTGTGTGTGTGTTTGTGTGTGTGTGTGTGTGTGTGTTTGTGTGTGTGTGCTTGTCTGTTGTGTGTGTGTGTGTCCTTATCTGTTATATATGTAGTGTGCGTGTGTGTGTGGGGTGTGTGTGTGTGTGTGTGGTGTGTGGTGTGTGTGTGGTGTGTGTGGTTTTGGTGTTGCACGCGCGTGCGTATTTGTGTGTGTGAGTGTGCATATGTGTGTCTGTCTGTGTGAAAGAAAAAAAAAGAACAATACAGAGAGAGAGAGAGAGAGAGAGAAAGATAGAGACAGACAGACAGACAGACAGACAGGCAGACAGACACAGAGACAGACAGAGAGACAGACAGATGTGTTCTGTATGACTGTATGTTAGCGAGAGAGAAGAAAAAAAAACCCACCGCAACTTCACTTTTCTCTGTGTGTTTATTTTGATCATCAAAACATGGACCTTGTTAACATTATCAAGGACACTGACCACAACGTAGCTTTGCAAAAGACTTTAAAGTCGAGTGCATGCATAATTATATGCGTCTATGTAGGCTACCTATGTGACTTTTACGCAGCCTGGTGTATGTGTGAATGAGATGTGTGTGGCCATGCGTGAATGTCTGTGTCTGGGTTCGCGTACAGACTTGAGGAAAGCTGGATTTAGTGTGGAGAGGCAAAGATGAAATTTCTAGACAGAATCATTTGACCTCCCAAATAGTTTATGGACATTTTAAAACTATTTCAAAACTACTCAAACTGTGTATGGAAGTTTTCTCTTTACACACACTCTTGCGCACGTACACACTCGCACCACACACACACACACACACACACAACACACACCACACACACACACACACACACACACACACACACACACACAACACACCACACACAAACACTCAAACAAACACGCACATACACACACACACATAGACACACACTCAAACAACTACACACACATTACCCCCCCCCCCTTCTCTCTCTCTCTCTTTCTCTTTCTCTCTCTCCTCTATCTCTCTTTACCCCTGATATATCCCCACCAACCCCTTGCGCATCACACCCACACACACGCACACACACACACACACACACACACACACACACACACACACACACACACACACACACACACACACACACACACACACACACACAGAGGAGAGAGGGGAAGAGAGAGAGAGAGAGACAGAGAGATCCACAACCATCTGACTATACTTATCGCAAACATAACCATCAGTAATTGACATGATTTCAGGCAATCACAAGCACCACTTCAAACTGTATCTAACTTGCAGTCAAACTGGCTGTCAATCACAAAACTTGCAGTTACATTAAACGCGGTGATTACACTTTAGGCATTGCCTAACATCATCAAAACTTTAAAGTTGAGTTGCTATTAAACAATCTTACTCTATTAAGAATATTGTAAAACGACACTTTTCTGATGCTTTTGTTGATTGCAATGTTAATCTTCTTCTCTCTTCTTCTTCTTCTCTTCTTCTTCTTCTTCTTCTTCTTCTTCTTCTTCTTCTTCTTCTTCTCTTCTTTCTTCTTCTTCTTCTTCTCTTCTTCTTCTCTTCTTCTTCTTCTTCTTCTTCTCTTCTTCTTCTTCTTCTTCTTCTTCTTCTTCTTCGTCTTCTTTCTTCTTTTTACTTAACTCCGCAATGACTTATTTGGGTGCAACAGCTAAAGAATGGTCTAACAGATTTTCCAGGTCTGTTGGTTGAGTTCCAAAGCCTGGGTCTTTGCAAATGTTTATAAAATATGTCCATTCCGCAAAGTTGTCAGTCCATTCTCTCTCTCTCTCTCTCTCTCTCTCTCTCTCTCTCTCTCCCCTCTCTCTCTCTCTCTCTCTCTCTCTCTCTTCTTCTCTTCTTCCTACGCTTCCCTCTACATTTACCTGCAGGATTGAATTAGCACGGCCACTGGATCTTTGTATATGGCAAGGGTAAATGATCACGCGCCTGGCATGCAGCTGTATATCTGAGATCTGTTATTGATATTTTTGTCGATTGAAAATTTTCAGTGCCTTTTGTGTGTTCTAGTGCTGTGATCGTCTTTGGTGACTGAATGGATTATCCTTTGTCGCCCGTTTTTGGTGCATCCACTGTCAATTATACCTGTTTTCTTTCCGTTTTTTATTTTTTCTGCACAGCTGTTAAAATCAAAATTTCCGCACTTTTCATCATTGTTTGCATCGAATGCTTGGCGAACTCATGCATGTGTTCACGCATTGCACAATGTACACAAGCAGAACAGACCACATCTAAGCGCTCTATCTCAAAGTTTTATCACATACTCTTGTCCTGTCTCCAACTTGTTCTTATTTTCTAAGCTCCTTGAAAAAGTGGTTTTGAAATCTCTGTCCGTCTGTCTGTCTGTCTGTCTTCTGTCTGTCTGTCTATCTGTCTGTCTGTCTGTCTCTTCTCTTTATCTTTGTCTGTCTACTCTGTCTGTCTGTCTGTCTGTCTTCTCTCTCTCTCTCTCTCTCTCCTCCCCCCCCCCCGTCTTTGTGTTTGTCTCTCTCACACACCCTCTCTCTTGCTCTCTATAGGAATGTGCGGGTGCTCTTGCAAGCATATAGGTACATACATACAAACGTACATTAGTACGGAGAGGAGTACGTCATGATCCACAAGACTACTGAGTATAACAGCTCACACAATGCCTCTCAGTACTTTGTTTGTCATGAACTCATAAGCCTTAGTGCTTTGCTTATCATAAAATCAAAGAAAAAGCAGTGAACAAAACAGCAGAATTTCTTCTGTAAACACCCAGGTGTTGTGTAAACTATGAGCCATCTGACAGAAAAACAAAGAGCCAGTAATGCCAAAGTTATCTCCCTCTTTCCCTCTTTCGTGTTACTGCTGACTATTGCTGGAACGAGTCTGTTAGAAGACGTAGAGAAAACGAAAGGAGTTTAAAAGCAGAAGCATCAGTAAAACAGATCTTGTGAGCATTATTTCTGTCAGAAAATTACACTCGTATATGAATACACGCCCATGCTGGCGCAGATGCATCCAAGACACGCCAAAAATGAGGAGATTGGAAAATGGCATGGCTTAAAATTCTGGTAAAATTTAGCCTCCATATCTACGATGGCTGGTGTGGTTTTTTTTCTTTTGGTATGCGCTAGGAAAATGAGCGGGTATGTCAATGTGTTTACAGTACATAATAATTGCAATTTGTACACAGTGCTTATGTGTGCCGTGAGGTGAATGGGGACGTGTGTTTTATAGTCTGTGGCCTACAATCATTCCTACGCATACTTGAGCCATTCAAAGAAGTGACAAGAACAATACAAACAGGCAGCTCTCTCTCTCTCTCTCTCTCTCTCTCTCTCTCTCTCTATATATATATATATATATTATATATATATATATATATAATATATATCATAATAATATATATATATATATATATATATATATATATATTATATGTGTGTGTGTGTGTTACATACATGTATACATACATACATACATACACACACATACACACATACACACATACATACATTCATACCACATGCATACATACATACACATACATACATACATACATACATACATACATACATACAATATACATCACATACATACATAATTACATACTACATACATACATACATACATACACACATAACACTACATACATACACTCATACATACATATACATACATCACACACACATACCATACATATACATACATACATACATACATACATACAAAACATACATACATACATATCATAACATTAGGTAGTCCAGTAAGGCCGTTGGCATTATGCTTAGCGAATTAAAACGACCTTATTGAACCTGTAGGCATTCATTTCATATCAACCAGCGAGTTAAGCTAATCATTTGAGTCTTGTGTACCATGTCATTGAATTGTCTCTATTAGAACGACTGGCTACCTCAGGCAAATTCGCCATTACTGGTTCATTTAGCGTGTTAAAATATAGACATACTGAAGAATGGATGAGTGATGATGTGGGTAAACTATTGTGTACCATGTCATTGGATTGTCTGTACCAGAACGACTGGTTACCACAGGGAAATTCATTCTTGCTGGGTTCGTGTAACGTGTTAAAAATACAGACATACATGACGAATAGATAAATGACGATGCAGTAAACTGATTATAGTCGAAAGCAGGAAATTAAGTTTTGAAAGCAATTTGCTCACAATTCTTTCAGGAACTGATTCAGAGTAATCTCTTCAAAGAATGGCTTCAATTGATTAATATGCGTTGCAGGGATGGTCTACGTTCGCTGGATTATGTCTGTCTTGGATTAAGAAGGAAGAACTGGAAACAGTTTTGTTGATTTTCAAATTGTCAAAGAGAGGTTTCTCATTGTGATTTTTTCCTGACCCAAATTGGTCATCTTTTCCACTATATATAGAGATGTTTGTTTTCAGTATATAAGATTCGTTGTGTGTGTGTGTGTGTGTGTGTGTGTGTGTGTGTGTGTGTGTGTGTGTGTGTTTTGTGTGTGTGTGTGTGTGTGTGTGTGTGTGTGTTTGCTGTGTGTGTTGTGTGTGTTGCTGTGTGTGTGTGTGTGTGTGTGTGTGCGTGTGGTGTGTGTGTGGTGTGTGTATGTGTGGTGTGCATGTGTGTGTGTGTGTGTGCGCGCGTGTGTGGTGTGTATGTGTGTGTGTGTGGGTGTGCATGTGTGTGTGTGGTGTGCATGTATGTGAGAGAGAGATGGAGAGAGCCCATGTGTGGGTTTCTGTTTATGCAGTTATGTATGAGTGCATGCATATGGGCTCGAGTGCACAAAATGATATACAGGGGTGCAAAAGTAGGTATACAGTAAGTATCATATCATTATTATAATGCTTGATTCCGCTCTCGATTAGGGGTGTGTGAATACCGACGGCAAGCAGTTTGAATATCTGAGGGATTAAGCTGTGCTTGTTATTACATGTATATGCAATATTCATTTGTTTGTATAATAAATGCAATGAGTATTGTACGTGTTTTCTTTTTTCATAACTGCATACCTACTTTTGCACCCCCCCCCCCCCTGTATGTTGTGTGTTTATTTGTCTGTTTACTTGTCATTGTATATGCATGCCTGCAGGCATTCGGACACATTATTGGACGCAAACGAAAACAGAACATATGATCAACAAATTACATGTTCATACATTTCTGAATAATGCATTATGTGCTTCTCTTACGTGGAAAACAGATGTAATTCCAGTTAAATTCTCTGATTCTAAACTCAATATACAAAAGAAGCCTCACAGAACCCGAAGGCATTCCACTTTACGAAAATCAGCATTTATGTTAATTAATCATATTTTATTTTATTATGGCGTCTCAGAATCGCTTCTACCGCGATCATCGCCACATCCACAGAATCAATAGTTCTGATTGGCTTTCATTAAAATGCAGACAGCAAACTGCTACCTTGTGAGATCGATGAATTTACCGAGTACAGATAATTGAAATGTGGGTACTGAGATGACTGATGGTTTTCAAATGAGGACGTCGTATTTCTTTCGATGATTTTTCTTCACTTGTTTCTACTTTAGTCTACAGGACAGGCAGATATATATATGTAAAACGTTATCTGTTTTCGTAGAGTGAAATGGAATGTTAGCTTTGTTTTTAATCTTATACTAGATGGAAAAATGTAGTACATGCATTATCTCTCTGCCATCTTCCTTTTTCTTCTTTTTCCTTTTTCTTTCTTTCTTTCCTTCTTTCTTCGTGTTCTTGTTCTTCTGCTTCTGTTTCTTCTTCGTCTTTTTCTTCTTTTCTTCTTCTGCTTCTCTTCTTCTTTTTCTTCTTCTTTCTGCTGTTTTCTTCTTCTTTTTGTTTTTTGCTGTTGTTGTGTTGTTGTTGTTGTTTTTTTCTTTGCTTTTCTTCTTCTTTTTTTTCTTTTCTTCTTCTCCTTCTCTTCTCCTCCTTTCCTCTCTCTCCTCCTTCTTCTTCTTCTGCTGCTGCTGCTGCTGTTTCTTCTTCTTTTTGGTGTTGTTTTTCTTTCTTCTTCTTCTTCTTCTTCTACTTCTTCAGCGATGTAATGACAAGTGTTTTCCTCTTCTAGGTTTCTTCTGTTGTCTTCTCTTTTGGTATACTGTTCTGGGTGTTTGGCCTGGTACAAAGAGTGTAGTTCTGGCTTTGGTTCTCCCCCTTTGATCTACGTTTTATGTGGTGTTGATGTGTGGGAGCTTCCTGTCTGAACGGTGTCCAATCTTCAGTATGTGAAGTAGTGATGTTTGTCTACTAGTTGGTGTCCATGATTTATCCGTTCCATCGTTATATTTCTCACTCAAGACCTCACTGTGTGCCCATTCAGTCATGAACAAAAATGCTTTCTTCTTGTTTGGACATGTATAATTTACAGCTGATGTCTTTCTATGCTTCTCCATCAAGCTGTTTTTTTATACCTTCGCTTCTTTTGTGCTTTTCTTTTTGA
>CM060305.1:33775728-33788228 GCA_030674185.1 Monoplex corrugatus | reverse complement strand
TAACAATAATAATGATAATTCAGCACTGAATTTTGATATATAAATCAAATCAAAGGGAGCACCCTCGTCATTCACCAAAGCATTAACTCGCAATGACAAAACTTCAAGGGCACAAAACACACACAGACCGAGAGGGGAAGGACAGGCGGGAAGTAGGACGAAAGCGTGGGCATATGGCGGGGGAAGACTACTGCTGGGCAAAAAGAAAGAAATCATCTCCAAGTTAAACCAGTATGTGACTGTCGAATATACATGGAAAGTTTGTTGCGGTGGTACATTCGGAGGTAGTCAATAAGATAAATATGTGCAGTACTGTGAATTTCTTTGAGAAACAGGCAATCAATGGAGAAAGCGAAGCAAGGTGGGGTGACATGATCATGCTTATTTTTTACGAAAGGCGAGACGAGCTGCCGAATTCTAAATGCCCTGGAGACATGCGATAGAAGAAGGAGGCAAGTCAGAGAGCAGGAGGTCACAATAATCGACACGAGACAAGAGAAACTGGCGAGTTCAGATGCTGCTGAAATTTAAAAGATAACGCCGAACAGAGCTGAAACGTCGCAGTTGACACTAACACAGCTGATAAGTTATGGTGATGAATTTCTGCACAGACAGTTGAGGATTAAGAGCGACGCCAATGTCTGACTAAATCAGACAATACAATAATGTTGTCCCCTAGTGAGATAGAACAAACTTTTACAGTGATACGCTTGGTGCCAGTGAGCATTGCGTCCGTCTTACCTCTATTCAACTGTAACTTATTCTGTACCATCCAGTTTTGATTTCAACGTAACACTCAGAAGCTCTGGAAAAAAAGAGAGGAACAATTTCCAGGAATTGCATTACTGGAGAGATGGGAGTCCTTTAACATTAATGGGTTTAGTAAAGAATGGTTAGCATAAAAGTCAAGTCCATGGCATAAAAGTAAAGTCCAACTTTTGAATCTAACTGCACGGGTTTGAGCGTTCTTCAACAAAACGTATATGTGTATGGCGTCCTGTTCACCCAGCTGTGAAAGAATACCTAACCCTATTCATGGATGGGAATGGTGAAGCAACGAAAGAAAGCGATGGGTTCAACCTTCTAAAAATCGTCGAGTTCAGGAATAGGGGAGAACTGTTATTATGTTCTGTAGAAAGCATGCTATGCTGGAAGCTGAAAGAAATGTTATTGTTCCCAACAGGCTGTTTGCAAATTTGGGTTTTGTTTGTTGTTTCGTGTATATCCGTGTTTTCTTTCCCCCTAAACACTTCCCAAGCCATATTCTACAGGCCTTCAGTTGTATGGAATGTGTTTTCTTGAACGTTTCTCTGGTTGTTTTGGTTTTCATCGTGGACACGGACAACTGATTCAGATTGACCTAATTGCGTGCGTGCGTGCGTGCGTGCGTGTGTGTGTGTGTGCGTGCGTGCGTGCGTGTGTGTGAGTGCACGCGCGCCTGTGTGTGCCTGTGTGCATGTGTGTGTGTGTGTGTGTGTGTGGCACGCGTGTATGTGTGTGTATTTGTGTGTGCATCTGCCTCTGTCTGTCTTCCTGTCCGAATGTCTGTCTGATTGTCTGTCTATCTATGTGTCTGTGTGTATTTTTTGTGTGCATTATTTTTTTTTCATTTCTGTTTACCAATAAAACGGGACTTTTTTCAACATACGTTTGCTAGAAACAACACCTTTGTTGCCGCGGGATCTCCAACGTACACTGAGTGCACGGTGCACACAGGATTTTGGTTTATCGTCTCATACGAAAAACTAGGGCCCAGATGACCACTTACTACCTAGTGGGGGGGGGGGGGGGGGAGTGGGAGAAAGATACCTCTGTCTAAATCGTGATTTGAACTTGATCTTCTCAGATATCATGCAGTCACTTTCACCAGTAGGCCACACATACCTGTTCTCTAGTGGACGTGAAAATGAACGATACAAAGTTAGTATAAGAATCGTGTTCATACGCCTATAATACAGGTGCAGGAGTTTGTATTCACAAACAAGTGTTAGCATTAGACTACCGGACTAAACACATCTAGCAGTAAAAAGGCTACTCACTTACGTAGCTTTCATTGGCGATCCGGCCGACTTCTTCGGCGCAACTGCTGTTAGCATTGTTTTAGAGGCATTAATGTCACTTAATGGCGTGAATCTTTACTATACGGGTTATATTTCTATTCATTTATGTTAACAAGAAACACCCAGGGGGCTGGATGGGATCCAGAGTAACGGTGCCTCACCACTCCCGACGCCACACGGTAACCATTTCGCCAAACGAAGGGAGGTCCCTGTCATCAGTTACCTTGTATACAAGCCCAAACACAAGGTGGGGGGGGGGGGGGGTAACAAACCTCGGGACATAGTCACACAACGCACGCCAGCCCAACTACAGGATCAAACGATTTTGTGTGAAACATTACAGAGATAGATTGGAGTTTGGAGTTTGTTCAAGAGGAGTCATCGCACTCGGACAATTCCATATGTGCTTCACCCAAATCTACCAAGAAATATCTGGCAGACTCCCTAAGCCTCTGCAAAACCATATGCACTGTCAAGGTCTTGAAATTGGGGAGGATGGAGGGGGGGAGGAGATAAGTTGATTTGCTGGGTCTGTCCTGTTGAAGTCCAATTTGCCTTCTTGCTTTTCTGAAAACTTGGTCAATAAAAAAAATGTATGGCGCTGCACGACAGCGACACGTTCTCAATGGGCAGAACAGCCCGAGTTTCACATGATAAGTCCACTGTGACAAAAAGAGAGAGAGAGAAAAAGAAAGAAACGAACATGAATATGAATGTGATGTACTGGTTTCATTCTTATTTGCTTACGTATCGTGCAGCAACAAGGATCGTCCAGTTCTGTCCGTTCTGGGCCAGCTTCTGTCCTGTAATTGCCTTCATTTCAGCTTCCATCAATACATTCTTATGCACTGATTCGTGCTCATTAACAATTAGAAGTGCAGAACAAGAGTTTTTTGAAATACAAGCACCAAAGAGATCGGGAATAGTAGTATAGCCTAAGCATGGTTTTACCATTATTACCAGACACTTTTGTTTTCATTTTGTCTCCTTTGCTTCATTCTTTTTCTTTCTTTCTCTTTCTCTTTAAGCATGCACTTATCTGTCATCACTTCAACAACACTCATGACCCCCACTCTGTAAGAGTGGCGATGCAATGTTGCTCGCTGTATTTATTTTGTAGTGTGCCCGCTTCATGGCTGATATCGTGGGGGTCATGCTGGCATGGAACGCAGCTGAACCAGCGCTGATAAGTTTAAAGGGCAGAGGCTGCAACGTTCCTCTATTCACAGCCCCGGTGTCTTAGAAGATAAAAAGAAAGGTTATGCATGTGAAGCAGCAGCCATTATTTGTGGGTAAAACGTTTGCTAAGGTATTTGACATCCTTTGTGAAGGCCCATTTTCGTGTATGTTTTGCTGGATTGGTAAACCCAATTTTCATAAAATATATACGATGTATATTATAATCATCCTCGTCATTGTCGTCGTCGTCATCGTCATCGTCATCATCATCATCATCACCTTATTCATCATCATTGCTGTCGTATCATCATCGTTATCGTCGTCATCATCAGCATCATCAGCATCATCATCGTCATCATCATTACCACAACTCATCCAACCAACCAACCAACCAATCAACCACTAAGTAACCGGAAATCTGAGGAAGGAAAAGACAGTTATTAAAAATAATACGGCAAAAATGTCATCAGAGAGAGAGAGAGACAGAACAGAGACAGAGAGAGAGACGAGACAGAGAGAGAGAGAGGGAGAGAGAGACAGAGACAGACAGACAGACAGACAGACAGAGACAGAGAGAGAGAGAGAGCGGAATTGTTTATACCACAGATTGTAATGAATGTTATACGACTGATCACGTTTCAAAATGTGTGTAACAAATGAAGCTAAAAAGCCTGGGAAAATGCATAAAAATAATAAATGAACATAAAAAAAAAAAAAAAAAAAAAAAATGACATTTACGGCACTGAAAAAAAAACTGCTTCATGTACCTGCATGCAAACGAAGTCTTCAAAAACCTAACCAAGCAACTAACTAACCAGCCAGTCAGACAATTTCACAAGTTTATAATTCGTCATTTTGAATTAATTGAATACAGAATAAACCAACGCAAAGAAAAAAAAAGAAAAAGACGAGAGAGAAAGAGAGAGAGAAAAAAAAAAAACAGAGGAGAGAGAGAACAGAGAGAGAGAGACACAGAGAGAGAGAGAGCGAGAGAGAGAGGAGAAAGAGAAACGAACAAAACGAAACCACACATAGACTTGCACACAAGTCAACAATTTTTGTGGCTTCAGGCACGTTACTTTATCCAGCAGAATGTTGTTGCTTCTCCCTATCTGTCAGAGCAAACATTGACTCGAACAACATTATCCAACTTTTCATTCTAATAGCATGTTTCTAGGCGTGCCATAGTGAAGTTTCTTTTAATAATAAAACATAGGACGAAAATTGTTTGTTCATGAAAAAAACGTATTTTGAACATGAAAATTCACGGTGTTGTATAACACGTTTTTATAGCAGTTTTTTATTTCATGCGTTGAACACGCTTGGAGTGCTGGTTGATAATTTTTGAAGAGCTGTGGACTCACAATCTGGTGTTTCGAGTTCGATCCCAGTCCGCAATATCAAAAATTGGCCTGTTTGTTGCCCACCTTAATGTTTCCATCATACTGATAGTGCTTGCTTTCCATAGGTCCTTATCGTCCGCTCCCACCCCATTTCAAGGCATTGCAGACTCAGGGAATTTGCCAGATACTTGCTGGTAGGTTAGGATGGGGCACATTTTGGAATTGTCCGAGTGCGATGGATCCCTCTTGAATAAACTTTAAACGTCCAACTCCGAACAAACTCTGATCACAACACTCCCGATTTCTATGAAATTATTTACTTACTGGGTCTAAGATGTTTCATAGCAGAAACACACACACACACACACACACACACACACACACACACACACACACACACACACACACACACACAGACACACACACGCACACACACACACACACACACACACACACACAATTACACATTCACAAACACACACACACACACAAAACACACACACACACACACACACACACACACACACACACACACACACACACACACACACACACCGTTTCTTGAAATGAGCATAACGGTTTCCAAACGAAGAACAAAGGAGAAAAGAGCAGTTACTATGTCTCCGAGTAAGTAAAATAATAGGACAACAGAGCAGTGGTAAAAGAGGAATGGATGGCAGAGATAATTGTAGGACGCCTTTTTTTTTCCACTAGAACTAAACAATAAAATCATTGGCAGCAAAAAAAGCTGCCGGAGTTTTCTTGGAAGGAAACTGGATCCCTTTAGCTATCCTTCACCCCAAAGCAAAGAAAGATGACAGGCGAGAAAAAAGAGAGAGAGAGGGAGAGAGAGAGGGGGGGGGAGAGACAGACAGACAGACAGACAGACAGAGGAAGAGAGACACAGAGAGAGAGAGAGAGAGGGGGGGGGGGGGCGTTTCTTTTTAAATAGGCCGACTATAGAAAGCAGGTCAAGTAGTTCCAGTGAAACTGCAGTTCTCACAGAACGTTGAAATATGGTTTCTCGCATCTGACAGGCGATCATCCGAAGACAATCTCAAAGAAATCAAGATAGCAAAACCATTCTTACAGTCTCATTTTTCATGCCAACATTATCACAGTAAAAGTGCTTTTTTTTTTTTGTTATTATCGCTTCTCAAGGCCACTGTGATACCGAACAAGCTTCAGTTGAAATAAAACTTCACGTACCTCGAAGATAAAGGCAGATTGTCACAACAACTGAAAACACCTTTTGAATACTTTGCAAAGTTCACGAGAAAGTGATTTTCAAACTTCAAAAACAAGTTAGGTACTTCTTGACAATGATTTTCCGGATAAAGAAGGCTATGATTTAGTTACACTTCTTATTGAATTCAAGGTGAATGTTCACCTCTGCGGTTACCTTAAAGACAAGTGCTTCAGTGAGTCCGTAACAGTTCACACGTTTGACTTAAATTTGATAAATCTCCACCCATGGAGAGTCGAGAACATTTTGCTTACACCTTTTTTTCTCACAGACTGACAAACACAAAAACACACACATCTCTTAGGCCGATATAAGATAACCTCCGTTTCATTGTTTTTAAGGTTACAGTACCGAGAATGATTGGGAGTTAAAGAAGAAGGGGGGTCAAGTAGAAACAGATGTAGCTCTTGTTGAATAGTTCAAAAGTAATTAAAAGCAGTAATCTTAATTGCAGAAGAGTAGTACATAAGTTGTAGCAGCAGCACACAAACAAACAAACAAAAACGAAACAAACACAAAAACAAACAAAACAAAACAAACTAAAAAAAGAGCAGAGACGATAATGAGTTGTACCAGTGGCGGTAGTTGCAGTTGAAGCTGAGAGCTGTAGTAGTGGTGGTGGTAGTACTTCTAGCAGCAGCAGCAGCAGCAGAAACAGTGAATTGGAGGAAAATGCATAATTATGTAAATTGATGCCCCCCCCCGTCTCTTCTCTCTCTCTCTCTCTCTATCTCTCTCTCTCTCTCTCTTCTGCTCTCCCTTCTTCAATGCCTTACATGATCATCTGGACTGTTTTCCCCTCATGTTCTTGCGCCCTTTCTCTGTTTTAAATTTGAATACCAGGTGAAACACCTGTTTCTGTTGCATTTTGATCTCTGCCAGACCTTTGTTCTCCATGTCACTAATTTTGGAAGAGACAAGAAACAGACAGAAAGGAATTGAATGAGAAAATAAAATCGTAAAATGTGCTGAAGTACAAGAACCAACAGAACATGAAGAAAAAAAAAGGAAGATGGAGAATTTGAAGAAGAAGATGAAAGGTATAATGACTTAAAGAGCCACAATCTTTAACACCATTAAGTGTTAAACAGGCTTTTCCCCCTCCTCCCCATTTCAAGACTTTGCCAAAGTATAATTGCTTTTTTTCGCAGGTTCAGGGAGTCTGTGGCTTAAATGCTGGCAGATTTGGGTGGAGCGCATATGGATGTGTGGAGTGCAATGAATTCCTCTTCAACAAATATCAGACTCCAAACTCTTTGTTCATTTCTATCTGTCTATCTATCTATCTATCTGTCTATCTATCTGTCTGTCTATCTATCTGTTATGTATCTGTCTATGTATCTATCCATCTGTCATATATCTGTCTATCTATTTATCTAGCTGTCTGTATATCTATTTATCTATCTATTCTATCTATTCATCTGTCTTTCTATCTATATAATTTATCATTGTTTCTTCTTCTTAATCATCAAGCAAGCACCAGCTACTTTATTTTATCTATCTATCTATCGATTATCTATCTATATCTTTCTGTCTTTCTTTCTATCTACTTATAATTTATCATTGTTTCTTCTTCTTAATCATCAAGCAAGCACCAGCTTCTTTATTTTATCTATCTATCTTTCTATCTGTCTGTCTATCTTCCTCTCGTTCATCCTTTCTTTGCAATTCCTTGTAAACTTTTTATATTCTAGTTTGAATTAATGCGGTCGTGTCATGGCAAGGGCTAGCTGTGATACAGATCAAAGGTGATCTAATTCTATTATTCCTGCGTAATAAAGTGGGTTTTTTAAGTTTCAAGTTTGTTCATTATTTGTGTGCCTGTTTTTTTCTTTTTTTTCTTTTTTCATCTCTTCCAATTGCCAAAACCAAAAGCCAGCGGTAAACGATTCCAAGGCCACGCATGAAGAAGTTCCGAATGTGCGACTTTCCGTGTTATGTTACTTTTGTTATCAAACCGTGCGATTAAGCTTCAATGGTGCGTGCAAATCTTAATTTGCATGCCCAATTAGACGTGCACTGACTCGGCTCGTTGTGTGAGTTACGTGCAGACAAGGTTAGACTGCACGTGATAAACAAGTAAGACATTCAAATGTGTAACCACGTGCGCACATGCTTGTTGCATGCATCCACTCCCACTACTCCCACGCAAGCGCTCGGTCTGTCTCTGTGTCTGTCTGTCTGTCTTGTCTCTCTCTGTCCTTGTGAGTGTGTGTGTGTGTGTGTGGAGTGTGTGTGTGTGTGTGTTTATGTTTATACGTGCATATGTCCTTATACGTGTGTGTTATTGTTGTTTAAAGCCAGCCGACTGCGTAGAACCTATAATTTATATTGTGTGTGTGTGTGTGTGTGTGTGTGTGTCTCTCGAGGGCGTCGATTTCCCACAGCTTTTTTTCGATAGAAATGGAGATATTTGTGAAAATATCGCGATATTCTGATGTAAATGACAAAAGAGAATTCGGAAGATTACATAACAAATATAATGTTATGATGTCAATCCACGTATACAAATGCACATTCTAATCGATACATAAATTATGAACATACATTTGTATAACATATATGTATATTTAAATGTTGTCCATACCCGTACCCCGTCATTAGGAGCTACGGTTTGATCAAATAAGTTATGTGTCTACTATCTGTCTGTGTGTCTGTATGTCTTTCTCTCTGTCTGTCTGTATGCCTCTCTCTGTCTGTCTGTCTGTCTGCTCTCTTCTTTCTTTCTCTTCTCTCTTCTCTCTCTCTCTCAGATATTACAAACATTTTAAACGTATTATGGATGAGAGGAGAGAAATGTAAAAAAAAAAACCCAAACAAAAAAATAGATTACAAGCTGAAGTCCTTAGAAAAACCAAACAACAAAAACTCAAAACCATCAATATCAAAGTATTCATGATAAAAGAAAACCGTACAAATTATACACACCCTCTACACTCAGTTCTATGCATCTTTCCTTCTTAGCATATTGCACAGAGCGGAAACGCCATCAGCGAGTGGACAGGTCTGAATTTGAGAGACTGCGAGGTAGAGGTAACCGCAAAGAACTGGGACTTGCAGCGAAGAACTGTAATGGGAGGAATCGTCTGAGATGTTCCAGCGTCCCTTTCCTCGATGAAGGAATTGGGGAAAAAATGATAGTATTGTGTTTCTGTGTATGTATTCTGTATAAAGACAACACTAAGAAGTTCTCACCGCAAAGTGGTAGTAAAAAGGGATCAGTTTTAAGCTAGCACATGTGGAACGTAACAGTTGTGATTGCTGGTACCTGTGTGAACTTCAGACAAAAAGAAAAGGAGGAAAATAGCGTATGCTATATAACCAGCGGACAAATAATAGACCTTCACATGTTACATACACCTGCTTTGTCTGTAGTGACTCATTGCAGGAACGGTCGACGATTTGCAACAAGGGAAACAACAGACTTGGAAAATGAACATGCATGATATATAGACCGTGTTAGGTGAGTCAGGCCTAAGTCGCAGTGACGGATGAGCTCGTTGGGACGTCTGTACATATGCACACCCCCTTCGCCTCACCACAATGAAGCATATCCACAGATGTACGATTTCAATCACATAATTGCTGTCGGAGAGAGGCGGGGGAGAGGGAGAGGAACGGAGATAGAGACATCGAGATGAGAGACAGATATGTAGACAACAGACAGACAGACACACAAACACAGAGACAGATACAGGGCCTGAGGATAACAACGATGCTTTGGTTTTTTATTTTCCGTTTCTCTCATCTTGTCTTTTTATTTAGTTTGTTGCCTTTTGGATCGTTATTTCTTTTGTTTCTGTGTGCGAGTGCGTGTGTATGTCCATATGTGTGTGTGCGTGTGTGTGTGTGTGTGTGTGTGTGTGTGTGTGTGTGTGTGTGTACGTGTGTGTGTGTGTGTACGTATGTGTGTGTGTGTGTGAGAGAGAGAGAGACAGACAGACAGATAGACAGACAGACACAGATAGACAGAGAAACAGACATGAGAGAGAGCGAGATAGAGACAGACAGACGGACAGAGACAGAGATAACTGCACTTTAGCCAGGCTGACTTTGACAAAGAGCTCTCTCTTCTAATCAGATTGCACATCTTCGAACATGTTCGAACCTGGCCCATGAACCGTTGTGGTGGCGGATGGTTTATGAAGGGGGCAATATATACTTACCAGGCTATATATGTGATGTTTTTAAACACGGCAATTTAAGCTTCAAAACTACCAACAGAGTTTGCCTATGTGATATTTGCAACCACGCACAACCTCACAACATTTAATCGCAGGCGTGATTCTTCTTTGAACAAAACCTTTCAGTATTTTTCTCATTTTAACTTGTACTGAATGTGAATACTTCGAAGAAATTGAAAGTGATCCAATCTCCACTGACTAAGATACTGCGACTCCTCAGCAGCTGCCACTTGAGAAAATTGCATCGCTTCTTCTCTTCTCCTTTCTATTACGTTCTGTTCCCGAGCTCCTCGGTTCCATGAAGTACGTTCTTTTCACTCAAACAGACAGCTGTAGACAGGAGGAGCATCACATACTTATATCAACAGTCTCGTAGGAGATGCTTATGAACAAAGCTTTGGATGCTTCATATTCACCCTCCACTCCACTTTTCCCGTTCATGTGCATCTATCAAAAACTCCCACTCTGTGTGCTCGGGTTTTTAATGCCTTGTAGAAAACTGATGGAGACACGAGGTATTACGCTGAAGGGCTTGGCGGGCAACTGTTCATTTATTTACACACAGAATCATTTTTAAGGTCAAGAGGTGATTTCCTCATCAGACGGCGTTGCAATCATGCAGGGGAAGTTACGAATACTTACAGATTTTGTTGCTCCCGCCTCACGCGGTGCATGTGGCTACGAAGGTGCCACGACATGCAATGTGCTCAGCCATTCTGTTGGTGTTGTTCCATTGTTTGTCTGAGAGACGCTAATCACTTATTCGTGACATTAACGAAATTGATTGCTTGATATTCTGAGTGAGACAAACAACTTCAATTGACGTCGTGATAATGCTGTTCGGAGGTGAAAAGGGCAGAGGCGGATGTGATGCTAGCAAAATGCAACAGATAACCTGTATGGCGTTTGTCCCTCTTGCACCCATATGCGACCTGTGTTGGTGATTTTTCCCCCTGTAAAAGTGTGTTGTGTGCGTGTGTGTGTGTGTGTGTGTGTGTGTGTGCGTGCGTGTGTATGTGTATGTGTGTGCGTCCGTGCGTGCGTGGATGCGTGTGCGCGCGGTGTGTGTGTGTATGTTGTTTGCGTGCCCGCTGCAGGTTTCTGTTTATGCAATTATGTATGAGTGTGCATGCATGTAGGCTCTAGTGCACTAAAATAAACATGTTGTGTGTTTATTTGTCTGTTTACTTCTCTTTGTGTATACATGCCTACAGGCATTCGGACACATTATTGGACATGTATGTTGGTATATGTGTGTGTGTGTGGGTATGTGTGTGTGTGTGTGTGTGTGTGTGTGTGTGTGTGTGTGTGTGTGTGTGTGTGTGTGTGTGTTTGCTATTTTAATGATGAAGCTTATTGTGGTAGTTGTTACGATATGGTGGTGCAAGTGTGGTGATATGCCTGATTTTACCATTATTTTGCGACTATTTGTCTACTTTTATTTCTTTTTTCTGAGCTGTCTCGGTCTCTTTTATTCAAGTACAGAACGAAAACGTTTTCGTAGATACAACTAGATAATTTGCTTGATTAAATAACTTCAATCATTTTCTACGTTGATTTGATTCTTTTTATCAAATTCCTTTTACCGTTGAACTTAAATATTCCCTCATAAGAATTTCGTTCTCTTTGATGACGTAAGTGCAAAATAATTTTCTCCTAATTTTATGGATGATTTCATTTTTCACAGCTTTTAAGAGGGCAATTCTCCTTTTTTTCATATAATGATATATGACTTGACACATTCCTTTCAAACTTAGGTATTTGCCGTTCTATTTATGATATCAGTTCTCTCACTTGAGGAAAAAAAGAATATAAACGAAGACAATTTGGTGTCATCCTTGCCTCTGGTGTTTCAACTTTCCACAGGTAGCAAAGAACCATTGGTTTAAACTTCAATACTTGGTTCATTTCTCTAATTTGGTTTGATGTGATTTAGTCTACAATCTATTCCTTTCTGTTTTCTTTTTTTTCTTCTTCTTCAAGTGGCGCGGTTTGCTTTTCTGAGAACAATTCAACAATGCAATGGAAGTTACATACGTTAAATGACTTTTTCCATGACAAGATATTTTCTTTTCCTGATGTCAAATTGTTTTTACAGGTTTCTCCATTTTTCGTTTAGACACATTCTGTTGATAAGCAACCTCCGCGGATTCCAGAACATTGGTTTGGGAAGATGAAGAGGGCAGAGAGGGAGAGACAGTGTGTAGTCAGATAGGTGCAACAGGTAATCTGTAAGGAGGATGTCAGAACCCCACCCATCTGTGTCTTTCTTTTCGTCTTCTGATTTTGGGTTCGTGGAGAATTTGACCGTAATGTGTGTGTGTGTGTGTGTGTGTGTGTGTGTGTGTGTGTGTGTGTGTGTGTGTGTGTGTGTGTGTGTGTGTGTGTTGTGTGTGTGTGTGTGTTGTGTGTGTGTGTTGTGTGTCTGTGTGTGTGAGTGTGTGTTTGTGTGTGTTGTGTGTGTGAGAGAGAGAGAGAGGGAGAGACA
>CM060305.1:33760728-33773228 GCA_030674185.1 Monoplex corrugatus | reverse complement strand
TTGTTGACGTGGACATCCAGGTTGAGAAATGTGATGTGTGTGTGTATTTTCATCATTTTATTCCTCGTTCTAAATCTCCAATACTCTTCCATCCTGCCATAAACAGGAAACCGTTCTTGTTGATTTAAGTGTTTGTGTTTATATTTATGACTGAATGGCTTCCTTTTCCTCCGTATGTTGTTTGTATGTGTCTTCTGGGCTGTTACGCTTCCTTCCTGTCTTTTATTTACGATAGTCTCTCTCTCTCTCTCTCCCTCTCTCTCCCTCCCTCCCTCTCTCTTTCTCTCTGTCTTCTCTCCTATTTCGTCTCTCATCCCCCAAAACACAGATAGACAGAGAGACCAATACACGCGCGTTTGCTCGCATACACACATCACATATACACCACATCACAACACCACCACCACCTTACCATACTCACATACAAACACATCCACAGACACACATATAGAGACAAACAAACGCACGCACGCACACACCACACACACACACACAAACATAAACACAGAGGGTAGGGGCGGGGAGAAAAAGAGCGACAGGGAGAGACAGACAGACAGAGAGACAGACAGATAGACAGACAGAGACAGACACAAAGAGAGAAACAGAGACAGACAGAGACAGACAGACAGACAGATGGGCAGACAGATAGACAGACAGACAGAGGAATAGACAGAGCGGAGAGGACGGCGAAGACAGAAATGGACTCTCTCCACAGGAGTAAAAGCTTTAAAAATTAGCAGCATGAAGTTACTTAAGTTTTCTTAGAAAAGAAAATGAATCTATTTAGTTATCCTTCATCCTAAAGTAACGGAGGAGGAGAGAAACGAGAGAAAAAAAGTAAAAGAAGGGGGAGTGCTATTATAAAAATGGCCCGAATATAGAAATAAGATCGATGGTTGCAGTCAAAATCGCAGTCATTACAGAATCCGAAAAGTAATTTTTTAAAGAATTCACTGATGATAACGAAAAAAAAACAAAAAAACAAAAAAAACAATTATTGAAAATAAAACATGGAAGGTATATAGAATGGAGCTGGCGCTAAAGAAGAGATAAGAAGAGATAAAGGGGAAAAACTAGAAACAGATGTAGCTGTAAGTTATAATTGTGAATACCAATATCATTGGCGGTTGTTGTAGCAGCAGCAGTGACAGCAGAATGAAAAACAAAAGCAGAAGGAAAAGAAACAAACAGCAGAAGAAACAGTAACTGCAACAGGAACAATAATAACAACAGAAGGAATAGGAAAAAACCACAGGAGGAGTAAGAATACAACCAGTGGAACAGTGACGGCAGTAGACACCACGTGGTCAGCAGTAGCGAAAAGGAAAGTAGCAGTAGAAGGAACAACAGAAGGAACATGAACAAGAGCAAAAGGAACAGGAACAACAACAGAAAGAATATGAGCATCAACAGAAGGAACATGAACAACAGCAGAAGGAAAAGGAAGTGGTAGGAACAGCAGAAGGAACATAAGCAACAGCAAAAGGAACAGGAACAACAGCAGAAGGAATATGAGCATCAACAGAAGGAACAGGAACAACAGCAGAAGGAATATGAGCATCAACAGAAGGAACATGAACAACAGCAGAAGGAGAAGGAAGTGGTAGGAACAGCAGAAGGAACATAAGCACCAGCAAAAGGAACAAGAACAACAGCAGAAGGAATATGAGCATCAACAGAAGGAACATGAACAACAAAAGAAGGAGAAGGAAGTGGTAGGAACAGCAGAAGGAACATAAGCACCAGCAAAAGGAACAAGAACAACAGCAGAAGGAATATGAACAACAGCAGAAGGAACATGAGCCCCAGCAAAAAGAACAGAAACAGTAAAAGGAACAACAGAAGAAACATGAGCAACAGCATAAAGAACAAGAGCAACAGCAAAAAGAACAGCAATAGTAGAGGGAACAACAGAAGAAACATGAGCACCAGCAGAAGAAACATGAGCACCAGCAGAAGGAACATGAGCACAGCAAAAGGAACAAAAACACCAGATGGAATAAGAGCAAAACAGAAGGAACCCAACAGCACAGGAAAAGGGAACAACAGCAGCAAGATCACGAATAGCAGAAAGAACAGCAACAAGGACAGATGAAACAGAAACCACAGTAGATGGAACAGGATCAACAGGAGAACGAACAGGAACATCAGGAAGGACATAAGCACTAGCATAAGGAGCAGAAACTGCGGAAAGCATATGAAACAAAAAACAAAACAAAACAAAAAACAATAACAACAGCGGAAGGAACATGCGCAACAGCAGAAGGGACAGGAGTAATAGAAGGAGTGATAGAAGCAACAGCAGAAAGAACAGAACAGGACCAACAGCAGCAAGAACAGAACAGGAGCAACAGCAGGAAGAGCAGAACAGGAGCGACAGAAGAAAGAACAGAACAGGACTAACAGCAACAAGAACAGAACAGAACAGGAGGAGCAACAGCAGAAATTAATAGAAAAAGAGAGAAATGACAGACTACAGCAGAAAAAAATTGAACAGGAGCAACAGCAGAAAGAAATGAACAGGAGCAACAGCAGAAAGAACAGAACAGGAGCACAGCGAAAGACAGAACGGAGCAACAGCAGAAAGAACAGAACAGGAGCAACAGCAGAAAGAACAGAACAGGAGCAACAGCAGAAAGAACAGAACAGGAGCAACAGCAGAAAGAACAGAACAGGAGCAACAGCAGAAAGAACAGAACAGGAGAAACAGCAGAAAGAAACAGAACAGGAGCAACAGCAGAAAGAACAGAACAGGAGCAAACAACAGAAAGAATAGAACAGGAGCAACAACAGAAAGACAGAACAGGAGCAACAACAGAAAGAACAGAACAGGAGCAAACAACAGAAAGAACAGAACAGGAGCAAACAAAAAGAAAGACTAGAACAGGAGAAACAACAGAAAGAACAGAACAGGAGCAACAACAGAAAGAATAGAACAGGAGAAACAACAGAAAGAATAGAACAGGAGAAACAAACCAGAAAGAACAGAACAGGAGTAACAACAGAAAGAATAGAACAGGAGAAACAACAGAAAGAATAGAACAGGAGCAACAACAGAAAGAATAGAACAGGAGAAACAACAGAAAGAACAGAACAGGAGTAACAACAGAAAGAATAGAACAGGAGAAACAACAGAAAGAACAGAACAGGAGAAACAACAGAAAGAATAGAACAGGAGAAACAACAGAAAGAACAGAACAGGAGAAACAACAGAAAGAACAGAACAGGAGAAACAACAGAAAGAATAGAACAGGAGCAACAACAGAAAGAACAGAACAGGAGAAACAGCAGAAAGAACAGAACAGGAGCAACAGCAGAAAGAATAGAACAGGAGAAACAGCAGAAAGAATAGAACAGGAGAAACAACAGAAAGAATAGAACAGGAGAAACAGCAGAGAGAATAGAACAGGAGAAACAACAGAAAGAATAGAACAGGAGAAACAACAGAAAGAATAGAACAGGAGAAAGAATAGAACAGGAGAAAGAATAGAACAGGAGAAAGAATAGAACAGCAGAAAGAATAGAACAGGAGAAACAACAGAAAGAACAGAACAGCAGAAAGAATAGAACAGGAGAAAGAATAGAACAGCAGAAAGAATAGAACAACAGAAAGAACAGAACAGCAGCAACAGCAGAAAGAACAGGAGCAACAGCAGAAAGAACAGAACAGGAGCAACAGCAGAAAGAACAGAACAGCAGCAACAGCAGAAAGAACAGAACAGGAGCAACAGCAGAAAGAACAGAACAGGAGCAACAGCAAAAAGAACAGAACAGCAGCAACTACAGAAAGAACAGAACAGGAGCAACAGCAAAAAGAATAGAACAGGAGCAACAGTAGAAAGAATAGAACAGAAGCGACAGCAGAAAGAATACAACAGAAGCGACAGCAGAAGTAAGAAGAGCAACAGCGGAAGGAACAGGACCAGCAGAAAGAACAGGCAGCCACAAAGAGAGAAGAGCGGCCCGAGTAGCAGTAGCAAAAACGTTATCATCGGTAGCAGCAGCAGCAGCAGCAGCAGCAGCAACAACAACAACAACAACAACAGCAGCAGCTTCAACAAGAAAAATTATTGTAATGCAGATAATAATGTAATGCAGATAATAATAGAAGCAGCTGCATAGCGGTATAGCATTTTTTCCAAAAAACAACAACCGAACTTCAAGCTGCAAGGAAACAAACAAGCAAGCTCTGAAATAAACATTCCTTTCATCTTCAATCGTGCACTCCTTTTATGCAGGACAGAAAATATGGAAACTACATAACCCAGTCGTTCAAACAAACCAAACACATAAACGAACGAAAAAACGCACACACATCCTGACAAAAAAAAAAAAAAAAAAAAAAAAGAATTGAGAGAGAAAAAAAAGGAGCGTTTCTATGTGCAGAACTGTTAGTCAAAGACATGCTGACATCATATTGTAAACATTCTGTCTGTCTGTCTGTGTCTGTCTGTCTGTCTCCATCTCTCTCTGTCTCTTTCTCTCTCTATCCCTCCCTCCTTCTCCATCTCTATATCTCCCTCCCCACCGCCTTCTCTCTCTCTCTCCCTCTCTCTCTCCCTCTCTCTTTTAGCATGCGAGATGTGTGTGTGTGCGTATGCGTGGCGTGTGTGTGTGTGTGTGTGTGTGTGTGTGTGTGTGTGTGTGTGTGTGTGTGTGTGTGTGTGTGTGAGTGTGTGTGTGTGTGCGTGTGTGTGCGTGCATGTGCACGCGCGCTCTCGTGTGTGTTCTCTGATGCAGTCATCAAGAATCTTGCAGACCTTGCCAGACCACACACAAAAAGTCATTACATATGACACGACAGATGAGGAGCGTCTTTGAAAAAAACTGAAGTTGTTATGTCATGAAAATGGTGTTGTTTAACTGAGGTTGTTATGTCATGAAAATGGTGTTGTTTAACTTTGTTAAGGCTTATCTGTCTTAATTCATGCTTTAGTTTTGACAGATAAAGGAGTGCAATTTTCAACGAAAATAATCGTGCTCTTTTTTTCCCCCATTTCTGAAAGTTTAACTTTTTTTATGTCTAATAGATTGGTACTCTACAGTTTTCCTACTTCTCTGTCTGTTTGCGTGTCTACATGTCTTTCTGTCTGTCTGTCTATCTTTCTGTGTTTATGCATCTATGTCTTTTAAGCGTCTGTCTTTCTTCCTGTCTGTCTATTCATTTGTTCAAGGAGAAGAGAAATAGAACAAGAAAACAAAAGAACATGTCAACAGCCTCAGCATCAAAACCACCACAATCTCCATCATCACCAAAAACAACATTGACGAAAACAAACAAACAAACACAAACAAACAAATAATAAACAAACAAACACCAACAAACAAACAAACAAAATAACAACAGCAACAATAGCATCTGTGGAACAGTAGCATCAGCAGTTGCTGTAACAACATCATCAAAAATCGAACAAATTTATACACATACCCCATACAGGAGCACCTATTGACGTCGTTGACTTTCTTCTTCCTCTTTCTTTTGTCCATGGTTTTCATGGGGAAAACTACGATGGTGGTTTCCCCTTGCCTTCCATCGGTTTTTTTTTTCAGGGTTAACTCCCTTTGCCTTACTCTCTCCCGAGATGTCCACAAGGCAGTGGAGCTATTTACCCATAGCTTGGGGATCTGGTTCGTGGGCACCAGGGCATATCCACACGCCGGTGGGCCTGCATGCCGCACGTCCGGGGGCCAAACCTCCTCCGAGTCCTGCGAGATTTAGCCTGAGTCCGTGAGGTGCTCAGTTACCGCCTGTCGCCACGAGGAGGCACAACGTAGGGCTTGCGGATGGAGAGGCTATGTACTGACAGGAAGAGACTTACGCTTTCTGCTCTTCTTTTCGCATAGCTGCTAGCCAGTGGTGTAGGCTGTGAAAGTGAGAGGTGACAAGCACGCAGTCACTAGTTACTAGCCGACACACTAGACGCATCACATCCATCCTCAAACAAACAAATCCCCTCATGCAAAATAACAGCAAATGGCACAACCTTGACACAGGTTAATAAGTTCAAATACCTGGGATCGGTCATTTCATCAGCCGGCAGATGCATATCGAAAATAGCTGGCAGAATCGGCCAAGCCAAAACAGCATTCAAAAAGATGACAAGCATTCTTACCAACAAATGCCTATCAATTAACATCAGAAAGAGAGTCCTTGAATGTTATATAGAACCAATACTGATGTACGGATGCGAGGCGTGGACAGTCAGCAAGCAAAGCCAGAGCAAGATTGAGGCAGCCTAGATGTGGTTTCTCAGAAGAATGTTGAGAGTTCCATGGACAACAAAGAAAACAAACGAGACAGTCTTGATGGAGGCAGACACAAGTAGATCACTCATAAGGAAGATTAGGAAAAGACAGGCAAAATTTATAGGCCATTTTATGAGGAAGGGGGATTTGGAGCACCTGGTCGCAACGGGAAAGCTGGAGGGAAAGAGAGCACCAGGTAGACCCAGAGAGAGAATACTGGACGGACTTGCAGAGTGGCTGGGGATGAGGAGGGTGGGGGAGATGATAGGGGCAACGAGAGATAGAGATGGTTGGAAGTCCATGGTCGCCAACGCCATGCGGCAGGGCACCTGATGATGGTGGTGATGATGACCCCATACAGAACACCACCACCACCTCCACTACAACCACCACCACAACCATCACCAACAAAAACAACAACAACAACACAAACAAAAACACAACCAACAGATATCAGAACAAACGAATTCTGCCAGAACATAACCGTAACCAATTTTTCCACCAACACAGAATTCTACCGGAATTTCTTCACTTAGTTTCTTCTTTTTATTTTTCGTTTTCGTTTCTTTTCCCTCTATCCGTATTACTCTGTTTGTTTGTCTGAGCTGTACTTTTATTTTTTTTCCCTCTTATGCGCCCATGGGGTTGTTTTCCTGCGCTTAACGTCTGAAACACGGCACGTAAAGCCGTTTGAACGTGCGACTTTCCCTATTATCTTTGTCGTCTATCACTTGATGCGCTTTTTCTCCAATAGGTCGTGCACAACTTAATTTGCATGTCCCATTGCACGTGCACTGAGTGGTCTCACTGCGCGAGCTACGAGCGCGCGCACACACACACATACACACACAGACACACACACACACACTCACATACACTTTTGTTCTCCATAATCCCCACCCCATCTCTCTCTCTCTCTCCTGCTAGCTCTCTCTCTCCCTCTCTCTTTTTCTATCTGTCTCTCTCTCTCTCACTGTGTCACTGTGACACTTTAATTGTAGGCGTATCTGAAAGCATATCATGAAATGGTGATACCACCCCCCCCCCCAAAAAAAAAAAAGAAAAACAAAAAGACATCAGCCTGGTGGCAAATTCATTACAATAATAACAATACTGTGGAAATTCACACACACACACACACATACACACACACACACACACACACACACACACACACACACACATACACACACACACACACACACACACACACACACACACACACACACACACAGATAAACCAAAAAATGAAACTTTTTTTTCAAAAGCAGAAACTTACTGCAAGAAAGAAATGCAGTAAAACAGATCAGGTGCGGTAGCGGTGAGAGGGAAGGGGGAGGGGGACGGAGAGAGATAGAGACAGAGAAAAAAGAGAGAAAGACAGAGACAGAGACAGAGAGATAGAGAAAAGGAGAAACACTGAGATAGAGAGACAGACAGAGAGAGAGAGAGAGAAAGAGAGAGAAAGACAGAGAGATACAGAGACAGAGAAAGAGAAACAGAGAGACAGGGAGAGACAGAGACAGAGAGAAACAGAAACAGAGAGACAGGGAGAGACAGAGACAGAGAGAATTCCTTGAGAGATAGACTAAAGTCTGTATAAACATACATATTGTTTCATATCTCATCTTTTGAACAATCCAACGTTTCGTGCGTAAAATACATTGATTCCGTTTTCAAACATGATCAAAATCAGATCGAAAAAATACCCAACTATCCTCAAAATATGTTGGCATAAATGTAGAGCTGCCCAGTCTAAGAGCACAGGCTTCAGAATGGTTTGTGAAACTTCGAGGTGAGCAGATACCTCATCCTTTTAAAACAAAACAGTGAAGCTGATTGCTAAGACCTAAAAATAAAAAAAGATAAAGTTGGCTGACGTGTTTGTAATGAGGTCTTTATCGTCTCACTTGCCAACGAATGAAGGGATGCAGGACAATCTTATTTCACTTCCCTGTCTCTATTATGCAGTACATGTACTTGTGATGCAAACTTAAAAAAACTGTCCCATCTATCTGTGCTTATGACCTGTACACTTTACGTGCAAAAAAAGTGTTTTCAAGATTTCTGGGGAGTGCTAATGATACACCTCTCATTTCTCTTCAAAAAGTAGACTATAGTCAAATTCAGCATGGTATTCTTTCCCTGCTGATTCTGCCAAAGCCTTTCCCATCTCTTTCGTCTTTATCGTTTCTCGTTTCTTCACTACAGAGTTATCTTTTTCAACTTATTCAGTCACAAATCCAATGCAGACAAGTACCGTTAAGTCTTTATTTATCCTGTGTGGTTCCAGGGGGACTCTGCTCGAAGGACGAATGGCAGCCTATGCAACATCCAGTCTGTGATGGCGTTTTATATCACTGTGTGGGATGTAGAGAGTGGTTTAGTCACCGTGTAACGACACTTTCACTTTAATCTTTCCTACCATGTATACCATGTGACGACTTGTTGGGCACCAGACACCTTCTTCTTGAATGCTGGGACTTGTACGATGTGAGACATAAGCACTACACGGCGGGCTCCTTAAAGAACCTCTTCAGAGACATCCCTTCTGATACAATTTTCCAGTTTTTACAAGAGATCAATCGATTTCACTTGATATGATTTTACATCGGAGTATGTTTTTTCTTAATTGCATTTTAGACTTAATAATAATGATAATAATTACAATATTTATATAGCGCAGAGGAGAAAAGTTGAGTTTTGAGAGCGGACTTGAAGGAGACAAAAGTAGGTTGCTGACGGACTGAGAGAGGAAGTTTGTTCCAGGAGAGTGGACCAGAAACAGAGAAGGCTCGTGGACCGTAGGTATTGAGCTTAGTGCGTGGAAAGCGAAAAGTCAGAGGATCGGAGGCAGAGCGGAGGGTACGTGAGGGAAGATAGATCTCAAGTAGGCTTGACAGGTAATCGGGGGCTGCGTTATTGAGGCTTTTGTAGCACATGGTGTCTAGTTTGTACTGTATGCGCTTTGATACGGTGAGCACGGTTTTTAACTGTTGTCTTTCATCTGAACCTGGTTATCATTTTTGACGTGGCGTTATCCCTGATATGGCTCTAGTAGTCGACTGAGCTATAAGCAATATGAACCGAACCGAATCTTTCCTACAGCAGCTTCTTAGTTGTTTCCACGACCTCGAGGGTCAAACCGCCACATCAGATGAAATCTAACAAGGTCAAAACACATATGGTTGGTCGTTGAACTCAACATTCCAACAAATGTCGTTTTAGGTTATCTTAAGATACTTTGAAGAAATTGAAAGAAGTCCTATGTACACTGGTAAAAATTGCAACCTCCTCAGAATCTGCCACTTGAGAAAACTGCCTACACCCCTTTTCTTACCTCGTCTGTTTCGTTCTGTTTCCCATCTCTGCAGTTTGATGAAGTACGTTCTTCTCGCTCAAACAAACAACGGCAGACAGGGGAAGATCACACACTTGAACCAATGACTTTGCAGGAAACGCTTTTATTCACAACTTTTCGTGTCTGCTCCCCTCCTTCTTTATTGATCCCCTTTGTGTGCATCTATGGAACCTCCCTCCGTATGTTTTCGTGGGTCCTATTTACTTTGTGCGCTTAAAGTCCTTCTGCTATTTGATGTTATCCTACTCTTTTCAGATGAGGTGTCCAATAAATCGACATCCTCTTTTCGTGATTCAGGTGTCCATGATTTCTTAACTGCATGGGGCGAGGGGTTGTATGATGTATCCCCAAATAGATCAACAAAAGAGATTACAGACACACCCAGGAAAAGAGGTAAGACAGTCTGTTACAGAAGCTGAAACTGGAATTATCACACAATGAGAAGTATTAACACAATTGTTCTGGACCACTGCATTTCATCCTGTGGCAGCTTGTATGAATATAGCAGGGTGTGTGTGTGTGTGTGTGTGTGTGTGTGTGTGTGTGTGTGTGTGTGTGTGTGTGTGTGTGTGTGTGTGTGTGTATGTGTGTGTGTGTGTGTATACATATATATGTATATATGTATGTATGTATATCTCTCTCTCTCTCTATGTATATATATATATATATATATATATATATATATACATATATACATACATATACACACACACATATATATGCATATATATATATATATATATACATGTATATATATATACATACAAATATATGTATATATATGTGTATATATATGTATATATATGTATGTGTGTATGTATACATATACATGTATATACATATATATATATATATAATATATATGTATGTATCTCTCTCTCTTTCTCTGTCTGTCTGTTTGTCTGTCCTCTCTCTCTCTCTCTCTGTATATATATATATATATATGTCTGTCTGTCTGTCTCTCTCTCTCTCTCTGTGTATATATATATATATATATATATATATATATATATATGTATACATATATATATATATTATGTGTGTGTGTGTGTCTGTGTGTCTGTGAGTGTGTGTGCATTAATGTGTGTGTATGGAAATGTGCTTGTGTATGTATGTGTATGTTCAGGCGCACGCGCGTGCTCGTGTATGCATGCACATGCATGCATGACTGCACGCACGTGACTATACTGAGCCTGTGCCAAACCATGGGCAGAGTTCTCTGAACGTACACCAAGTCAGCTGACCCTTACGCCTCCTCACAATTTCTCTTCTTACATTTCCCCCTACGTAAAGCAGATGTTCGAGAGAGCTGAACGGTTAAGACACCCGTCATAAGATTGATTTGGACTGGAAGCGTGGAGTCGAACCCAAGTGCAGGGGAAAAATTTGGCAAAAGGCGAAGGAGTGTAAGGAGTTTCGGGCTGGATCACTTACCTGAGGAAGGACTTCTCTCATCTGTAGTCTGAGAACCTTCTGTTTGTTCAACTCTCCCCACGGTTCCTTTCCCCTCTCTGTACATAGACATGGTGAAGTGCTATAGGCTTTCCGATGCTTATAGTGTGTGTTTCGTTATGAAACAATAAAGCAGTCAATAGTGAACATTTAGAGGACGGATTAGGCATTACCAAAGAATTAACGCACAATAGAATAGTTTTGACTCGTTTGTTTCCTGTTCACTGCATACCAAAGATGATTTCGTGGATCAGTATCTCCCAGCTTCTCGCATGAACCCAACCCATGAAGAAAATACTGAAAAGAATAAAGCTAGGCAGTTTTTAATTTTCTTTCTTTCTTTCTTTCTTTTTTTTGTTTTTTGTTGTTTTTTGTTTTTTGTTTTTTGGATCAAATCTTACACACACACACAAATCATTCGTGCATGATATTATCACGCGCGCGCACAGGCACAAACAGACAGACAGATACACATAGACACAGACACACAAACAGACACACACACAGACACACACAGACACACACATACACACACATACATACATACACACACACACACACACACAGGCACACACATACACACACACATACACACACATACACTCAATCACACAGCACGCAGATACGAAGACCCATACACGCATACGCATGCGTATACGCCTGGGCCACGTAGAACATGTTTTCAGTATCAGTTAACCTGGGCCATCTCATGGCCTTCATATGGGCTTACAACATACGTGAAAAACCAAAGTGTGTGCGTACACGTGTGAGCATGTATGTGTAAGTTTGTGGGTGTGTGCGTTAGTGTGTGTGCTCTGTGTGTGTGTGTGTGTATGTGTGTGTGTGTTTGTGTGTGTGTGTGTGTGTGCGTGCGTGCGTGCCTGCGTGTGTGTAAGTGTGTGTGTGTGCATGTGTGTGTGCGCACGCGTGTATGTGTGTGTGTGTGTGTGTGTGTGTGTGTCCGTCTGTGCGCGCGCGTGTGCGTGCGTGCGTAATTGCTTGCGCATGTGTGTGTGAATGTGTGTGTGGGTGTGCGTGTGTGCGTGTGTGTGTGTGTGTACGTGTTTGTGTGTATGTGAGCGTGTATGTGTGTGTGTGTTATGACTGATGTTGATGTTGTTGATGTTGTAATGGATATCAGTAATTCTTTTGTTCAATTGTCTTGTTGTTTTAAGTTTTATTATTTCAATTTCTTTCTCACTGAAGGCATATCAGTATCTTTTGGTTTGGTCACGTAAAGAAAAGCTATCAGATTGATTCAAGTTGTCGATTTGCCTAATAAAATAGGTTCCAATTTTCTTGTCTTTTTTCACTTCTTTCTTCCACTTTTTTGTTTAGAAAAGAGATTGTTTTAATAATGGCTGAATGTGTGTCTGTGTCCGTATATCTGTCTGTTTGTCTGTCTATTTGTCTATGACACACATGTGTTTGCAAGATTTCT
>CM060305.1:33683228-33753228 GCA_030674185.1 Monoplex corrugatus | reverse complement strand
CAAGGAGGAGATTGCTGAGAATGTGTAGTAGGGCAGTTTCAGTGCTATGGCACTGGCAGTAGGCTGACTGGAAAGGATTGAGGAGATTGTTGGCAGACAGGTGAGGGTTCAGCTGGTTGAGGACAACTTTTTCAATGAGTTTTGACAAAAAAGAGAGATTAGAGATAGGCCGGTATTTTTTCAGTTCATTTGGTCTAAATTGTATTTCTTGAGGAGGGAGGGGGTGAACAATAGCAGACTTGAAAGAATCTGGGACAGTTCCAGTTTGAAGAGAAGTGTTGATGATGTCAGTGATGAATGGGAGGGGAGTAGGGAGACAGTCGGAGTAGAGAGAACCTGGAAGAGGATCCAGTTCGCAGTTATGCCAGTATCCAAAAGCAATCTTCTGTTCACCATGTGCCATTAGGCAGCAATATAGTGTTTGTTATTTCTTGTGCATCTCCCTCTTTACTCCCCCTCCCTAACACTTTCCAGGCCATATTCTATGGAAGATTAAACTGCATAATCGAATTTCCGTTCCCTGCGTTGCTCTGGATATTTCTTTTTATTGAAAGATATTAAAAACCGGACTAGATTAACGAATGTGTGTGTGTGTGTGTGTGTGTGTGTGTGTGTGTGTGTGTGTGTGTGTGTGTGTGTGTGTGTGTGTGTGTGTGTGTGTGTGTGTGTGTGTTCATGTTTGTGTGTATGTGAGCGTGTATGTGTGTGCGTTATGACTGACGTTGATGTTGTTGATGTTGTAATGGATATCAGTAATACTTTTGTTCAATTGTCTTGTTGTTTTAAGTTTTGTTATTTCAATTTCTTTCTCACTGAAGGCATATCAGTATCTTTTGGTTTGGTCACGTAAAGAAAAGCCGTCAGATTGATTCAAGTTGTCGATTTGCCTAATAAAATAGGTTCCACTTTTCTTGTCTTTTTTCACTTCTTTCTTCCACTTTTTTGTTTAGAAAAGAGATTGTTTTAATAATGGCTGAATGTGTGTCTGTGTCCGTACATCTGTCTGTTTGTCTGTCTATTTGTCTATGACACACATGTGTTTGCAAGATTTCTCAGCGCTTTCTTTATCCATCTTTACCAAGTTTAGGCCATAACGTAGACCATACGTAGTCGCGAATACATAGGTTTGAATGACAATTTATCCAAGTCAAGGTCGCATGGACAAAACAACAAATGCCTAAAAAAAACTTGTTTAAAGTCACTGTGACCTACCGAAGAAAAAAAATCTGGATTTCCTGTTATAATTCGTGTATGAAAAGGGGGATACTTAGAATGGCTTGATTATGTTGTGTGCGTGTGCGTGTATGTGTGTGTGTGTGTGTGTGTGTGTGTGTGTGTGTGTGTGTGTGTGTGTGTGTGTGTGTGTGTGTGTGTGTGTGTATGTGTGTGTGTGTGTGTGTGTGTGTGTGTGTGTGTGTGTGTGTGTGTGTGTGATTTTTCAATGCATGTTTCCATTCTCTTTGATGTAGGCACGTGCAAAATTCCTTTTCACCCTTTTTTAAGGGAATACTTTTTTGTCAGTACCTGGTTTGTCTGTTTCTGAGACTCTGTTTCTTGTCATGTTTTAACGTGTTTATCGTCACAAGAGCTTCTGACATTTTAGCCCGCTTTGATTTTAATTTCTTTGATTTACTCATGATGAAAAGAGTATTTTTCTTGTTCTTTTTGCTTCAATGTTTAGTGTTTCAGCCACTAGCGTCGGACCATCGTTTTACCATCCAGCACAGAAAGAGTCTTAAATTTCCAGTCGTGAAATTCATCGGTTTTCTGTTTCGGAAAGTATTCGTTCTGCTCTTTCTGATGGTGCAGACTTGTTTGGCTTTTGTTTGTTTGTTTTTTCTTTTCGTGTTTTCTATCTGACAAATAATTGCTGAGTGACTGGAATTTACACACGTTCCATCACTTGATTATTGCTTTGAGAAAACCGATCGCAAACCTTTTTGAAATTCAATGCCTATGTTTCCCAAGCAACCATGCATTAATCTTTATGAAAATTTAAACACAAGTAAAAGTGCCTTTAAACTGTTATGTTCCATATTTTAGTTTGAAATATTTGATAGTTTCTGTTTTGTGACCATTTTAATTTTTGTTCATGTTTGTCACAGTGGCACTTTGTGTTCAGCATCACTAAGTGTAAAATCTACTTCCAAAACAAAGCACAAAACAAAATGCTGTCACAAACATTAGCATACATATCAGCATTTTCAAACAGTTAGTAATAATTGATTTGTTACAAAAAATGATTAAACTGTTCACGTTTTTAACTTTGAAAACTAGTCGTTTGATTGCTTAGGTTTTTATCTTTAATTTTAGCCTCTCAAAGCATGCATTGATATAATCAAGCAGGAAATTAGCTATCCAAAAATGCGTCATATACTGATCAACGGGCCTACACCAAGTAAAACACGAAGCAAAAGGGTGTTGAAAATCAGTTCATTTTGTATGTTGAACTTGAACAAAACTGATCAGACAACGTTTGAGTAAAAGCAAAATGTCCTATTTCAGTGACAAAACAATGTATATAGACGAGTGATATCATCAAGACCCCAAAATTTACAAAACTTACCTTCCCATTTAGTTTGAGTGCTGACTCTAAATAGCACAAAGGAGTTCACAACTCAATCCTGTCGGAGTGTCAGATTTAATCTTTACTGTCTTTTTTCATGTTCTTATATGAAGTTCTCTCAATTTCTTTCATCTGATCGCATGCGCATCGTTTCTCGACTCAAATAGCTCGGTTTTCAAACAATGACCCAATCATACAGCAGAAGTTAGGCGTTCAAGATAATCATCTGTTCCTGACAGTGATGAAACTGTTTCCGAAGGATTCTTCCAGAAAACTTGTGGTCTCGTCATGAGATAAGTGGGCTCCACTGACGTCAGTACACTGCTGTAGGCAGGTGAAGAGGGCAGCAGACGATGTGATAGCGTGTAGGGAGCATAAATGGCACCTGTATGGCGTCTGCTGTAGTTCAACATACCAGTGTGTTGTGTTTTATGGCCTGGTTCTGGGTCTGTAGGTGCATTAACCTTTGCGTTATTGTTTTCCGTTCTGCGTGTGTGTGTGAGTGTGTGTGTAGGTACCTGCATCTCTGTGAAAAGTGTTTAGGCATAGTGTAAGTGTTTGTGAGAGTGGGCGTTGCGGTAGATCAGAGATACAGAATGAAAAGAGAGAGAGAGAGAGAGAGAGAGAGAGAGAGAGAGAGAGAGAGAGAGAGAGAGAATGTGAGTGCGTGTGTAGTACCTGCATCTCTGTGAATAGTGTTTAGGCATAGTGTAAGTGTTTGTGAGAGTGGGGGTTGCGGTAGATCAGAGATAAAGAATGAAGAGAGAGAGAGAGAAAGAGAGAGAGAGGGAGAGAGAGAGAGGGGAGAGAGAAAGAGAGAGAGAGAGAGGGAGAGAGAGAGAGAGAGAGAGAGAATGTGTGTGTGTTAAAGTTTTAAAATGTATGTGTGTTTGTATGTATGTGTGTATGTATGTATGCATGCATGTATGTGTGTACGTGCGTGCATGTGTATGTGTGTATGTATGTATGTATGTATGTATGTATGTATGTATGTACGTATGTGTGTGTGAGTGTGTGTGTGTGTGTGTGTGTGTGTGTGTGTGCGTGTGTGTGTGTGAGTGTGGTGTGACTGAGTGGCATAAAGGGACCTCCTTATCATTTCATGCTGTCAGTTTTGCATAATTAATTGTTTTGCCATTGCAGGTTTTAGTATACATCTTTCACTGATCTCAACCACGTAGTTCTTGTTCATATTTCACTTTATTTCCTTAGATATGTTTATATCGCCTTTGACTCAAGTGAATATTTTCATTGTCTGGATTTCTGTGTTTGTTTTGAAAAGATATATTTCCTTCTTTCCATGCTATTTTTCTTTAACAAGGCATGCGCCTCTGAAAGTTTACCCCACTGTGATGATAGTTTCTTCTTTTTTTTCTTCTTTTTATTTCTTCTTCTCACTTAACCGTGACCAGAAGTACGATTTTCCTTATTTTTCAATGCCTCCAATGTTTAGTTGTCCAGTCAGTGATAGTGGAATACCTTGTCTTCACCCCGCCCTTCTTGTTTATTTTCTAATTGAGCTCTCCCGTTTTCTCTCATCCAGTCACGTACAGAATTGCTCAGTTTCATTTGTCGACTCAGAGTCGTTTAACTTTCACACAATGACTCGGTCACGAGCCAGAAGCTACGTACAGAATAATTACTCTTTTTCTGACACTGACGGAACTGTTTCAGTGGGATTCTGGGAGGGTCCTTATCGTCGCATCCTGAGATAAGTGCGTTCCACAAAACGGCAGAGTACTGTTGCAGAGAGGTGAAGAGGGCAGAGGGCGAGATAACGCGTAGGGAGCGAAATGCAACAGGTTACCTGTCTGGCATTTGTTGTCCTTCAGCATACCTTTGTGTTGTGTTTTGTGTCCTGGTTCTTAGTTTGTGTGGGTATTTGCCTTTGTCTCTGGTTTTGTTCTTTAATTTAACATCTTTTCACTAAGAATGATATTAGACGGGGAAAAAAATAAGTGTAGGCACGGAGGATGAGAGGGGGTGGGGAAGGCAGAGGCAGACAGAGTAAGAGACAGAAAGTTTGTAAAAGGGAGTGACAAGGTCTTAAGAAAGCGGACATGCGTGAGTAAAGAACTAAAAGTTAACACTGACATCAATGATGTAAAAGAAAACTGACACTAAAACACAATCTTCATAAACTTAAAGAAATGCATCAACAGGACTGTGAACCAACGATTCTGAAATGACAACTAACAAACCTTGATCCGAGGTTCCTGCTTTAAAATGCATTTCAAGATAGTTTCCTCGTGTAAACATCTTTGGAAAAAAAAGCATTTTACAGTAAAACGAATAGTGATACAGTGTAAATTGTTCATCACAAATACATATTACATTTTTTACAATGTTTTGTTCTCAAAGCGTTTAGTTGAATACGAAAATAAACGGCGACCATCAGTCTCAAATAATATAAGGAGGAACACTGCAATTTTTGATATATATATTTTTTTTAAATGAAAGTTTGATCCTTTTTATGTGACAAACTTTTCATTCAAATGTTCATGACATCGAATTCATGATGATACTTCTAGCGCATCGCAAGCTTCTTTTACTGAAGTATTTGTCTCTGGTTTGAATGCTTGTAGGTGCCTGTATTTGGGCGAACAAGTATTTGAGCATATAGGGAAGATTGTGTAAGTCATGTATTGGCTGATTCACCCAGCATACACGTCCATGACTCGTTTGCTTTAACAGATTGGGTTCTCTGGACTACACTAAAAATTCTGGTATGATCCCACACCTGGTAAGACCTGTTCAGTTTAGCGATTAGAGAACAAACTAAAACAAGAATTATAGTTAATTAACTGATTAATTTATTAACTATATCATTAAATATTTGTGTGGAATGGACTATGTTTTAAAGTTAAAAGAGCATTGCACTATATTCATGTAGGAATAGCGTTTTAGAACAATAGACACACACAAGCACGTGCGCACATGCACGCATGCACGCACAGACACGCATGCACATCTACACAAATCCCATGGATCGGTTAGAATAGAAATCACCTTTCCTTAAATGAGTCTAGCTCAGTTTATTCCACCACCTTTCCCACACCCTCACCCATCCCTCTGTTTTACCAACTACGGTGTGTATGTGTTTGTGTGTGTGTATGTATGTGAGTGAGTGAGCGAGTGAGTGTGTGCGTGCGTGAGTGTGTGTGTGTGTGTGAGTGTGTGTGTGTAAGTGTGTGTGAGTGAGTGAGTGAGTGAGTGAGAGAGAGAGAGACTGTGTGTGAATGTGTGTGTGTGTATGAGTGTGTGTGTGTGTGTGTGTGTGTGTGTGTGTGTTGTGTGTGTGTGTGTGTGTGTTTGAGAGAGAGAGAGAGAGAGAGAGAGACTGTGTGTGTATGTGTGTGTGTGCGCGCGCGTGTGTGTGTGTGTGTGTGTGTTATCTATTTCCTCATTTTTATTTCACACTTTGGATCTCCTAGTTTCTTTCATTCAGTCACGCACAAAAATGCTTTCTTGTTGACACAAGTGTGTGTTTTCCAGGTAACGGCTTCCTCTGCATCTCCACGCTGTTGATTGTTTCTTCTTCTGTCTTATCGCTTCCTTCCTGTCGTCCTTTTTTCAGTTTCATCTATCTCTGTCTCTGTCTGTCTGTCTATCTTTCTCTCACTCTGTCTCTGTCTGTCTGTCTATCTTTTTCTGTGTTTCTTTTTCTGTCTCTCTGTCTCTCTCTTTCTCTTGTCTGTCCGTCTGTCTGTCTCTCTCTCTCTCCCTCTCTCTCTCTCTTCTTCTCGATTGTTTTCTCTCTCTGTCTTTCTCTATCTGTCTCTGTCTTTGAATCTGACTCTCTCGGCCTCTTTCTCTTTTTTTTTCTCTATCTGTGCCTGTCTCTCTGTCTCTCTCAGTCTCTCTCTCTCTTCCTCTTTCTTTCTTTCTTTCTCTCACCCCTCTATCTCTTTATGTATCTCTTATCTTTGTATCTCCCTCCCGTCTCTCTCTCTTGCGTGCGCATGTGTTTGTATATGTCCCTCTGTCCCTCTATAGCTATCTCTCTCTTGGTCTTGCTGTTTCTGTCTGTCTGTCTGGATCTATCTCTCTGTGTCTGTCTCTGTCTGTCTATCAGTCAGTCTGTCTGTCTCTCTTTCTCTGTCTACTTCTGTCTCTTGTTTTCTTTCTCTGTCTCTCTTTCTCTGTTTATCGTTATTCTCTCTGTATGTCTGTCTGTCTCTGTTTGTCTATCTGCCTGTCCATCTGTCTTTTACTCTGTCTGTCTTTGTCTCTGTCTCTGTCTGTCTGTCTGTCTGTCTCTCTCTCTCTCTCGCTCTCAAGCACTCTCTGTCTGTCTGTCTGGGTGGGTCTATATGTCTCTCTGTGTCTGTCTCTGTCTGTCCATCTGTCTGTCTGTCTCTCTTTTTCTATCTTCCTCTATCTCTCGTTTTCTGTTTATCTGTCATTCTGTATGTCTGTCTGTCTGTCTATCTGTGTGTGTGTGTGTGTGTGTGTGTTGTCTCTCTCTCTCACGCTAACAAAGCAACAACTTAAACCCTTTGACTCCTCACCCTTCCACCAGCTTCCTGCAGGAAGCTGGTGGAGAGGGTGAGAGAGTCAAAGGGTTAAGTTTTTGCAATTGGTGGGCAGGGTGCAGGATTCACAGGGTTAAGATGCTACAGTAAGGAATATAAGTTATAATAATAATAATAATTAATTATAATTTACAATATTTATATAGGGCAAAATCTTGATAAAATCAAATCTAAGCGCTGAAGCAGACACACACGCACGCACACACACGCACGCACACACACGCACCCACCCACACCACACACACACACACACACACACACACACACACACACACACACACACACACACGCATGGCTATAAATAGGGAGAAAGAATAAAAGCAATGGAAAATTATAGAGAGCATATTATATATATAGAATTATATATTACAATGTGATTCCATCCGAGTGGAGACAGGCTGCAGTGGGGGTTGAGTGAGGTCAGGATTTTATGCAGAGGAGAAAAGGTGAGTTTTGAGAGCGGACTTGAAGGAGACAAAAGTAGGTTGCTGATGGACTGAGAGGGGAAGTTTGTTCCAGGAGAGTGGACCAGAAACAGAGAAGGCTCGTGGACCATAGGTATTGAGCTTAGTGCGTGGAAAGCGAAAAGTCAGAGGATCGGAGGCAGAGTGGAGGGTACGTGAGGGAAGATAGATCTCAAGTAGCTTGACAGGTAACGGGGGCTGCGTTATTGAAGCTTTTGTAGCACATGGTGTCTAGTTTGTACTGTATGCGCTTTGATACAGGGAGCCAGTGAAGTTGTGCCAGGAGAGGAGATATATGGTCAGCTTTTTTTCTTTTTGAGTACAAGGCGTGCAGCATTGTTTTGAATGCGCTGTAGGATGTGAATGGTGGAGGCAGGAAGACCAGACAGGAGTGAATTGCAATAGTCAATGCGAGACATTATGAAGGAGAGAACGAGTTTTGCAGTTGTTTCGACAGAGAGATACTTCCTGATCAGGCTTATACGATGGAGGAGATAGTAGCAAGATCTGGCAGTTTGAGAAACAAAGTTGTTCATGGAGAGGGTAGAGTCAAGGCAGACACCTAGGTTTTTAGCTGAGTCAGAAATTGGGACTGATGTGTTACATAATGGGAGAGAAAGAGGAGGCAGCTGAGAAAGTTTCTGACGGGTGCCAATGAGGATAGCTTCTGTCTTGTCGTCGTTAAGCTGGAGTTTATTATATGTCATCCAGTTCTTAATGTCCGAGTAACACTCAGTGGTGCGAGTCAACAGGCGCTGTATATTATCAGGTGAGTCACTGTCTTGAAGTTGGGTGTCATCAGCATAGAAGTAGTGTTTTATAGAGTGGGAGTTGATGATGGTGGACAGGGGGGAGATGTAAAGAGTGAAAAGAACAGGGCCACGGACAGATCCTTGTAGAACACCACAGGTCAGGTATGCAGGTTGAGAGTAAGTGCCATTGATGAGAACAGTTTGTTTTCTGTTTGATAGATATGAAGTGAACCAGGAGAGAGCAGTGTCAGAGATGCCAAAAGTATGATGGTTTCTAGAAAGGAGAATACCATGATCTATGGTATCAAAGGCTGCAGACAGATCAAGAGGTGTGAGGAGAGAGACTTTGCCAGTATCAGTTGCAAGGAGGAGATTGCTGAGAATGTGTAGTAGGGCAGTTTCAGTGCTATGGCACTGGCGGTAGGCTGACTGGAAAGGATTGAGGAGATTGTTGGCAGACAGGTGAGGGTTCAGCTGGTTGAGGACAACTTTTTCAATGAGTTTTGACAAGAAAGAGAGATTAGAGATAGGTCGGTATTTTTTCAGTTCATTTGGTCTAAATTGTATTTCTTGAGGAGGGAAGGGGTGAACAATAGCAGACTTGAAAGAATCTGGGACAGTTCCAGTTTGAAGAGAAGTGTTGATGATGTCAGTGATGAATGGGAGGAGAGTAGGGAGACAGTCGGAGTAGAGAGAACCTGGAAGAGGATCCAGTTCGCAGTTATGCCAGTATCCAAAAGCAATCTTCTGTTCACCACGAGCCATTAGGCAGCAATATAGTGTTTGTTATTTCTTGTGCATCTCCCTGTTTACTCCCCCTCCCTAACACTTTCCAGGCCATATTCTATGGAAGATTAAACTGCATAATCGAATCTCCGTTCCCTGCGTTGCTCTGGATATTTCTTTTTTATGGAAGATATTAAAAACCGGACTAGATTAACGAATGTGTGTGTGTGTGTGTGTGTGTGTGTGTGTGTGTGTGTGTGTTTGTTGTGTGTGTGTGTGTGTGTGTGTGTGTTGTTGTGTGTGTGGTGTGTGTGTGTGTGTGTGTGTGTGTTGTGTGTGGGTATGGTTTGAGTGTGTGTGTGTGTGTGTGTGTGTGGTGTGTGTGTGGATGCGTGTGTGTGCGCGGTGTGTATGTGTGTGTGTGTTTGTGTCGTGTGTATGTGTGTTGTATACCTGTGTGTGTGTATGTGTGTGTGTGTGAGTGTGTGTATGTATGTGTGTGTGTGTGTGTGTGTGTGTGTGTGTGTGTGTTTGTACATTATTCTTGTATATCCACCTGCTATTTTAGAGTTCATCTGTGTGTGTGTTGTGTGTGTGTGTGTGTGGAAAACGATAACACTCGTTACGCAGATGACACCGTGCTAGTTGCAGAAAACAAAAAAAAAGATCTACATTACATCGTGAATACAATAGAAATAGAATCTACATTGCAAGAAACGTGAATAGCAAAAAAAACTGAAGTCATGGTAATCAGTAAAAAAAAAAAAGCAAGAAATATCCCCATGCAAAATAACAACAAATGGCACAACCATGAGACATATAAGTGAGAACGGTCATCTCACCAGACGGCAGATGCACATCAAAAATAGCCAGCAGAATCGACCAAACCAAAACAGCATTCAGGAAGATGAAAAGCGTTCTTAACAACAAAGGCCTATCAATTAACACCAGGAAGAGAGTTCTTGAGTGTTATATAGAACCGATGCTGTTATACGGTTGTGAGGCGTGGACAGTCAACACCCAAAGTCAGAATAAAATTGCGGCAACTGAAATGTGGTTTTAAAGAAGAATGTTGAGATTCCATAGACAGCACAAAAACAAATGAGACAGTCTTGAAGGAGGCAGACACAAGAAGACCAGTAATAACGAAGATTAGGAAAAGACAATCAACATTTGGAGGACATTTCACACAATGTGATACATCACCATATTAGTATTTTGCAGGAAAGGGGAATTAGAGCACCTGGTCACAACAGGAAATCTGGAGGAAAAGAGAACACCAGGTAGACCCAGGCAGAAAATATTGGAACAGGATTTGCAAGATGGCCGGTGAAAGAGAGAGTTGGAGATGTACTTGCAGCGACAAGGATAGATTCGTACGGGGGCCATGATGATGATAATGATGATGATGATGATGATGTCACATTCATATTCACAGTATCTTTTTTTATTTATCTTTTTTCAACCAAGATTAAGAAAGGCAAGAAGTCTAATTCCTGTGAAATCAACCTATCTCTCTAATGTTTTATACCAAGGCAGCCGGGCAATGCCCTGCTCTTCACGATTTTCAACTGTCGTGGGATCTTTAGCGTGCGCAGCCAAAAGACACACGGGTCTGACTCGTTTTTCGTCCCTTTCTGAAGGACTAGACGTTCAGTTCGATTTTCCAGTCAAGCTGAGGAACCTCGAGTTTAGTTATTGGCAGGTGAACGTCTGAATCATTGTGCCACTCTTCTCCTCTCATTTCAGCAGACAAGTTGGTACCTAGATAAACAATTTTAAACATCTGATGAAGGGCTAAAACAGCATCAGGAGATGAAAGCGTTAAAAGGCTATCATTAACACGGAGAGATCTTGATGTCCAATGCGAGAATGGACCCCTGTTTTTGCGTCCTATGAAGGTGTTTTTGACCACTGAGCCACAGGGTTCACTATTATCAAACAGCAAACGACAGATTTAACCCTTTGACTCCCGTACCCTACCCACCGACTGGAAAGACTTAACCTATTGACCCCCGCACCCTACCCACCGAGGAAAGACAACTCTTTGAATCCCTTACCCTATCCACCAGCATTCTGAAGCTGGTGGATAGATGGAGGAGTCAGAGGGTTAAGTTTTTGCTTTGCTAGCATGGTTGACAATGCAGGACGCTGGTGGACAGATTGTGGGAATCAAAGAGTTAATTCAAAGCGATGGGAAGACGCAAACGATAGCATTTTTTTCACGGTTTGTGCGTGCAAAGATATAGCATTTTTTTCACGGTTTGTGCGTACAAGATAAGCATTTTTCAGTTGTGCATACAATATAGCATTTTTTTCACGGTTTGTGCGTGCAAAGAGCCTTTTCGCCGGTCACTTGAAAACTGTGTTTTTACAACTGAACAACACCTCCTGCAGACGACGAATGTCATTGGATGTACCACAAAAAGTGTTCACTCGTTGGCCAATAGAAACGTCGGTTACACGTGATCTACATTTTTCGGTAAATTGTTAAGTAAGATACTGATCAAATTGCATTTTTCTTTTGGAGAGGACAGGCGAGGTGGACTGGCTGCGAATCTTACACCGACACCTGGTGAGTTCTTTGCAGATGATAAACGGTTTCACTTGTTAGTAGTTGTGTTCTGAAGAAAGAATGAATGATAACGTTTATTTAGTAGACAAGACAGCCTACGATTTAAATGTCGTCACTCGTTCTGTCTGCTAGCATGATGACAGGTAAAAATTTGGCATGTAGAAACTTGACCAACCCATTTTTCTGCACATCGGAAATCGGGCTGTTAGGCCTATTGCTACCTTCTTCAAAGACTATGCACAATCATTGTAACGATGACTCAGAACGGTAGTCCTACCCCTGCCTCTCAAACTGATCCTGGCTTTTTTTTTAACCAAACTTACGGTAAATTCTTGAGATGGGAGTTAACAATGGAACGACCATATCATGAGAAAGATACTAAGGTCAAAACAAGGTGGTAATGTTCACATTTGCCTCTTAGTCTTGGGAAGAGGCTGTTCATTTTCTGCCTCGCTGGTTCATTCACCTCGTTTTCCGTTAAGCTTCCATACTTTCTTCTAAGACTGGTAATTGGGCACATTTATAATATTGGACTGCATTTTTGGCTCAACGAAATGTGCAGTTTGTTTTTGTAGGCCATGTTTTGTATGGGTTAGGTAATTTATACATTTATATTCAGGTTTCTTTTAAAATCACCTGTGATAAATAGGACGGAATGGTCAGTGCCAGGGGAACATCGTTAAGAATATGTGCGCAAATCCATTGTGCCCCGAAATTCCTCTTTAAAGGAGGGGTTGATTGTTGTAGCCCTTGCATAGAATTTCACAATCGGCATGGCTTTAAACTACAAGAACAATAAGCACGTCTTCACACACATACGTACTCGCATACAATGATACACGCGCACACGCACAGGGTGATTGCTAGACGGTTATTGGGGTTATTGCTATGATTAAGACTGGAAGCAATTAGGTCATGTATATCCGCATAATTCCAGATAACTGAACTGTACATTTGCCGAAATTACTAATCTTTAAGTAAAACTGCTCAATTTGTCCCACTTTTCGAGGTCGTTGGAGTAGAGATAGTAAGTCTAGTAGAGACCTTGCTATTATCAGCGTCATTTTTTTCAGACGGATCGTAACTATCACCCTGGCGATCAGGCACCCGTTATTTTTGTTTAAAGCCCAGCCGACTGCGTAGTCATATCGGGGCTATCACTTTTTCAAAACAACGCATGATATTCAACAGGAAAAAGAATTTATTAACACGTATTAATGCATTCGCGCACATAATCTAAGATGCACCTGAGGTTGTCCAGTCTGTCCAATCTATCGCACAGGGGATTTAAAAAAACATACTTGAATACATATTTAAAGATAACTAAGGACGGTAAAAGTGCATTTTAGGTGCGTAAATTATTAGCTTTTGATTTATGTTTGAATGCATCTTTTTGCAGTTATGATAAATGATTCTAGATCTAGTAATAGTATGATCTACTCTAGTGATCTACTCAAATCTCGTGCGTGTATTTTAATGTCTACGCACGGCCTGAAATACTACTCTTATTTGTTCTGTACAAGTTTCCTCCCACACTAATTTACCATTCACTGCCATGGCCTCAGACTAATTTGACCGATTGTAGTGGGAAGCGACCCGAGTTAATAGGGTCTATCTACTAATCTAGTGTCAGAGTGATAGACTAGTATGCGTTAGAAGTTAATTAGGTTGCCTTCTGTGTAGTTTTTATTGGTTCTTTTTATTTAAGCCGTTAACGACAAAATGGCAAGCATGCACAGGTACTAGGTAGGCTTATTTCCAATTCTGCTCAAAAGATGTCAAAACACCGAACGTTAATCTAAAAAAAAAATTTTTTTTAAATACACGCACGAGATTTGAGTAGATCACTGGAGTAGATCATACTATTACTAGATCTAGAATCATTTATCATGACTGCAAAAAGATGCATTCAAACATAAATCAAAAGCTAATAATTTACGCACCTAAAATGCACTTTTACCCTAAGGACACTAAAACGTATATAAGAATGGGGGTAATGTTGTACAATAGAATACGAAAATAATTGGAGCTAATTTCACGCACTTTTACGGGTGTTTTCGGTTCTGCTCGATGTAAAGAGACGTAAGACACCCTTACCTTCGATGTAAAGAGACGTAAGACACCCTTACCTACTCGCTTTGACCAGTCCTTCCCCACAAACATGCATTAAATATCCCTGAATGACTGGCGACCATAACCCTGATCACGTGGGTGACGTGGGTGAAAACGTCATCACTGTTTGTGTGTTTTTATTTGAAACCGAAAATAGGAAACACGTGGTAATGTTTACATCTAGATCGAGACCAGTAAACTCCGGAAAATGCCGAAAAAAAACGCGGAAAAAGCCAAAAAACGCGAGGTAACCGAAGGGGTAAACAAGTGTTGCACTGCACACATATTTTAGGTCGGTGATTGCACTGACACACGTGGTTGATGTTACTATTTATAAACAATAACTCCCCACTAGTGATGACGTTGTGCCCATGTGATCAGCAACCAAAATGGCGTGCAGGTGACTGCTGGAGCTGTGGTCGCCAGTCATTCAGGGATACTTTGTGCATGTTTGTGGGGAAGGACTGGTCAAAGTGAGTAGGTAAGGGTGTCTTACGTCTCTTTACATCGAGCATAACCGAAAACACCCGTAAAAGTGCGTGAAATTAGCTCCAATTATTTTCGTATTCTATTGTACAACATTACCAGAATAATGGGTCATAATTACCTAAAATTGCTTCCGCATATCCTTTTCCTAAAGACCAGAATGCACACTTGATACGTGTACCCAATTATCGATCTTAAAAGTACATGACTTTATCGAACATACACAGGTGAATGGAACCAACAAGGCAGAAAATAAGACAAAGAACGAAACGACATTAAAGAGGAAATGTGTAGCACAGAATGTGGGGATACTAAGCTACGCACAAAAAGTTAAGGATCACTATGAGAAAACAGGTGCGTAATAAACTCAGTTCGCTACTGTTTATTTCTCAGTCCAGCCAAATTATGAATTCTTGTTCAGCTGTAAGTGGGCGATGTTGTGTTAGTGCGAAAATTGCACGGGATTCTCTACTACTGAGCTTGGCCGCAAACGGAAAAGCGGAAACTTGCGAAAAAGGACCTTGTTTTGGACCGTTCTGCTGAACACATTGCACAAGCCAGATGGAAAAACCATTATGCACGTGCAAGCACTGCTGTTTATGTGTGAGATGCTGTCTCTTGCTTGGCTTTATAAGAAGACATTCCACCAGTAGTAGGCATGATTTGACAATGCCTCCACGACGATAATTGAGCGAGTTTGAGAGGGGACGAGCTGTTGCATGGTTCCAAGATGGTGTTCCCAAGCGAGAAGTGGCCAGGCGACTTCAGGTGTCCATCTTGGTCATTGTCAGACTGATTCAACGCTTCACAGCCACTGGGAGGGTCCATGAAAGACGCAGATCTGGTCGACCGAAGAAGACAAACCCACGTGAAGATCGTCTCATTGAACGACAAGCCCTGCAGACAAGAACAGCCTCTTCCAGCATCATTCGAAGGCAGCTGAGGGTGGCTACTAACATCAACATCAGCCAGCAGACCATACGGAACCGCCTTCATGGGTTTAACCTCCGTTCTCGTCGCCCAGTTGTACGGCCACGCTTAACTCCAGCCCATAGGGCAGCACGCCGCACCTTCTGCAGACGTCACGTGAGGTGGACACGTCAGCAATGGTCCCAGGTACTGTTCAGTGATGAATCACGCTTCACCATGAACCACGACGGCCGACTGAGGGTCTGGAGGCGCCCAGGGCAACGCTTTATTGACACCACTGTCCAAGAAAAGGTGGCCTTTGGTGGAGGTTCTGTAATGGTCTGGGGGGCCTTCAGCCTTCACCACAGAACACCCTTGTATCATGTACAGGGTAACCTGACTGGCCTCCGATACCGGGATGAGATCTTTCGACCGCTGGCTGTGCCTACACTGCAGCAGATGGGACAGACAGCTGTCTACCAGGATGACAACGCTCGCCCCCACAGGGCAAGGGTGGTCAACGACTTCCTGCAGCAGTCTGGAGGCAACAGAATGGAGTGGCCAGCATGCAGTCCCGATCTCAACCCGATTGAGAACCTCTGGGATGAGCTGGATCGCAAAGTGAGGAGCAACCACCCCCCTCCCAGGGATGCCCCAACACCTCTACCAGATGCTGCAGGCTGAGTGGCAGGCGCTTCCACAGAGGATCTTCACCAACCTGGTCAACTCGAGGACTCGCTGCGTCGAGTGCCAGAACAGCCATGGCGGTTACACGCATTACTGAACTTTTGGGAGCATAAGAATGCCGTCTTGTGATTTCAATGACTTTTTGAAATCAAATTTCGATACGTACCCACTTTGATCAAATGTACACACCAAACGATTGCTCGAAATTGAAGGCAATTGTGTATCGTTATCACTAAAGCATGGAATTAAATGTTTGCCAAACTTCAACGCATTGGCTTTCTTATTTTGAAAGTTATGAATTTTTGTGCAAGTGATCCTTAACTTTTTGTGCGTAGTGTATATACTGAAAGCGCCGCCGGCATCCCCACATGGGTAGGTACCCGTTTATAATTGGTTAGACTGGTGGTTTGTTAAGCTGTAATAACCAGGTGAGCTACAGAATCGCAGGATTTAAGAGTGCACGGTTTAAGTGATGACACGCTGATAAAGCCATTTATGATTTTTTTTATATTGTCTTGTTCGTTGAAATGCGTGACAGTGTCTTTTCGATTGACTTTCATTTTTTCTTGTCGAGCATGATTACACTTCGAATAATCTCTCGGTACATGTTTTCAGAAACGGCCTTTGAAATCTGTTGGATGAGCATTGAATTTAGAAAGGTCTTTGCAACTAAACATTTTGCATTTTTCCATGCACGAGGTAACGAAACTTTTGACTTTCGCATGAGAACTTTTCCAACTATTGGGCGGGGCTTATTGTGCGCCAAACCGTTCCTCTGGAAATGCTGAAAAAGCGGCATGACAATGGTTAAAGAGGGAGGGGGAGAAAAATGCCGCGGAAACGGAGAAAAACCGGACGTGGTTCAAAATCCAACAAATTTATGATCAAAATTTGTGTGAACATGAGGATGTATTTATTGAAATTTCCATAAAGACCAAGCGCCTTAATCAACTCGTAACACTGGCTTAGATTCAAAAGAATGTTCACCTAAAATCCATGCTTCCTCTCTGCTGTAGGCCTATATTTTTTTCATACAAACACTGCGTTCAGAATTCCGTAGACACAGTGCTTGCTTTGGTTCTGGTGCCATGTTTTAAATAAAAACTGACACGCTAATTTGGTGTCTATAGACAGTTCCTCTTTCTAAGCACTTGTATTTCGCTTTTTAAAATTCTATTTTCATTTCGTGTGTGGAATAACCCAAACGGTTGCGGATACGAACCATGAGGTGCGCTACGTGAAGACTGGCCTTACTCAGTTACTGCCCATTTTAACACAATGTGCTGTCAGTGTAAGATAGATAAGATCCTCATTCCCCCACTTCCCTGGAATGGTTATTCCTGTCGAACATATCACCCGGTATGGGTGCTGACGTAAACGGAATCAAATCGATCAGTATTAAAGGTTGTGTTCTTACCATTTCGAGTCATGCCCTTTTAAAATGTATTCAAATCTCTCTCCCCCCCCACCCCCTCTGTGGTGTGGAAAGGGTAGTAGACGTCTTAAGAAAATTAAGGTGGAGATTAATAATAGAAACCGAGCAATGGCATGTTTCATTGTTTGGGTCACCTGTACATGGGTCTCTATGACGTATAGGGTGATAGAGCAATGCAGAAGTGCTTTGTTTTAATGACATGGCAGATGAAGAAATGCATTTCACAACAATGCAAATTTTCAGTGACTGATATAAAGAAAACAGAGCGCCAAGACCTCGACAGGGTTTGTGTGCAGGTATACGGCTTATGTCATTCTGGATTTCACCAGTTACGTGACATCTGCAGTGTCAGCGTAAATGGAATTCATTTTAAGCGCTTAGACGCCATCTTGAGAAGCGAATTTTTTTCTTCCTGCCGTGGGGATGCCGGGGCTCTTTCAGTATAGTATCCCCACCTTCTGTGCTAGAAAATTCCTCTTCTTTGCTTTGTCATTTCTATCATTTTTATGCCTTAATGGTCCATTCACCTGTGTAAGTCTAGCATACTTTTTCTTAGAATTATTGGGTACATGTATTAAGCGCATTTTTGGCTCTATGGAGGTGATATGCGAAAGTAATTTCAAGTAATTTATGCCTGTTTTTATAAGGTCATGTATGCTTATATTTCAATTATTTGTATTCAGGTGTGTTTTAAATCTCCCCTGTGCGATAAATTGGGCGGAGTGTTCAACGCCGGGGGCATGTCCTTGGATTATGTGCGCGAATGCATTGATGTGTGTACTTTTCGTTTTTCCCGTCGCTGTTTTGTATGTTTTGAAGCGGTTATACGCCTGATATGGCTCTTCTCAGTCGGCTGAGCTTTTGAACAATAACAATAATTTTCATGAAAATACATTTATTGTACAGAGCAGGTTAAAAATCCAAAATCTTTTTCCAGCCAAGAAATAAAACGTGACGATGACCACTCAAAGAAATGAAAGCAGCACGAAAACGATGGAGATTCCAAAGTCGGGTTCAGGTCCCATTTTCTGAATTCGCTGTTTCCAGGAGGACGTCTGCTGGCATCAAGTACCAGTCCTGCTTCTACAGACGGGCACCACCAGAGCTGTGGTCACATTCAATGGAGGTAAGTTTTGTATTACTGCTATATCTGCTGTCATGGTCTGTTCCTCGACTTTTCTCTTCAATTTGACTGGAAAATCAAACTTATGGCTGCGCATGCTGAAGATCCCACGTCAGTTGAAAATCATGAGCATGGCATTGCCCGGCTTGCCTTGGTATAAAACATTGGAGAGATAGGTTGATTTCCCAGGTCCTACCCCTTGAAGACCAGTTAGCCTTGCCTTGCTGCAGTCTTGGTAAATGTACCATTATTGTCCGCCTCCACTCTTGTGTTCCCCCCTCCACCTTTCCCACCCTCTTTATGGTTATGCGTGCATGTGTATTTGTGTATGCATGGAGCTAATGTGTAGTACGCCAAATGTGAAGAATGGGGTTTATAAGGATTAATCATTGCAATTTAGACTTGCAAGGTGAGCATGTTTTTTTACTTATCTTTTGACGGGCGGTTGTTGACGTATTGTTCGCCCTGATATGGCTCTCGTAGTCGGCTGGGCTGTAAGCAATATGAACTGAACTAAACATCCCTCCGCCCTCTTTCTCACTTTCTGTCTACATATATATGCATATGCATATGTATGTGTACTTGTGTATGCACGGAGAGTAAATGTGTAGTATGCCATATGTAAATAACAGGGTTTTTTAGGATTAAAAGCACTCGGACAATTCCATAGGTGATCTACCCATATCGGCCAGATAAATATCCGGCAGACGTCTTAATTTTGTGTAAAAGTTTATGCGTTGGCAGGGTTTGAAATTGAAATGGGCGAGGGGAACTTGGACGTCGCCGGAATTCAGTTAAGTTCATATTGCATGTAGCTCGGCCGATCACAATAACCAAATCGGTCCAGTACAGAGATCAGTATGCACACACCTCAAATATTAACACCGTGTTGAAAAGTCCATGTTTAATTAGGCTACTTTAGAACCACCCAGCTGTAAATGGGAAATCGTTCCCTCTGGGGTCAGGGAAGGTAACGCTGAGATTGGTACCAATGTCACTATGCTGTCTCCTCTCCGACATTTGAATTTTAAACAAATTTTGGTTTCCAGGACTAATAGTTGCAAAAGATATTTAAAACGACCTTTTGTACAGAATCACAAAGCATTCCAATAAAAGTGAGATTAAATTTAATCATTGCAAAGTGATTCTTACATGTTGACCGATTTGTACACTTTTGTCCATTGATTCCTAGAAATGTGTACGTGTTCATAATGGAATGCATGCGTGGTGTATATGCATGTCTGTATGCATGCGTGTGCGTGCCTGCAGTGTGGTTTTGTTAAATAATTGACTTTATTTTTGCAGGTGAAATCGCCAGTAGCCCGGTATTTTAAACTTACCTCCCTTTTCTTTTTCCTTCATCTCACTCCTCTCTCTCCCCTCCCCTCACTTTACCCCTCCCTCTCCTTGCATCTCCCATTATTCTCAGTCCTGCCAGTCGCTATTTTACTATGTTACTCATCAGATCACTGTCCTAAGTTCAAAACGAAGGATGGCGTCTGAGGAACCTGGAGGTGCCCTCTACCAACTGTGGTTACAAACGCTGCTTTGGTTTTGCTTCTTTTCATCTTGCTTCTGTTGGATAGCAGCTGTTGTATGTTGAAATGTGTTCTCTACGTGCACGGTCACCAGTTTACGTCGTTGTGGGCATTATTTTTTCCATTTGGTGTTGCCTCGTTTGAGGGATGCCGGGGGCGCTCAGTATATAAAGTATCCCCACCTGTAAATTCTGTGCTAGAAACGTCCTTTTCTGTCACTTTTTTTTGCCTTGTTTCTTTGCTTTCTGTCATTTCTATCATTTTTGCCTTAATGGTCCATTCATCCGTGCGTATTTGATAAAACCTTGGGTACTTTTTCTTTGGATTGATAACTGGTACATGTATTACGTGCATTTTCCCCCCGTTGGATTGCCAGGGCCTCTTTCAGTATAAATAGTATCCCCACCTGGAAATTCTGTGCTAGAAATATCCTCTTTTCTGTCACTCTTTGTTTCTGCCTTGTTGCTTTGCTTTGTCATTTCTAGTGGACCTGAACTTTAGAATCTCCATTATCTTCGTGGTGCTTTCATTTCTTTGAGTGGTCATCGTCACGTTTGTCATTTCTACATTTCTATTTTCTGCCTTAATGGTCCATTCACCTGTATTTGTTCGATAAAGTCTTGCTTTTTTTCTTCGGATTGATAATTAGGTACATGTTTTTGTGCATTTTTGGCTCCAAGGAGGTGAGATATGCAGAAGCAATTTTAGGTAATTTATGCCTGTTTTTGTTTTGGTGTCCTTATGTATGCTTTTATTTGTATTCAGGTGTTTTATAAATTTCCCCTGTGCGATAAATTGGAAGCACATCAGAAATAGCCAGCAGAATCGGATGAAAAGCATTCTTACCAACAAATGCCTATCAATTAACATCAGGAAGAGTTCTTGAATGTTAAATAGAACCAATGTTGTACGGTTGCGAGGCGTGGACAGTCAACAAGCAAAGCCAGAAAAGATAGAGGCAGCTGAGATGTGGTTTCTAAGAAGAATGTTGAGAGTTCCATGGACAGTAAAGAAAACAAACGACAGTCTTGATGGAGGCAGACACAAGTAGATCACTCATAAGGAAGATCATGAAAAGACGGGCAACATTTATAGGCCATTTTATGAGGAAGGGGGATTGGAGCACCTGGTTACAACGGGAAAGCTGGAGGGAAAGAGCACCAGGTAGACCCTGGGAGAAAATGCTGTACGGACTTGCAGAGTGGCTGGAGATGAGGAGGGTGGAGGAGATGCTTGGGGCAACGAGACAGATGGCTGGAGGTCCATGGTCGCCAACGCCATGCGGCAGGGCACCTGATGATGATGATGATTGGACGAAATGATCCCACGTCGGGGGCATGTCCTTAGATTATGTGCGCGAATGCATTGATACGTGTACTTAATTTGATTTTTTTTTTTCCTGTTGAAGTTTTGTATGTTTTAAAGCGGTTATAACGCTGATATGGCTCTACGCAGCCGGCTGGGCTTTAAACAATAAACAGAAGTAGGTGTATCCCTATTTTTTGTTCATAATGGTATGTTCTTTGGTTTGAGGTTGGTCCAAAGGCCATAGGCGCGTGTGTAGTGGTAGTGAATTCTACTTTGTCTTCAGTGGTTATCTGCCGTTGTCCAGGCCAAAGGAGGGTCGACAAGCTTCTTGAGGCAGATGCATTTTCTGTAGTTGCTTGGTCTACTTTTTTACCTACACCTGTACCGGTAACTGGCATGGGGAAATTAAACTGGCGTTCTGCAGCTAGAGGGAAAAGTAGTGTAGTCTTAGTGTGGATGTAGTGTTCTGCTACTCCATCTGGCGCTGCTGTGGTCTTTCACATGGCTCTGGAGGATCTAGTGCAAGTTCGAAGGGCTTGCTGGTTGACAAACATCCAGGTCGGGTGGCCTGACTGAGTCACTCTCGTGTAATGTTCAGTACTAGTTGTTTATCCGACTGCCAACGGTGAAATGGCCATTAGAAATGATATAGGCGTGTAAACGAAACAAGACATGCCCAGTTTTTGGCCAAATTGCCTGTCGAGAGTAGAAAAAATCGGTCTCAGATTCTGATCAGCCTTCGTCACGAACTCAAAAAGACAATTTCAGTAAATTCATGTCAAGATTGACAACAGCAACAGGATCAGTTGGGTTCCATGAATAAACTCTTAGTACTGATGGCACATGTATTTGTGTAACTGTACTGTTATAAGACATTAAACTGATCGTTAAATCAAGTCCTACACTAGAACTGAAACTTAAGCCAGAACTGAAACTTACAGAACTGGAACTTAAGCCAGAACTGAACGATAAGCCAATCGGTAAATCAATACGTCAACAAAGACTGCGCTTCGCAGGACACTGCTGGCGGAGCAAAGAACTGGTGGGTGGGGGGGGGGTGTTCCTATATGGAGACGCAGCCATGGCAAAGACCAGGACGTCCAAAGACCTCCATCGACCAACTGATGGATGATACGAGCTGTCAGTATGATGAACTACCAGAACTAAACTTCAGCCAGAATTAATCTTAAACTAGAGTCAAACGTAAACCAGAGGTAAACTTAAACCAAAACTAAATTTAAACCAGAACTAAATTCAAACGGATAAAATTGAAGCTAAAAATGAACTTAAGGGTATGAACTTAAAAGCCAAACCAAAACTTGTAATAATCTTGAACATAAACTGAACTTGAAACCCGAACCGAACTTGAAAACTCGAACCTAAACTTGAAAACTCGAACCTAAACTTGAAAACAAGAACCTAAACTTGAAACTCAACCTAAACTTGAAACTCGAACCTAAACTTGAAACTCAAAGCTAAACTTGAAACTGAAAGCTAAACTCGAAACTCAAAAGCTAAAAAACCGAAACAGAACTTGACCCAAACTGAAACTAAACTCCAGTATAAACTATCCTTAAACTAAGCTAAACATTAACAAAAAACAGTCTAAAGATTCTTAACAATAGAACGAAATCTGCACATTATAAACATAAAACGAAATCTAAAGATTTTAAACAAAACATTGAAGCGAAATTTTAAAACTACACAAAACTGAAGCAACAATAAAACCTGTAATCAATAAAACCAAACGTAATCTGAAAACATAAAAAAAACCTTAAACTAATGCGAACATTCAACAAATGCCTTAAAACAAATACCCAAATCAATTGAAAAGTAAAACTGAACCACACTTTAAAACAAACGCCTGGTGTAGAAACCACGCGTAGGAAGAAACATCAAATTGAAATCCAAATCCAAACTCTAACTGAAACTAAATGAAAAACAAAACTAACTAAAAAAAATAATGAAAGCAAAAAGCCTCAAACAAAATAATTCAAAACATAACGTAAAATAAGGAAACCCCTAGGAAATAAGAAAGAAAAAAACGGAACACAACGTAAACCTGTATGCCTTGCCGCTTGCGTAATATTTTTAGATAAAATTAAACAAGGACAGTTTTATATAGAAACAATAACATGGAACCCAACTGATATTGTGGTTATGCCATTACATAAAAATCTACATTTTAGTTCCGAGTACTTGGACATTTTGGCTTGGATTCTTCTGGAAGATCAGTTTTACATTTGTTTTCTGTCCGTTTCTGACTTATTCCTTTGCTTCTATTCCTGTTTTCTGGCTTGCTGGTCCATTCACTTGGGTGTTCGGTGGGGTCTTGGTGTGCTTTTTCTTGGGATTGGTGGTTGGCGTATGTTTTGGTGTTCTTAGTTAAGCATAAATTTGTGTTCAGTTTTTTTTTGAAAACCCCTGAGCGATAAATAAGACGAGTGGTTTGCGCCAGGGGCACATCTTTAGATCATCATCAGGTGCCTTGCCGCATGGCGTTGGCGATTATGGACTTCCATCTGTCTCTTGTTGCCTCAAGCATCTCTTCCAGCCACTGCAAGTCCATCCAGTATCTTCTCCCTGGGTCTACCCGGTGCTCTACTTTCCTCCAGCTTTCCCGTTGTAACCAGGTGTTCCAATTCCCCTTTCCTCATAAAATGGCCTATGAATGTTGCCTGCATTTTCCTAATCTTATCATCTACTTGTCTGTCTCCATCAAGAATGTCTCGTTTGTTTTCTTTGCTGTCCATGGAACTCAACATCCTTTTTAGAAACATCACGGCTGCCTCAATCTTGTTCTGGCTTGTCCACAACTCCAACCGTACAACAGTATTGGTCCAGAACCCTATTCCTGATGATTGATAGGCATTTGTTGGTAAGAATGCGTTCCATCTTTGCCGATTCTGCTGGCTATTTCTGATGTGCATCTGTCTCGTCTGGTGAAATGATCGTTCCCAGGTATTTAAATTTAACCTGTCTCAACGTTGTGCCGTTTGCTGTTTTTTTCGCATGAGGGTATTTCATGTTTTTTTTTTTTACTGATCACCATGACTTCAGTCTTCCTGCTGTTTAGTTCCAACCCTTTACCTTTTGGTTTCGATTTCTAGTATATTCACAATGTTTTGTAGGCCCCTTTCACTTTCTGCAGTTTGCACGGTGTCATCTGCGTATCTAATGTTTATAATTTTTCCTCCAACCTTTAATCCATGGTCTTCCTCTAGGTTTCTCATGTTTTTGCTGTAAAGTGAAAACGGACCTGGCGTATCTAATGTTTAAAATTTTTCCTCCAATCTTTAATCCATGGTCTTCCTCTAGGTTTCTCATGTTTTTGCTGTAAATTGAAAACGGATCTGGTGACAAAACAACCCTGTCTGACTCTTTTAGTGTTTTGGAAATAGCTTGTATCGTTTTTTATTCTCATTGCAGCTGTTTGTTCCCAATACATAACTGATTATTCGTAGATCTTTTCCATCAATATTGAGTCTTTCTAGTTAATTGTTCATGTCTTACCCGATCGAAAGCTTTGGTATAATCAACAAAGCATAAATATAAATCCTTGTTCACCTCGATTGACCTGATAGTTCTTAGGGTGTATATGGCATTAATAGTTCCTTCCTTCCACAAATCGACGCTGTTCATCTGCTATTTCTCTTTTGATTCTATTCTTTGCCCTGGTATGTCTCAACGCAGTCGGCTGGGCTTTTTAAACTGAGCTGTAACTGCTTTGTTTCGAAAGTATTACATTCTCTGAGGTGGATGGTCGGTGCTTCTAATGGTCTTCGTTTCGTTTACTCGTGCCATTTTACACCAGATTATCTTCAGTTTTTATATGTAGATTATGTCCCTTTTTCTTTCGTCGATTCGTCGGATGGACCATCCTTCTTACTATTATCCCGTTGGCATATGAGGCAGCGGCAGTTTCTTATCATCTGTTCTGGACCAGCTACACAGTGCGTGTTTAAGGGCCTTAAGGTAGGGTCTGTTGTTGGTCACCAGGTGTTCTTTCCTACTGGTGTTCAGAGAAAGGCAATTTGGGTGATACTCTAGTAGTCGGCTGGGCTGTAAGTAATATGAAACGGTATAAGAACCAAATCTGGATGGTAGCCTGCTCTCTTGGAATGATGTGCCCAGTCCATCTTTCTTTTCATGGTGGTGACATGATGGTGACCCTGTTTTCCTGATAGTTGTAATGCGGAGTTCTTCTTCCTAGTCATTTTCATGCGTTTTTGTGTTAGATTAGTAAGTCGCTCCAGTATTCAGAACAGTAAAATGTCTTTTCTTTTTTCTTTCCGTTCATCCCTTCTATTCATCTGTTTCTTTACTGAAAGTCTTGTCCTTCCAGCCCACTCGGCCCCTCCCTTAAATCCTCCCGACCCCTCCCAAATACAAGTCATCAGAAAGACGACGAAAACGCCACAGCAAACAAAGATCGGCAGACCAAGCATCTCCCTGTCTCCAAAGACTGAAGCAGTACAGGACGCAAAACATTTGGGGAAAAACAGACTTGCGGAATATCTGAAACTGGATCCCCACTCCCCAGTCCATCCTCCGTCCTGACCCACCTCGCCCTCACTTGATTCTGTCTGCGCCTAACTTGCCGCTCCCCCCGCCCTCGTTCCTTTTCACATCCAGCCCCACTGATCTTGTACAGTCCCATCCCATGTTCATCATCCTGTCCAGACTAAAACCCACTGCCCCATCTCGGTGTCTACCAGCAGTGTTGCCTGACTGTATGCAGACTTGGACACGACGCTACAACTAACGCCCCCCCCCCCCCCCCCCCAAAAAAAAAGATTATTGTAGTCCTGAACTGAACCAATCTGAACGACCATCGAGGACGTCGATGTTTCGTTATCGAGGCAAGGACAAGAGTATGGATCTTGGTCTACAAGTGTCGGGACATTTCAGCCTTCTAGAACTACAAGAACTACGGTTCGGAGCAAAAGACATGGTGGAACTTTTGAAGGGAGAACATCTTCAGGCAACTAGAACCACACCAAGGACCACAATGAGATCCACGTCATCAAGGATCACATCATCAGGGACCACGTCTGGTTCGTCGAGGACGACGTCATGACATCAGGACGACGTCACATGAAGACGCCGTCACGTCATGTCAGTTGCATGTTGTCTTCGAGACACCTGAAATTTGAGACGGGTGAGTGGTTCAGATGATTACATTGAAGCTGTAGGCTTGCCCAGATAAGTTTGTAAAACGTGACATACCAGTAGGCGTTGAAAAGGCAAATACGTAGGATGTTAAAATGTAAATATTGTATGTATTGTGTGAAATGATATTGCAGGTGTAAATGGTAACGAGTGTAGTGTTCTGTTAAATGGCAGACCTGCTAGTACCGAAATCATTTGTATGATCGAATATGCCCCTTAAATTAACGCGTATTAAAGGATAGTATCATTGGGTCCCATTGGATGTTTACAGATGGTCCTATTTTCTCTACTCCTATACCATTTATATTAAAAAGATGCACAAATATACAAGAAGGCACTACAACCGAGGGAGGGGTGAAACGGATTAACTGTCACAATGATGAACGGAGATGAACCGTAACACGGTGACAAAGGGAACATTGTAATAAAAGTGATTTCTATGTGCTAGTTGGTTAAGCGTTTCCCAGTTACATGTGTAAAGCAAGTACACGTCAGCCTTAACAACGGCCCTGTGGAGATACCAGGGGCTCTTTCAGTATATTAAATCCCCACCTTCTGGAAATTATGTGCTGGAAATTTTCATCTTTTGTCGCTCTTGTTCCTTTTTCATTTCTTTAATTTCTGCCTTTGGTCAATTCACCTGTATGTGTTAAGTCTTACGTGCTTTATGTAAGGATTGATAATTGTGTACATATATAAAGTGGGTTTTTGACTGTAGGGAAAATGCGATACGCGAAAGCAATTTAGGTAATGTAGGGCCGTTTTTATGTTTAAGTGCCATCGGTAATGTTCAAGTGTGTTAAAGTATGTTTTCCATATCCCCTGTGCGATAAATTGGAATGGTCGATTCCAGGGGCATAATCCTTAGATTGTGTGCGCGAATGCATTGTGTACTTTAACCCCCTTGTTGAAGTATGTTTTGAAATGAGTTATAGCCCTGATATTTACGCACGGCTGGGCTCTAAAGAAAAAACAGTAAAAGATTGAAAATCCCAACAGTAGGGTGAAAAAGTACATATATTCTAGTCATAGAATCAAATTCTAATTCCAAGTTCTCAAGATGTCTTCGTGCTCGGAATGAATTTGACATGCACTAACGTCACAGGTGCCATGTGATGAAGATCCAAAATGATCACGGCACAAGTCTTAAGCCTGCACACAAACCCATGAGCTGGCCAGGTCCTGAGGGTAGAAACTTTAGCTTTCCCTTTTTTTAGGATCAAAGAAAAGAATAAAGGAAGAATGAACAAACGAGGGAAGGGCATATCAACTCTAACGTTATGATCAAAACGGATGAACAAGTGCTTTATAAAAGATGAGACAACAGGCAGACACATGAAAAGCAAATATGTTCATCCTTAAATATCCTGTAAACTATGTCGGACCATTGTAGCTTATATATTATGCTTATGCAAAAGTAAAATCATTAAGCATTCACACCTCGAAAACTGATTAGTCTTAATGGTTGGGTTTAAAATTAGCTGTGCACGTAAAGGGCCCCTGAATTATTAGTGCTAATGAAAGATGCAGCCCTCAAACTATATTTTGTATATGTACTGCAGGGAAATGGCGACTCTGGAAATGGCGGCTACGGCGACTGTGGGTGAACGACTACGACTCTAGGTAAACGGCGACTATGACGACTCCGGAAAATGGCGACTACCACGACTCCAGGTTAAGGTGACTATGACTCGGGTTAACGGCGACTACGACTCCAGGAAAATGGTGGATTGAGGAAAATGGAGACTCCAGGAAAATGGCGACTAGACGACTCCAGGTAAATGGCGACTAGACGACTCCACGAAAATGGCGACTATTACGACGCCAGGAAAATGGCGGATTGAGGAAAGAGACTCCAGGAAAATGGCGACTAGACGACTCCACGAAAATGGCGACTACGACGACGCCAGGAAATCGCGACAACTTCAGGAAAATGGCGACTCCAGGAAGATGGCAACTACGGCGACCCCGGGAAAATGGCTGCTCCAGGAAAATGGAGATTCCAGGGAAATGGCAGACTGCGACGACTCCAGGGAAATGAACTGCGAGACCAGGAAATGCAGATGCGACGACTCCAGGGAAATGGCAGACTATGACGACTCCAGGGAAATGGAAGACTGCGACGACTCGGGAAAACGATGGCAACTATGGCGACAACAGGAAACGGCAACTACAGCGCAATCGGGGAAATGTTGATTACAGCGACTCCAGGGAAATGTTGATTACAGCAACCCCAGGGAAATGTTGATTACAGCAACCCCAGGGAAATGTTCACTGAGTGACTTAAGAAAACGGCGACTCCAAGGAATCCAGCAAACGGCAACTCCGGGGAAAGGCACATGTAGATCTAGTTCCATTTTGATAAAACGGCCTCTAAAGTTTTTATGTACTCTCCTACACATTTTCCTTAAATTCATTTGGTGGCTTTGGCCCGGTTTGTTTCTGATTTTAGCTGTCGTTATCTGAAAGGTGCACCAAAGAGCTTTGCCAGTGTATTACATGTAAGGTTCTGTACAGGTTACGGTTCGCAATAAAGGACAAAAGTAGGTACTTTTGGTAAGAAATTGCACTTTCTGCTGCGATCAGTCCATTAAAATACCATTTCAAATTATTTTTTCAAGGAAAAAAATTCTGTGGGGGATAGATTATAGTCCACAAATCGGTTTTGAGAAAAAGTAAAAACGGCCCTAGATAGACCCTCAGTCACCCTTTCAGCTCCTAGCGCTGTTCGACTGACTGCGAGTTAAGACTGAATTGGTGTTGAAATATCACTTCTCTTTTTTTACTGGGTATATACATGTAGATGTTCCAACATGGATGTCTTGGTCCTTTATCATTTTCATTTAAATAGGTTTAAATACGTGTGTATTGTGTGTGTTAGGGCTTGGGTGGGGGATGTGATAAGCGAGTAAATTTGTAAATCGCAGTGGAATATGAATCGACGTCGTGTATGGCATTTACTGTCTGTACCCCCGTGGGGATGTCGAGAGCGCTTTCAGTATAACTAGTATCCCCACCTGGGAATTCTGCGCTAGAAATTTCCTCCGTCACCGTTTCTCATAATCGTTTGTGTGTATGTGTGTGTGTTGGGGAAGGAGAGGCTATATGCGTGCGTGACTCGGGTTTAATTTTAATTTTTTTGTTAGGTGGCTTATACTGTAGACTGTAAGGCAACGTTTAACACAAAACTCGTTATTGCGTTAATACGCTGAGGCTATATATAAAGCGGTCTTACAAATCTGCGCCTCAAAATTACACAACCATCGGATAGAACGAATCTGATATACACGTTAAAGGTTGTACGAATGTAATATGCATTATACACATTTAAGGAATCAGGAAAAAAATGAAAATAGAATGGAAACGTGTATTCAGTATAACGGACAAGACGAACACAAATTTGTGACCAACTGACCTTTGTCAAACATAAACGTAAGACAAAGAACAGATATCAAACAACACAATAAGAAAATATGGAACAAACAGCATAATTTCCATGTCTAGTATCAAACAACACAATAAGAAAATAGGGAACAAACAGCATAATTTCCATGTCTAGTATCAAACAACACAATAAGAAAATAGGGAACAAACAGCATAATTTCCATGTCTAGTATCAAACAACACAATAAGAAAATAGGGAACAAACAGCATAATTTCCATGTCTAGTATCAAACAACAAAATAAGAAAATAGGGAACAAACAGCATAATTTCCATGTCTAGTATCAAACACAATAAGAAAATAGGGAACAAACAGCATAATTTCCATGTCTAGTATCAAACAACACAATAAGAAAATAGGGAACAAACAGCATAATTTCCATGTCTAGTATCAAACAACACAATAAGAAAATAGGGAACAAACAGCATAATTTCCATGTCTAGTATCAAACAACACAATAAGAAAATAGGGAACAAACAGCATAATTTCCATGTCTAGTATCAAACAACAAAATAAGAAAATAGGGAACAAACAGCATAATTTCCATGTCTAGTATCAAACAACACAATAAGAAAATAGGGAACAAACAGCATAATTTCCATGTCTAGTATCAAACAACACAATAAGAAAATAGGGAACAAACAGCATAATTTCCATGTCTAGTATCAAACACAAAGAAAATAGGGAACAAACAGCATAATTTCCATGTCTAGTATCAAACAACAAAATAAGAAAATAGGGAACAAACAGCATAATTTCCATGTCTAGTATCAAACAACAAAATAAGAAAATAGGGAACAAACAGCATAATTTCCATGTCTAGTATCAAACAAGAAAATGGGGAACAAAGCATGATTTCCATGTCTAGTGTCAACAAAATAAGAAAAAAATAGGGAACAGCATAATTTCCATGTCTAGTGTCAAAATAAGGAAATGGGGAACAAACGGCATAATTTCCATGTGTCGTTTAATCCGAGAAAATGACCGATATGAAGTCGGTCTTTGTGAACAGTGATAACTGGGGAACAAGCGAGGCAAATCGACATCTTGGGAAAAAGCAAGAACTCCACACAAAAAGTGGCCATGCCATGCGTTAAGGTTACAAAAACATCGGTTAGAGCAAATGTAGGCGCTTAGTGTACACAATTAGCATTTGATACGAATAGACCCAAGGTCGTACTTAGAGTTGACTGGCGTGAATGACTTTTACAAGGTCGTCCTTAGAGTTGATTGGCATAAGTGATTTGCACAAGGTCGTCCTTAGAGTTAATTGGCATTAGTGATTTGTACAAGGTCGTTCTTAGAGTTGATTGGCATAAGTGATTTGTACAATGTCGTCCTTAAGAGTTAATCGGCATTAGTGATTTGTACAAGGTCGTCCTTAGTGTTGATTGGCATTAGTGATTTGTACAAACATTTGGCATTAGTGATTTTTATAAGACTGTTCTTACAGTTGATTGGCATGAAAGATTTGTACAAGGTCGTTCAGAGTTGATTGGCATTGGTGATTTGTACAAACATTTGGCATTAGTGATTTTTATAAGACTGTTCTTACAGTTGATTGGCATGAAAGATTTGTACAAGGTCGTCCTTAGTTAATCGGCGTTGGTGATTTGTACAAGTCCATTTGGCATTAGTGATTTTTATGACTGTTCTTACAGTTGATTGGCATGAAAGATTTGTACAAGGTCGTTCAGTTGATTGTGGCATTGGTGATTGTACAAACATTTGGCATGTGATTTTTATAAGACTGTTCTTACAGTTGATTGGCATGAAAGATTTGTACAAGGTGTTCAGTTGATTGGCATTGGTGATTTGTACAAACATTATTTGGCTTTTTTCAGTCTGTATCTAGCATAGCATGGAAAAGGACAAAATATTAGATGGCGACAGTACACTAAAGATCTTTTTGAAGATGACAAAGCGCAGAACACGATAAGAACTTTGAAGGACCACCCATAATGAAAGATGAACTTAGAGCAGCATTGAAAAAGACGAAACCAAGAAAAGCCCAGGACCAGAATTACCACAGAGATGATTGAAGCCCTGGAGGAATTCGGTATAGAAAAAATAGTCCTCCTGCTTGAAATTTACGACACTGGAAAAATCCCCAAAGATTGTCAATCAATTTTCTTGCATTTCCAAAGACAGGGGCTATAGAATGCACAATCGTTTGAGTCATGTAACCAGATCCTATTAAAATTAATCATGATGACAAGGAATAGAATCAAAAGAGAAATAGCAGATGAACGGTGTGTTGGAAGGGAAAGGAACTATTGATGCCATATACATCCTAAGAACTATCATAAACAGGTCCGTCGAGGTGAACAAGGATTTATATTTATGCTTTGTTGATTATACCAAGGCTTTCGATCGGGTCAGACATGAAAATTGATGAACCAATTAGACTCAATAGTGATGAAAAAGATCTACGAATAAACAAATATGTACTGGGAACAAATAGCTGCAATGAGAATAAAAAACGATATGAGTTCTTTACAAAACATCAAGAGGAGTCGGACAGGGTTTTGTCGCCAGATGTTTTCACTTTACAGCGAAAACATGAGAAACCTAGAGGAAGACCATGGATTAAAGGTTGGAGGAAAAATGATAAACCAACATTCGATACGCAGATGACGCCGTGCTAATTGCAGAAAGTGAAAGGGACCTACAAAACCTTGTGAATATACTTGAAATAGAAAGCAAAGGTAAGGGGTTGGAACTAAACAGCAGGAAGACTGAAGTCATGGTATTGTAAAAACGAAATCCCCACATGCAAAATAACAGTAAACGGCACAACCTTGAGACAGGTTGAGAAGTTTAAATACCTGGGAACGATCATTTCACCAGACAGCAGATGCACATCGGAAATAGCTGCAGAATCGGCCAAGCCAAAACATTTAAGATGGAAAGCATTCTTAACAAAAAATGCCTATCAATTAACATCAGGAAGAGAGTTCTGGAATGTTATATAGAACCAATACTGTGTACAGTTGCGAGGCGTGGACAGTCGAGCAAAGGCCGAACAAGATTGAGGCAACCGAGATGTGGTTTCTGAGAATGTTGAAAGAGAAGCAGCTCTTGATGGAGGCAGACACAAGTAGATCACTCGTAAGGAAGATTAGAGATAAAAGACAGGCAACATTTATAGGCCATTTTATGAGGAAGGGGGATTAGGAGCACCTGGTACAACGGGAAAGCTGGAGGGAAAAGTACCAGGTGACCCAGGGAGAAAATGCTGGACGGACTTGCAGAGTGGCTGGGGACGAGGAGGGTGGGGGAGATGCTGGGGGCAACGAGAGAAGACATGGCTGGGCACGCCATGCGGCAGGGCACATGATGATGATGAATATGCTGATCGCCAGCAAGTTTTGAAAATCAGTATGTATGACCTTCCCATTATCATAAATTTTCTCAGTGCCGTTCTGATAACATCAGGTGAATGGCGTTTGTGGTTCTGACAACTGTGCCCGAACAAATGTCGCGCCGAATCTAATGTGAAAAAAGTAACAATAACCACTACTAACCTAACCCTGTTCTAACCTTAACACATTGTCGTTAAAGGGGCTGCTGTTTGGTCATGACACAATTGTTGGAACAGTGAAAAAAGTTTGAAAAACTTCTCGCCTGTTTAAAAAAACCCACCGCGAATGCCGTATATTATACTTTAATCATCATCAGGTGGCTTGTAGCATGGCGTTGGCGATTATGGACTTCCATCTTCTCTTGTTGCCTCGAGCATCTCTTTCACCCTCCCTATCTTCAGCCACACTGCAAGTCCGTCTAGTATCTTCTCCTCGGGTCTACCCGGTGCTCTCCTTCCTCCCCCCAGTTTTCCCGTTGTGACCAGGTGTTCCAATTCCCTTTTCCTCATAAAATGGCCTATGGATGTTGCCTGCCTTTTCGTAATCTTCCGTATGAATGATCTACTTGTGTCTGCCTCCATCAATACTGCTCGTTTGTTTTCTTTGCTGTCCATGGAACTCTCAACATCCTTCTTAGAAACCACATCTTGGCTGCCTTAACCTTGTTCTGGCTTTGCTCGACTGTCACACCACCTCGTATTGGTTCTATATAACATTCCAGAACACTTCCTGATAATTGATAGGCATTTGTTGGTAAGAATGCTTTAAATTTTATTGAATGTTTCGGCTTGGTCGATTCTACTGTGATTGGACGAGTTATGTCTTGTCATAACGGTGAGCGTTGTCATAGTGGACATTGATGTCACCTAGAATGGGGATTTCCAGGTAAGAGACAGTAGTAGTCAAGTAGTTGGTCAAAGTCGAGAGAAACATGGACGTGGTGAGCTTGTTGCAGGCTGGGGAACAGGTGATCCCAAAAATCTCTGAAAAATTTGGCCGGGGTCCAGGGCGCAAAAGCCCCCCGGCCGAAATTGAATTCGAGCATTTTTCGTGGCCTCTCGTGATAGGCAAATTACCATGTGGCATGCAAAGAAACCAAACTAAAAAACATTTACCATGCACATGCAAAGAAATGATATCCCAAAAAACAACTTACTTTTCTCCATTTTCTTGATGTACTGTAGTGCCTTGCTTCAAAAGTTCAATAATTCTGTCTTCACGAACTTAGTCCCCGTAATGTTCTACTAAATGATGCATCACCCACAGATTTATTCAAAGTCAAATACTGGCATCAGTCCACTGAGTCTAGTATTGTATATATTGTGATAGTCAACACTCACTCCACTTGTATGTGTACTGCAGAGCCTTGGTCAATTGTTCAGTCTTCACAAACTGAGCCCCATAAATAGGTAGTTCCTCTACTAATGATGCATCGCCCTCAAACTTATTCAAAGTCAAATCAATGGGAACAGTTTATACTTATCATAGTCAGCACTCACTATGTCTTCACACAGCATGGTAAGATGACAGGGGACAAAGGTTATAAACTTGCACACTATTTAAAAAAACTGGCAAGAGAAGCCTGTTATGTTTTGGTAGGGGGGGCAGCCACAGATCCACTTGCACATCTTGGCCTCTTGTGGTCCTTTGCTGCTTGTTTCCATACTGATGGCCTCTCTTGTAGTCCTTTGCTGCTTTTTTCCTTACTGACTCACTATGTACAGCCTTAGCATTTGAGGCTTGTTTCAAAAGATCTTCCTTGTTGGCTTTTTTAGTGGCAGGCCCTTCAGCATGTGCACCCAACTGCTTTCGTTTCTCAGCTACTGCTGCTTGGTTGCCCTTCTGTCTTTCCTGCCTGCCCTTGTAGGCATTCTGCATATGGTCAGTCAGATTTTTGTCCACAGGCTCTCTGATTGGGTCCTTGGAAAATGCCTATAGCTGTCAGGTTCCTTGCTTTCAAGCTGTATCTGTTTGAAGTGACTTGTAAGTTTCATCAAGCATGTGTCCTGTCTGGTCATTCATTAGGTCTCCCATGAAAGCCTGACAATAGTGCTTTGGCAGCAGCAGTAAGATTTGGATACCCTTCTGTGCTAATCCCAGCCCAGTACTCATCAATCGGCACTGAATTGTCACTGATGCTTCTATCCACGTTGTATTGTCGTATTTCTTCTTCAAGAGCATCCTTGTCTGAGCAGAAGTGTGCTGGAATCATTTTCAAATGAGACATGTCTTGGTCCCCCTAACCTGGGTCAAGCGCTGAACACATTTTTAATGCAGCCTTTTGCAGGGGCATCTTCTGCTGTAGTGACTCAGCACAGGTGATGTAGGCCTCCCTAACCTGTTTCAGAAAGTCTTTTTTGATGCTGGCTCCTGCCCTAGTTTTGAGTTCTACACATGCTGTACCTGTGAATAGAAGCCTGTCTGTCAACTGGTTCTTGGCATCTGCTACATCTTCTTTCAGATTGCCAACAAGGCACTCAGGGTTCAGAAAGTTAGCACAGAATTCCAAAAAGATCCTGCTGCTTGGAATGGAGCAAGTGCATTGATGGTTCTTTCCTCTGAAAGAATAGAACATACTTCTTCAAATCTGGAAGCACAGTAATGTATAAGTTCAAAATCACTTAAGTCCTTGCTCTGTGAAAAAAGTTTTTCCACGATGCGACACTTTCTTTCCCCTGCTGTGTAAAGGTGGAAAATTTCTTCCGTAGACACTTCTGCATACTCTCAATCTCCTTTCTTCCTGTGTCAGAGACACCACATCGTGATAGCACCTCTTCAGTGACTCCAGAATAAATGGAAATATCTTTCACAGGCAGAAAACTAATAAATGTATGCATCAAAGAGATGAAGAGTATCAAGTGCAACATCCAAAACGGATAGCAATCTATGTGGATATCGTTCTGGAACAGTTGGCTTCAACCCCAAAATAGTGCAGATGTCTCCAAGTCTTGCCTTCAGGTCACTGCTCCATTTGAAGTCGGTGTGCAGATCATTCATCACTCTCCACCACACTGCCAAATGGTCTACAGAAAGCCTTGGTAGCGTTGACATGGTGAAAGGAATCACCAATGTCCAGCAGATGAGGTGCGTGTTCCTTCCTGATTGTTTCCAGTCCCTTTTTTGATCCTCATTACAGCACATGAATCCATTAGTACTGATACCAAATTTTTCCATGGTAAGTCCATTGTATTTGTGTCAAACATTTCAACAAGGTTGTCAAAAATAGCCTCAGCAGTTACTTGGGTGAACGAAAATGCGGTGAGGTGATGGATCACTATCCTTCCTGCAGAAGAAGAAAAGTGAGACACCAGCACTGCCAAAACACGCTTTTGCGTCTTGCTTGTGGCCTCATCTATATTCAGGCTGAATGGCGTTTTCCGCAGCTCTTCCAGAAGAGTGTCCTCAAGTGCTGCAGCCAGCCCATAATTCATTTTGTAGGAAGCGGTATTTTTGTCTCCAAGTTTAACGTCTTGTAGGGCACTCCTGTCATGAGCCATTGCCTGCACAACACACCAGAAAGTAAAAGTAACTTCTGTTTATTGACTTTTTTTTCACCTCGGATTGACTAGTGTTGTATTGAACAATATGTAATGATATAATGTTGATATATAGTTCTAGTGATGTTTCTTACCGGTATTAAGATTAATGTGGATGTAAAATTTTATACTCTCTTCTGAGGACATACACTACGCACAAAAAGTTAAGGATCACTTGCACAAAAATTCATAACTTTCAAAATAAGAGCCAATGCGTTGAAGTTTGGCAAACATTTAATTCCATGATTTAGTGATAACGATACACAACTGCCTTCAATTTCGAGCAATCGTTTGGTGTGTACATTTGATCAAAGTGGGTACGTATCGAAATTTGATTTCCCAAAGTCATTGAAATCACAAGACAGGGCATTCTGATGCTCCCAAAAGTTCAGTAATGCGTGTAACCGCCATGGCTGTTCTGGCACTCGACGCAGCGAGTCCTCATCGAGTTGACCAGGTTGGTGAAGATCCTCTGTGGAAGCGCCTGCCACTCAGCCTGCAGCATCTGGTAGAGGTGTTGGGCATCCCTGGGAGGGGGGTGGTTGCTCACTTTGCGATCCAGCTCATCCCAGAGGTTCTCAATCGGGTTGAGATCGGGACTGCGCGCTGGCCACTCCATTCTGTTGACTCCAGACTGCTGCAGGAAGTCGTTGACCACCCTTGCCCTGTGGGGGCGAGCGTTGTCATCCTGGTAGACAGCCGTCGGTCCCATCTGCTGCAGTGTAGGCACAGCCAGGGGTCGAAGGATTTCATCCCGGTATCGGAGGCCAGTCAGGTTACCCTGTACATGATACAAGGGTGTTCTGTGGTGTAGGCTGAGGGCCCCCCCCCAGACCATTACAGAACCTCCACCAAAGGCCACCTTTTCTTGGACAGTGATGTCAATAAAGCGTTGCCTTGGGCGCCTCCAGACCCTCAGTCGGCCATCGTTGTGGTTCATGGTGAAGCGTGATTCATCACTGAACAGGACCTGGGACCATTGCTGACGTGTCCACCTCACGTGACGTCTGCAGAAGGCGCGGCGTGCTGCCCTATGGGCTGGAGTTAAGCGTGGCCGTACAGCTGGGCGACGAGAACGGAGGTTAAACCCATGAAGGCGGTTCCGTATGGTCTGCTGGCTGATGTTGATGTTAGTAGCCACCCTCAGCTGCCTTCGAATGATGCTGGAAGAGGCTGTTCTTGTCTGCAGGGCTTGTCGTTCAATGAGACGATCTTCACGTGGGTTTGTCTTCTTTGGTCGACCAGATCTGCGTCTTTCATGGACCCTCCCAGTGGCTGTGAAGCGTTGAATCAGTCTGACAATGACCAGATGGACATCTGAAGTCGCCTGGCCTTCTCTCGCTTGGGAACACCATCTTGGAACCATGCAACAGCTCGTCCCCTCTCAAACTCGCTCAATTTTCGTCGTGGAGGCATTGTCAGATCAGGCCTACTACTGGTGGAATGTCTTATAAAGCCAAGCAAGAGACAACATCTCGCACAATAAACAGCAGTGCTTGCACGTGCATAATGGTTTTTCCATCTGGCTTGTGCAATGTGTTCAGGCAGAACGTCCAAAACAAGGTCCTTTTTCGCAAGTTTCCGCTTTTCCGTTTGCGGCCAAGCTCAGTAGTAGAGAATCCCGTGCAATTTTCGCACTAACACAACATCCGCCCACTTAACAGCTGAACAAGAATTCATAACAATTTGGCTGGACTGAGAAATGAATAACAGTAGCGAACTGAGTTTATTACGCACCTGTTTTCTCATAGTGATCCTTAACTTTTTGTGCGTAGCTTACAACTCATTACAATTACCAAATAAGACAAAAACAAAAACAAGCTAAAAAAACCCAATTTTTTCAAAAAAGAATATCAGTTTTTTAATAAGCAAAGAAACGTATGAGCGGTTTGGGTGCAATGCAACACACTGTATAAAATTTCGGTTCCATTTTTCAATAATAATTGTAAGTGGACCAGGACAGTGATAATGCTTACATAATAAAAAACAAACTGGCTTAGGTACAACCATATTAGCCCAAGTGCAGTTGGAACTGAGGGATCAGAAGGGGAGACCGGGAGAGGTAGGGGTGGGGAGGGAGGGGACGGCAGGAAGGGAGAGGTCTGAGAATGGGAGGGGGTGTGGAGTGGGAAATGCAGGTGGGGGAGGAGGAGGTTCATAAAGCATGTAATTTCAGCACTTTCTAAAAAAAAATGTAATATTGTTCATTATTACATTCTCTCACCCATGCGCACACACACACACACACACACATATCGTGTGCAAGTGACCAAGAGATTTAAATTAAAAGCATATATACTCCTAATCATAATTTAAGGGCCACTTCTTCCTTCCTCTCTAATTTTAAGTTGAAATAATTGACAATGTTTAGAATTGATTCTGTTTTATTTCATCATTTCCACACCTGTTTTGGAAAAAGAAATTAGCACAATGACCCATTAGTGAACAGCACATGCATTTAAAGGAACATCCCCCCCTTTTCAAAAAACAAAGTGTCAGATTTGGCCAATCTGTTTTCAATATCGCGTGTGTCCGCCCCGAGCCTGGATGCATGCTTCACAGCGCCGATGCATCGACCCCACAAGGGTATGGAGTGTGTCCTGAGGGATGGCCGCCCACTCGATCTGCAGGATGTCGACCAGCCTGGCCAGGGTGCCCGGTGGGGGGTGGTTGTCCCTGATGCGCCTCCCGAGCACATCCCAGAGGTGTTCAATTGGGTTCAGGTCAGGTGAGCACGCTGGCCAGGCCATATGGACGACTTCATGCTGCTCCAGGAAGTCGGTCACAAGGCGTGCTCGATGCGCAGGTGCATTGTCGTCCTGGAAGATGGCGCCTTGACCAAGGTCCACAAGCGCAGGCAGTGCCACGGCTGCCAGAACCTCGTCCCGGTACCGGACCCCGTTCAGGATGCCGTCAATGGGAAGCAGGGGGGTCCGGGTACCACGGCTCATGCCACCCCACACCATCACCTGACCCGCCGGTTATGCTCTTGGACAGTGGCGTCAGCGAACCTCTCCACTTGACGTCGCCACACCCGAGCCCGGCCATCGTTAAAGGTCATGGTGAACCTGGACTCATCCGAAAACAAGACCCGGGCCCACTGTTGCCTTGTCCAGGTCACGTGCTCCCTGGCCCAGGTCATGCGGCGCACTCTGTTGACCCGGTGACAGCACGGGTCGGACGGCCGGTCTCCGTGACCTCAAGTTTGCCTCATGTAGCCGTCTTCTCACCGTGCTGCAGCTGATGTTAGCACCTGTTGCGTCCCTCAGCTGACCCCTCAAGGTCACCGCAGTGGATGCCCTTTCCCTCAGGACGGAGAGGGCAAGGTAGCGGTCTTGCTGTCTTGTCGTTACTCTGGGTCGACCCGTGTGACGCCTTTCCTGGACTGCTCCAGTCTTATTGAAGCGCTCCAGCAGTCTCTGGATTGTGGAATGCGACACTTCAAGTCGTCTAGCAACTTCCCGCTGCGCTAGGCCTTCATCAAGCAGAGCGAGGGCTCTCCCCCGCTGCTCATCCGTCATCCGTCGTCTTGCAAGCATGGTTAAAACGAACCAAGAACGGGTCCTTTTTATCCTCGTCTGCGGGCAACTTTGGCTGGAGTAGTGTTCAAAAAGGGCTTGCCTTGCACGTGCAAAGCGAATTTTGTCGCTACCTTGCCTGCGTCGTCAGAGAGACCCTACTGAAGATTCGACAATTTCGTGTGGAAATTGTCTTCCTTGGGCCGCCCATTGCAAATCGGCAAATCCCCAAACACGTGCCAAAAGGAAACTGCAATGTTGTCTGAGCTCTTATCCATTCAGTTACGGCAACGAATTGGAGAAAAGAGTAAGAGAAAATAGGTTATTTCTCCTTTCAAAAATTGACTCAAAAACGTTCCTGGCCCTTCAATAATGACGTGTAGTATAGGCCTCTACATTTAGTTCTCTTCGTGTTTTGGTAATAATTATGAAAATTTAAAGCTCTTTGTGTTTTGGTAATAATTATGGAAATTTAAAGTTTTTGCACACCTTTGCATACTCAACCAGCTTTGGAACATCCCTCATCGACATGTTTTCAGCTGCAAAGGCAAGAGTAAGTGCCTCAAGGTTGGAGACCCGATCTTGGAGAGGTGTCAGCAACTGAAGGGGTGTGGCTGGTGTCAAAGACAGTGTTAGCCTTCACAACAGGGTCCATCCCATACAGAGAATCTTTCATGTGGCTGACCTGTTAACAGAATTTATAACTATTAATAATTTCTTGACAGGTCTAAGCTGTTTAAATTTGGTTATTAAAATTCTATCACTGAATCATTACTAGATCATACATGCAATTTTTAAAGATATTTAACATTTAATTATTTCAAAATTTTACTGACAAATGACGAGTCTTTTCTTTAAGTAGACATTAACAATTTGTCGGGTAACATACATTCATTAATTACAAAAGACTGAAAAGGGTCAGTTGTGACCTGGTGCCTTTACTTGGAGTCTCCTGCATTGCAAACACACGCACACGCACACACTTTAATTTCATAATTTTCTTGAAGGAACTTGGATCTGTCAACAGTTTTACTATGTAGCCTAATGAAAGAACAGTGTATTTTTTGGTTATTAGGCACATATAAAAAAAAATTCTTTACAATAGACGTATTAGGTATTGTATACAAGACATACTACGTACTGGTACACATATAACATTTTTTCTATCACATGTTATTATATTACAGACAGTATTAATTGCTGTTGTGTATAGAAACTCTGCACACAGTATACTTAATAGCCTAGGAACTCCCCTAATTTTTTTTTTATTGGTGGATTCTTTCTTTCATTCATTTATTTTTTATAATATAGAAGGAAACTGGAAATCCTCTGGCTCTAGATCTAGTACAGGGCTTTTCTTCAGCCTTTTGAAGTTGGCTGTCTTAACACAAGTAGCCACCACACATCATGATCATGTGCACAGAAAGATATTACACAGTCAACTCACCAGACAGTCTGCTCTGATTGCCATGAAGTCCTTTCGAAGTTTCAACATGCCTTTTGGAGTGCATGTGTTCAAACAGCGCTGCTAGTCCACGATTGGAGTAGTTCAACTCCTTTCCACACAGTATGCAGCGCGCCACTCCAGCCTTGTTCACTTTGCGAATACAAATTGAGACTCGCTGATCGCAACCTGCCACTTTTGTTGACTTTTCAGTCCAGTCCCATCTCCATTTGTTGTTAACTGATCCTTCGTCAAACGTCTCGCCACGATTTACGATGCGTGATACGCACGACATTTTGCCGATCGTTAGACACTTGCGAATCGTGCAGAAAATGGCTGCGAAAATCGCGTTCACAAATTGAAGCGCCCGCCTCGGCAACAGTTTCATAAAGCACACGGAAATACCCTTACAACCGCGGGCGGCGCTGCCTTGAAAATGGTTTGATGAAAACCTGGATTGGAAATACTGGATACGGAACGGTAATGGACTCGGGAGTGATCAAGTCTTTCACGATTTTTTTTTTCTCTGCGGGATTTTTTTTTCTCGGACCCGTTTTTTTCTTTCTCGAAAGTCACTTTGAAAAATCTCGGAAATCCTCGGATCCGAGGAGAGTTCCCCAGCCTGTTGTTGGTAGAGCTAGATGGAAGTCGATAGACACAGAAGATGATGAGGTGAGGGGTGGATTGGAAGGATACTTCAACGTGCTCGAAAGAAGCATGGGAGAAAGGCAGAGACTGCGAGAAAGATAGGCGGGAATGGAGTGAGTCGTTGTAGAGGATGGCAATTCTACCACCTCGGATAAGCGATGGAAAGAAGCAAGCTTGTAACCACTCCGAGTGAGACTCGCATGAGGTTCATGATCATGACCAAGGGGGTTGAGCCATGTTTCTGTGATAAAAGCAATGTCAACATCTGCGATAAAGTCAGCAATGACATCGGCTTTGCCATCTGTGCATGTTGACTGAGCGTTAAAAAGGCATTTTGTGGTTGGCTTATGATTACTGTTTAGTGTGATTTTTGTGGTTGGCTTATGATTACTGTATAGTGTAGGTTTTGTGGTTAGCTTATGATTACTGTATAGTGCAGGTTTGTGGTCGGTTTATGATTACTGTATAGTGTGGGTTTTGTGGTTGGTTTATGATTGCTGTATAGTGTAGGTTTTGTGGTCGGTTTATGATTACTGTATAGTGTAGGTTTTGTGATTGGCTTATAATTTTTTTGTGTAGGTTTTGTGGTCGGCTTATGATTACTGTATAGTGTGATTTTGTATTCGGCTTATGATTACGTACTGTATAGTGTGATTGTTGTGGTCGGCTTATGATTACCGTATAAATGCAGGTTTTGTGGTCGGTTTATGATTACCGTATAAATGCAGGTTTTGTGGTCGGTTTATGATTACCGTATAAATGCAGGTTTTGTGGTCGGCTTATGATTACCGTATATATGTAGGTTTTGTGTTGGCTTATGGTTACCGTTTGTGTAGTTTTGTGTCGGCTTTATACTGTATAGTGATTTTTTGTGTCGTTATGATTACCGTATATTTAGTTTTGTGGTGCTTATGGTTACCATATATGTGTAGGTTTTGTGGTCGGCTTATGATTACTGTATAGTGTGATTTTTGGTCGGCTTATGATTACCGTATAAATGCAGGTTCTGTGGTCGGCTTATGATTACCGTATATATGTAGGTTTTGTGGTTGGCTTATGGTTACCATATATGTGTAGGTTTTGTGGTCGGCTGATGCTTACTGTATAGTGTGATTTTTGTGGTCGGCTTAGGATTACTGTATAAATGCAGGTTTTGTGGTCGGCTTATGATTACCGTATAAATGCAGGTTTTGTGATCGGCTTATGATTACCATACATACATGTAGGTTTTGTGGTTGGCTTATGGTTACTATATATGTAGGTTTTGTGGTCGGCTTGTGGTTACCATATAAGCGTAGGTTTTCTAGTGAGCGCCTAACTGTAAAATAGTGTGAAAGCAAAAACGAAAAAGCAAAACAGACAAGGTAATAAGGGAAAGAATCGTTTTTAAGTGCAACGAAAATAAAAGGGGGTTACATATCTTAAGTATCGGTCATTTTCTTCCGCTCGGCGAGATATCGGGGAAATATATTTTTTTGTCCTATGTGTGTGTGCGCGCGCGTGTGTGCGTGTTGTAGATTCATGATTGGCAAAGGCAGGTAAACCGAAAGTTAACGTCTATCTTGTAGGTTGAATACGCATTCCTATTTTTGTGCGTTGGCGATTCGTAGTCAACATGAAAAATACCCCCGTGGGGGTGCCGGGGGCTTTTTCAGTATAAATGCGACATCCCACCACCAAATCAGTCATAACTCGGTCAGTCGAACAGCACTAGGAGCTGAAAAGGTGACTGAGGGTCTGTCTAGGGTGTTTTAACTTTTTCTCAAAATTGGTTTCTGTGGATTATAATCTATCCCCCACAGAATTTTTGTATTTTAATGCACTGATCGCAGCAGAAAGAATGCAATTTCTTACCAAAAGTACCTATTGTCCTTTATTGCGAACTGTAACCTGTACCGAACCTTACATGTAATATACTGACAGAAAGCTCTTTGGTGCACCTTTCAGATAATGACAGCTAAAATTAGAAAACAAACCGGGTCAAAGCAACCAAAAAATTTAAAGAAAATGTGTAGGAGAGTACATAAAACTTTAGAGGCCGTTTTCTCAAAATGGCCGTCAAACAACTTAATGACTTTAAACATACATAACTTCTTACATTTTTTTTTTTAGTACAAGCTTTTTTATTCAGGTACCAAAATAATCAGAATGTACACTTTCCAGTGATATGTATCTCAAAATACCCAAAATGCTAGTTAAGACTGGTTTCGTGCTGGGAGGTCACAAATAGTACTGCAGCCTTTTGGAAATTCTGTGCTAGAAATTTCCCTCTTTTTGTTCATTTCCTTTACTTTGGAGCGGGACATTTTTTTTTCAAGTGGTCATTTTGGACATCCTGCAGGATTGTGTTGTGTGTGATTGAAATGTTTTTCTAACCTTCACGACAGTTTTTTCTTTTCCTTTTTTTTCATGTTAAAGTATTGTGCATGTTTAGAAAAGGTTATAGCCCTGATACGGCTCTACGCAGTCGGCTGGGCTTGAAACAAAAATCATAGTAATAGCGATTGGGTACATGTGTTAAGTGCATTTTTGGCGTTACGCATATGGGATTTGCGGAAGAATTTTAAATAATTTAGGCCCGTTGTATGTTTTAGTGTCCTTACTTATATTTGACTTTGTATTCAGGTATTTTTAAAGCCCACGTGTGGAATTGGACAGGATTGGTCAACGCCAGAGATATTTCCTTAGATATGTATGTGAATGCATTAGTATGTGTACTTAAAATTTCTTTCACTGTTTTTTCCCTGTTGAAGCATTATTTTTGGAAATGGTTGTAAACTTTGATTCTACAGTCGGCTGGGCTGTAAACAAAAAATATTGATTGGGTACATGCATTAAGTGAATTTTTTGCTGTAAGAAAATGTGATGTGCCGAAATTATAGGTAATTTTGGCCCCACGTTATGATTTAGTGCTTGTTTAAATTTGTAATCAGATTTTAAAAACCCTCCGAATAAATTCGCAGTGGTAAATGCAGAGAGGATATCCTAAGATTATGTGCGCGAATGCATTGACGAGTAATTTGTTTCCAGTTTTTTCCTCCATTGAGTTGTGTACATTTGAGACGATTATAACCCTGAGCCCCCGCTGGGTTGCTGGGTTTTTTTTTTTTTGAGTATAAATAATATTCCCCACCTTCTGGAAATTCTGTGCTAGAATTTCCTCTTTTCTGTCACTCTTTCTGCCCTGTTGCCTTGTGTCATTTCTACTTATTTTCTGCCTTAATGGTCTATTCACCTGTATTATTTCGATAAAGTCTTGCGTACTTTTCTTCGGATTGATAATTGGTACATGTATTAAGTGCATTTTTGACTCGAAGCAGGTGAGATATGCGGAAGCAATTTTAGGTAATTTATGCCTGTTTTTTGTTTTGGTGTCCTTATGTATGCTATTTGTATTCAGATGTTTTTTAAATCTACCCTGTGCGATAAATTGGACAGAATGGTCCTACGCCGGGGCATGTCCTTAGATTGTGTGCGAATGCATTGATATGTGTACTTAATTTTTTTTTCTTGTTGGAAGTTTTGTGTGTTTTGAAGCGGTTATAGCCCTGATATGGCTCTGTGCAGTTGGCTGGGCTTTTAATTAAACAACAACAAAAGTGAAAAAGAGGCTCCGTGCAGTAGGCTGGGCATTAAAACAGTGAAAAATGTACGGTGGTGGTTACCCTAGTTTTTTTCTTTTTCTCTGAAAACTGTCCATGGTGGTGGTGGTGGTGGTGACAGTTTTCTTTTTGAATTTTACATGAACGTTGCTGTATGGTAGTGTTTATTACCATAGTTTATTTCACATTAAAGGAAAAGTGGCACCGATTACCACGGCTATTTTTTCTTAAACCTTTCGATGGCAACTGTATCGTAGCATTGATTAATATCAATAATTTCCGTTGTATGGTAGCATTGATTATAACAATACTTAAATTTCCGATAAAATTTACCTTGGGAAATACAGCATTTTTGCCTTATTTTGATTACTGTAACGTATAAAGTGTGTGTGTGTTTTTTTGTTTTTTTTTTTTTTTGGGGGGTGGGGGGGAGGTTACAGGCAGGGGTGTGTGCAAGACAAGGCGCGAGGTTTTTTTTCTTCTTTTTGGGGATGGGTGGGGCGGTTGTTACAGTGGGATATGGACGGCGGTTATGTGTCTGCGTTGGTTTCTGTATATGCGTGTTTCCGTCGTGATAGTTCCCCCCCCCCCCCCCCCCGTGGGTGTGGTGGGGTATAGCGGATGTTTAGGTCATTTGGCCTTGGGGGTGGTGATGGGCGAGTACGCTGTGTGTGCGTTTTGTAATGAAGACTGTTGTGTGTGCTTGTGGATGTACGGCTGTGTGGTAAAGACAGCCTCCTGTTGACTGTTTATTCGTTAAAATACGAAAAAATGATTATTCTACTGTGCCTGTATATTTCGTCAATTATGGGTTATTTATGAAGCTATTTTATGATGTATTTATGAAAGTTGTAATGGTCCTTTTGTCACGTGAACAATTCATACTGCATTTTCTATCTTTCAAGAACCTTTATAAGATATCGTGCAATTCTTACGTTTTGACAAGATATAATGGGATTTCACGTATGACCATACGTATGGGAAAATTAAATTGAGACTTGGAAAGATTGTTCTGTTTTTTCGTTTTTTTTAATTGTATTTTTAACCCTGTGACCCCCGCACCATATCCACCAATTGCAAAAACGTATCCCTTTGACTCCCTCACCTATGCACCAGCTTCCTGCAGTGAAGGATGCTGGTGGACAGGCGGTGGTATTCAAAGGGTTTAAACGTGGAGCATTATGGGAATTTAAAAAAGTTGAAACTTGAAAGGGTGGTTGTACGTTTTTTTTTCCAATTCTTTTTGAATAAAAGTGAGGTAATTTGTAAGTGCTGTTGGCTATGCTTTAGGCAATATGAAACTCTTAACTGCATTTCCTTGCCTTTTGCCATTTAAAGAAAACATTTTACCCTCTGTTGGAGAGAGTGTGTGTGATATATATGTGTTTATATTTGTGTGGTGCGCGCGAGCTTGTGCGGTGTGTGTGTGTGTACATGTAGTTTGTGGTGCGTGTGTGTAAGACAATGTGCGAGGTGTGCGTTTTTGTTTTGATTTTTTTTTTGGAGGGGGGTGTTGGGGGGACGGTTTTTACAGTGGGATATGGACGGTTTGTGGTTTCTGTGTATGCATGTTTTCATCGTGGTAGGTTTTTTTTTTTTTTTGGTCGTCGTGGGGTTTAATGGATGTTTAGGTCAGTTGGCCTTGGGGATGGTTGTGGGCGAGTACGCTGTGAGTGCATTTTTCTAGTGAAAGCTGTGTATGGCTGGGTGATGAAGACAGACTGCTGTTGATTTAAAAATTATTCGTTAAAGTAAATGAATATATTGTGCCTGTATTTCATCAATTATGGGTTATTTATAAAGCTATTTTTTATGACTATTTCTGAAAATTGTAATGAAGCTCCTGTCAAGTGAACAATTCGTACTGCATTTTCGAACTCTTTAAAGAACCTTTTCCAAGATAACACGCAGTTTTAATGTTTTGACAAGATATGGGATTTCACCTCGTATGACTATGTATGAGGAAATATTTAAATTGAGATTGGAAGGATTGTAACCGTTTTTTTTTTGGTTTTTTGTTTTTTTTAATTTTTTTTTTAACCATTTGACTCCTGCACCATACCCACCAATTGCAAAATCTTATCCCTTCGACTCCCTCACCCAGCAGGAAGCTGGACGTTAGGGTGAGGGAATCAAAGGGTTTTTACTTTGATAGCGTGGTTGACAATGAAGGATGCTGGTGGACAGGTGGTGGAGTGTTGTGGGAATGTTTTAAATAAATTGAAACTTGAAAGGATGCTTTTTTGTTTTTGGTCTGTTTAATTAAACGTGAGTTAATTTGTAGTGTGCTGTTGGCCATGATGATGTTCTAGATGTCGGCTGAGCTATAAGCAATATGAAACTGTTTACTGTATCATCTGCCTTTTGCATTCTGAGGAAAACATTTTGCCTTCTGTTGCGGAGTGTGTTTCGTTGTGTGTTGTGTGTGTGTGTTTATATTATCTGGTATGTGTGTGATGCGTGTGCGTGTGATTTTGTCTGTTAATATTGTGTATGTGTGTGTGGCGCACGCACGCATGTGTGGTGCATGCGTGTGTGGGTGTAAGACAATGTGCGAGGTGTTTGGGGGGAATGGGGCGGTTGTTACAGTGGAAGGATTGGTCTGGTTTTTTTCTGCTTTTTCAATTCATTCTAACCCTTTGACTCCCGCACACACTATCCACCAATTGCAAAAACGTATCACTTTGACTCCCCCACGTATCCATCTTCCTGCAGGAAGGAAGCTGGAGGTTAGGGTGAGGGAATTATGGTTAAGTTTTTGTTTTAATAGCATTGGTTAACAATGCAGGATTGTGGTGGTGAGTCAAAGGGCTAAACGGAGTTGTGGGATTTTTAAAAAAAACTAAATTGAAACTTGAAAGGATGGTTGTACCTTTTTTTCCCCCATTTTTAATTAAATGAGTTAATTTGTGGTGTGTGCTGTTGGCCGGCCATGATAATGTTATCTAGATGTCGGCTGTCCTATAAGCTGTATGAAAATCCAACTGCATTTTGCTGCCTTTTGCTGTTTAAGGAAACATTTTGCCCTCTTTTGCGGAGGTTGTGTTGGTGTGTGTGTGTGTCTTGTTGTCTGTGTCTAGTGTGTGTGTGTGTGTGCACGCGCATGTGTGTATGTGTGTAAGACATGTGCGAGGTGCGTGCTTTGATTTTTTTTTTCTTCGGGGGCGCGGTTGTTAGTGTGTGGTTGTGTGTGTGTGTTTATATTGTCTGTCTAGAGTGTGTGTGTGCGCACGCGCATGTGTGTGGTGTGTGTGCATGTGTGGTGTAAGACATGTGCAAGGTGCGTGCTTTGGTTTGTTTTTTTGGAGGAGGGTGGTTGTTATAGTGGGATATGGACGGTGGTTACGCGTCCTGATTGTGGTTTATGTGTATGCATGTTTTCGTCGTAGTTTCTGTTTTGTTTTGTTTTTCTTAGGTGTGGTGGGGTGTGGCAGATGTTTAGGTCAGTTGGCCTTGGGGTGGTGGTGGTGGGTATGGTGTGTGTGCATTTTCTAATGAAGACTTGTGTGTGCTTGTGGATGTATGGGTGCTTGGTAAAAGACGGACCGCTTGTAAGACAGACCGCTGTTGATTTAAAACTGTTTCGTTAAAATATTAAGATTTATTGTGTGCCTGTGTTTCGTCAGTTATGGGTTACTTATGAATCTATTTTTATGACCGTATTTCTGAAAGTTGTAATGAAGCTCCTTTTGTCAAGTGAACAATTCGTACTGCATTTTCCAACATTCTTTAAAGAATCTTTTCAAGATTAGCATGCAATTTTTACATTTTGAAAAGATATAATGGGATTTCACGTATGACCATGCGTATGGGAAAATGCTCAAGTTGAGACTTGGAAGGATTGTTTTGTTTAAAATAATTTTTAACCCTTTGACTCCTGCATACTTATCCACCAATTGCAAAAACGTATCCCTTTGACTCCCTCACCGTATCCATCAGCTTCCTGCAGGAAACTGAAGGTTAGGGTGAGAGAATCATGGTCAAGTTTTTGCTTTGCTAGCATTAACAATGCAGGATTCTAGTGGCAGGTGGTGGTAGTCAACGGGCTAAACTGAGTGTGTGGGAATTTAAAAAAAAATTAAATTGAAACTTGGATGGTTGTACATTTTTATTCCATTTTTTTTAGTTAATTTGTGGTGTGTGCTGTTGGCCATGATAATGTTATCTAGACGTCGGCTGTTCTGTGAGGAATATGAAAATGCGTTTTCCTGCCTTTTGCTATTGAAGGAAAACATTTTACCCTCTTTTGCGGAGTGTGTTGTGTGTGTGTGGTGTCTGCGTTTACTTTGTGTCGTGTGTGCATGTGAACGCGCATGTGTGTGGTGCATGCGTGTGTGTGTGTGGTGCATGCGTGTGTGGTGTCGTGCATGCGTTGTGTGTGTTGTGTAAGACACGTGCGATGGTCTGTTTTTTTTTTTTGGTGGGGGTGGGGGCTATAGTGGGAAACGGACGGCGTTTACCGTCCTAATTGTGGTTTCTGTGTATGGATGTTTATTCGTAAAAATATTTGTGTGACTGTATTTCAATTATGGGTTATTTTTGAAGCTATTTTGATGACTATTACTGAAAGTTGTTAAGCTCCTTTCTTTCAAATGAGAAATTTGTACTGCATTTTCTAACACTCTTGAAAGAACGTTTTCAAGATAGCGTGCAATTTTGACCAGATATATGATTTCACGTCGTATGACCATGCGTATGGGAAAATGTTGAAATTGAGACTTGGAAGGATTGGTCCGTTTGTTTTTTTCCCCCGTTTTTTCAATTCTTTTTAACATTTTGACTCCTTAAGTTGAGACTTGGAAGATTTTTTAATTTTTAACCCTTTGACTCCTGCACACTATCCACCAATTGCAAAAACGTATCCCTCTGACTTCCTCACCGTATCCATCATCTTCCTGCAGGAAGCTGAAGGTTTGGGTGAGGGAATCATGGTCAAGTTTTTGCTTTGCTAGCATGGTTAACAATGCAGGATTCTGGTGGATAGGCAGTGGATAGTCAACGGGCTAAACTGAGTTGTGGGAATTTAAAAAAAAAACTAAATTGAAACTTGAAAGGATGGTTGTATCTTTTCCCCCCATTTTTTTAATTAAATGAGTTAATTTGTAGTGTGCGTGCTGTTGGCCGTAATGTTATCTAGATGTCGGCTGTTCTATAAGCAATATGAAAATCTTAACTGCATTTTCCTGCCTTTCGCTATTTACGGAAAACATTTTAACCTCCTTTGTGGAGTGTGATTGTGTGTTTTACGTTGTCTGTGTATAGTGTGTGTGTGTGTGTAAGACATGTGTGAGGTGCGTTTTTTTTTTGGGGGTGGGGGACGGTTGTTGGTGGTGGTGCGTGCGTGTGATTGTGTGTGTGTGTGTGTGTATTTATATTGTGTCTAGTGTGTGTGTGTGCTCTTTAAATCTTTTCAAGACATCATCCAATTTTTGACGTTTTTAGAAGTTATACTGGAATTTCAGCTCGTATGATCATGGTATGGGAAAATGTTTAGACTTATGGATTTTTTTTTATAAGTTAACCCTTTGACTCCCTTACCCTATTCGCCAATTGCGAAAACATATCCCTTTGGACTCCCTCACCCTATCCACCAGCTTCTTGCAGGAAGCTGGAGGTTAGGGTGAGGGAGTCGCAGGGTTGTTTTTGCTTTGCTGGCATGGTTGACAGTGAAGGACGCAGGTGGACAGGCGGTGGTATTCAAAGGGTTAAAACGGAATATTATGGGAATTACTTAAAATAAATTGAAACTTGAAAAGATCTTGTTTTTGGGTTTTTTTTCAATTCTTTTTGATTAAACCCATGATATGGCTCAAGTAGTCGGCTGGAATATAATCAATATGAAGTGAAATGAAATTTTAATTAAACGTGGGGTAGTTTTCAGTGATGTTGGCCATGATAATGTTGGAGACGTCGGCTGTGCTAAAGCAATATGAAATCAACTGCATTTTCCTGCGTTTCGCAACTTACGGAAAACATTGTCCCGTTGAGTGTGTTTTGAGTTTTTTTGTGTTTGTCTTGTTTTTGTGTCTTGTGTTTTTGTCTGGTGTCTGCGAGCGCGCTGTTTTGGGTGCGCACGTGTGTTGGGTGGGTGCGTGCGGCGAGCGAGCGTGTGTGTGTGTGTGTGTGGAAAGAGCATGTGTAAGGCGTTTGCTTTTGGAGTTGTGTGTGGGTGGGGGTGGAAGACGGTTAATGAGGTATGGACGGCGAATGTGTCCAAGTTATTTGTGTATTGTTTTCGTTGCGGGTTTTTGTGTTTTGTATTTGGGTGTTTTCTCAGTTCATGGGTGAGGTATGCGATGTTTGTCAATTGGGGCCGCGTACGTGTGTGTGATTCTATGCTCCATTATGTGTGAATGTGGATTTACGGTTGCTTGGCAAGGACAGACTGGTTTAAAATTTATTACTTAAAAATAAACTAAAATGCCCTTTTGATGATGCCGGGGGTTTCTTTCAGTATAAATAGTATACCCACCTTCTGGAAATTGTGTGCTAGAAATGCCCTCTTTTCTGTCGCTCTATTTTTGTCTTCCACCTTTGCTTTGTCATTTCTTCCCATCTTTACTGTCTTGCATGTGCATTCATCTGTACGCGTTCGATCAAGTCTCCTGTACTTTATCTTAGAATTGATTATTGGTACATGTATTAAATTCATGTTTTGGCTCTGGTACAATGAGCTATGCGGAAGCAAGTTCAAGTACAGGTCTATTTTTGGTTTAGTGCCTTATAATTTAAATTTGTGTTCAGGTATATTTTTTAATCCCTCTGCTTCCCCGTTGGGTTGCCGGGGCTCTTTCAGTATAAATAGTATCCCCCACCTTCTAGAAATTCTGCGCTAGAAATTTGCTCTTTTCTGTCTCTTTGTTTCTGCCTTGTTGCCTTGCTTTGTCATTTTTACTTATTTTCTGCCTTAATGGTCCATTCACCTGTATTTTTTCGATTGTCTTACGTACTTTTCTTCGGATTGCTGATTGGGTACATGTATTAAGTGCATTTCTGGCTCTAAGGTGAGATTACCTAAAATTTCTTCCACATATAATAATAATCTTCCAATATTGTAATTATTATGTGGAAGAAATTTTAGGTAATTTATGCCTGTTTGTTTTGGTGCCTTATATATGCTTATGTTTGTATTCAGGTTTTTTAAATCTCCCATGTGCGATAAATCGGACGGAATGATCTACACCGGGGCATGTACTTAAGATTATGTGCGCGAATGCATTGTGTACTTAATTTTGCTTTTTTTTTCCTGTTGAAGTTTTGCGTTTTGAAGTGGTTATATATTACCCTGACATGACTCTGCGCAGTCGGCTGGACTTTAAAACAATAAAAAGGCGCATTTTTGGCTCTAGGGAGGTGAGATATGCGGAAGCAATTTTAGGTAATTTATTCCTGGTTTTGTTTTGGTGCCCTTGTGTATGCTAATATTTGTATTCAGGTGTTTTTTAAATCTCCCCTGTGCGATGAATTGGAAGGAGTGGTCAACGCTGGGGGCATGTCCTCAGATTATGTGCGCGAATGCATTGATATGTGTACTTAATTATTCTTTTTCCTGTTGGGAGTTTTGTGCGTTTTGAAGCGGTTATAGCCCTGATATGGCTCTACGCAGTCGGCTGGGCTTTAAACAACAATAACAATGTTAGTATTCAGGTGTTTTTAAACTGTGTATAATGGACAGAATGAACAACGCCAGAGGCATGTCCTTGGATTCATGTGCGGAATGCATTGATATGTGCACTTAAATGTTTGTATTTCCTGTTGAATTGTGTTTTTGAAACGGTTATAGCTCTGATATGCTCTACTGAGTCAGCTGGACTTTAACCCTTTGACTCCCGCACCCTGTACCAGAATCGTGCATTGCCAACCATGCTAGCAAACAAAAATTTAACCATTTGATTCTCACCCTATCCACTAGCTTCCTGCAAGAAGCAGGGTTGGATGAAAGTCAAAGTTTTTGCAGCTATGATAGGGTAGGGAGCCAAAGGTTTAAACAACGATAAGTGTGTGAGGGATGAATTATTGTTTGGGGGAAGATAAGTTGTGTACATGTATTGACGGTAGTAATAAAAGTATTTTGAGTGAAGATTCAGACTGCGTGTTGTCTTTCGAGTTTTATCCGTGAGATACCCCTACCCTCGTGTTTCTTGCTATTAGTGAAATGTGTTTTTTTCTAATGAGCGTTTATGAAATTGCAACATGGCGTGTGCCTGCGTGTGTGTGTGTGTGTATTGATCTAATCAATGTCCTGGTTGTTAATAGGCTGACCTTTAAACAAATTGGATGAGTGGTCCGACTGGAGTTTGAATTGGCCTGTCACAGTATTCTAGGGCGTGTGTTGGAGATTGGAGGCGTGTAGATATAAACGTGAGAAACTTTATGCATGATTTCCTTATGATCGTATTGTGATCAGCTTTCATTGAACAGTTTTACAAGTAGGCCTACAAGTATATAGATTTTAACCAAAACTTTGTCAGAAGTCCAAAAGTGTGACCGCCCGCGTTCAAGCAAAGAGGAACCAAAAAAAAAAAAAACGAAAAAAAATCAAAACGCGTAAATGCAAACAGACAGACAGAAACAAAGATATAATAAATTAAGTTAAATTTAATTGAAAAATTTGAAGGGTCACAATTATAGAAAATGTGTATCATAGCGGTAATATAGATTTTTTAAGTTTAAATGTGGTTTCTAAAAAGAATATTGTTCCATGGACAGCAAAGAAAACAAACGAGACAGTCAAGTCTTGAAGGAGGCAGACACAAGAACATTAATGAAGATAAGGAAAAGACGAGCATCCTTTATAATTCTATGAGGCAAGAGATTAGAGCACTTGGTCACAACCTTAGGAAAGTTGTAGGGATAGAGAACACCTGGTAGACCCAGGGGGGGAAATTGGACGGACTTTCAGAGTGGTTGAAGAGAGATGGTGGGAGTATATACTTGCAGCGAAAAGGGATAGTCGTATGGAGGGCCATAATCGCCAACACCATGCGGTAGGGCACATTGATGATGATAATGATAGGAGGGATTCCTCGGGCAATTCCATACGCGCTCCATCCAAATCTGCACACCTTGGAATCTGCACAATTGTTACCCTCTGCATTGGTCAGATCCAGATCGACGGCGTATATCCTCTGTGCTGCCACGCGATTTCCATCAGGCACCGTAACTTCTGGATGCTGCATGGATACATCCAGGGTAGTTTTGTCCTTTAAAATTTTCAGGTCTTGTGGTCATACAATACAACACAACACAATATAACAGTGTGGTGTATTTGTTGTAACGCTGGTTTAAAAAAAAAAACGGGGATTTTATGAAGACAACGGGACCATCTGTGTCGTGAAGACTGCTCCCTGTCTTACCTTGACGCCCTGTCAAACTGGTCACGTCAGTCTCTGAATTCGGTGACGTGAAATATATGCTTGTCTGCACGTACCTTCTATTTAATACACGTCATTTACATGTACCATGACTATTCCAGTGACAGTCTGATCAAACATCATGTATCCTGCCGCATGGCTTTGTCGATCATGGCCCCACATATGCACCTATCCCTTGTCGCTGCAAGTACATCTTCACCCTCTCTGTCCTCAGCCAACCTGCAAGTCCGTCCAATATTTTCCCCTGGGTCTACCTGGTGTTCTTTCCCTCCCGCTTTCCTGTTGTGACCAGGTGCTCGAATTCCCCTTTCCTCATAAAATGTTCTTTAGATGTTTGTCTTTTCCTAATCTTCCTTATCAATGGTCTTTTGTGTCTGCCTCCATCAAGATTGTCATGTATTTCCTTTTTTTTTTCTTTTTTGATACAATACCAGTAAAACGTAGTCTAGGTAAGTCCTCAGGAGCTGGCCAGCTCATGAGTTTATGTGCAGGCTAAATAAGGCTTGTGCCATGATCACCATACACATGGCACATGTGACGATAAGTGATATGGAATTAGTTCCGAGCGCGGAGATGTCATCTTGAGAAACTAAACGAACTAAAAACGCACACCGTCCTATCTGAAAAGTAATATAGATCGATCTCGGATTCTGGTATAATAATGAAATCTAGAAATCAATATTCCACCTTTCCGGATTCAGTGATGTGCCATATGCGTTTTGTCTATACAAATACATTGTTCGTTTACACAAATTAATTTTACAAAACCACCATCAAAAAGACAAATCTGTTACAACAGCAGTGAGAAGTCACAAGGACATGAGCAGTGCAGCAGTATCGGTTTCATCACTAACTACAAGCAACTAGCTGCAGTTTATCCCTTTGACGACCGCACTGTATCCACCAAGTGAAAAATTTCACCCTTTGACTCCCTCACCCTATCCACCAGCTTCATGCAGGAAGCTGGTGGATAGGGTGAGGGAATCAAAGGGTGAAGTTATTGCTTTGGTGACATGGTTGACCATGCAGGGTGCTGGTGGCCAGGGTGCAGGAATCAGTGTTAAATCAGTGGCTGTCCGCATTCAAACAAATAGTAATCGTAAGTTCACAAAAAATATCAATGCGTATTCATTGGGCAGAAAATTTATTTGTACTTGTTTTGTTTTGTTATAACAAATACGCGTTCAATTTGTATTTTTGTGTGTTGTGTTCTGTTGTGTGTGTGTTCCTTATTTCTTTTAACGTCTATTCACATATATGCTTTCAGACGAAAGGAAAATAAATGCAGAACTAACCAACCAACTCTGTGTGTGTGTTCGTTATTTCTTTTAACGTCTATTCACAAATGTGCTTTTAGACGAAAAATGTTTAAAAAATGGAACTGAAAATAAACAAAACAAATAAGTAAATGAATAAAACAAATGAATAGATAAATATATATATGCATAACTAACTGTGCGTGTATATGTGTGGTGGGGGGGGGGGGGGGTCACTAACTACAAATCACGGGAAATCTCCACATTGCTCTAAGAGTGTAAAACATGGACACCACTTGCTGACATACAGGTAAGATGATTCGGACAGTTAAATTTCCTTAGAAAACATTTCCGTCAAAATGTTAAGCCTTTACGGGGCAAGATTGCATTTTGGGTGCACTTTCTTTGTAACAATTAAGTTATCCCCTCCTTCAACACACACTAACACACACACACACACACACTGTATATATATATATATATATAAGACATACACACACACACACACACACACACACTCGCTCGCTCTCTCTCACACACACAAACACAGGCACACAAATACACACACGCATGAACGCGAGCAAAAACAAACCACAAAATTAATGACCGTATACGAATAAGTTTACGTTGAAAATATGTTCGGTCTGACCCGGGCGAATTTTAATCCTATCCTAACTTTACACACATTTCCGAGTAGAAGTCACGGGCAACTCAAAATCGGCCAGAATCATATTGCGGTTATTCCCTTATAAGATACGCACAAACTATAAACCTGGAAGAAGTGGCCTTTGAGAAAAAGAACAAGAACTCGTGTTCATTTTAAAGAGGAGTGACATGAGCACATGAATCCGTTTTTTTTTTTTTTTTTTTTCTTTTCCTATTTTTTTCTTACTATCAGCCCTCGTTTGTGGAAGTTCTACAATAATACAAGTATATGCTGATAGAGAATCTTTGTCAATACAAGTGGACGATGATAAATTGAAATATGGAGAGAACAGGAAGACAAGAAAGAGAGAATGATTTGTTGTACGTGCTGTGTGCAGGTCTTACAACAGGGAATGGCCATCAGTATTATCATTATCATTATTATTATTATTGTTGTTGATCTTATTATTATAATGATGATGATTCTTGGTATTATTGTTATGATTATGATATTAATTGTTGTTTTTATTGTAATTACTATTATTATTATATTTTCATTATTTGTATTGATGAATTATTACTAGTACGTGTTTTGTACATATTGTACTTCAGGGAATGACTGCAGTGTGACCCTTATTGACCTATTTAGAGTTGCACGTATCTTCTGCTTGAAATATATGTAACGATTAGGGTAGGATTAAAATGGCCAGGTCAGACCGAATACACTTGAATGTATTTTCAGCGTAAGCTTATTAGTATAATTATTGTCATTAATTTTGTGCTTTGTTTTTGCGTGTGTGTGTTTGTGTATATGTGTGTTCGAGTGTGTGCGTGTTGTGTGTGTATGTATGATTGTACGTGTGTGTGTGTGTGTGTGTACATTCATTCGTGTGTGTGTGTGGGTGTCTGATTGTGCGTGTGAGTGAGTGTGCGGTTTTGTGTGATTGTGTGTGTGTGTGTGTGTGTTTGTGTGGGTGTACATTCATTCGTGTGTTTGTGTGAGTGTGTGATTGTGCGTGTGAGTGATTGTGCGGTTTTGTGTGTGTGTGTAATTGAGCGTGTGTGTGCGGTTGTGTGAGTGTGTGTGTATGATTGTACGTGTGTGTGTGTGTGTGATGAGTGTGTGTGTGTTTGTGTGTGTGTACATTCATTCGTGTGTGTGTGTGTGTGTGTGTGTGTGCGTGCGTGTGCGTATGTGTGTATGCGATTTTGTGTGTATGTGTGTGTTTATGTGTGTGTGTTTCTGCATGTGTGTTTGTTTCAGCGCGCGCGTGTGTGTGTGTGTGTGTGTGTGTGTTTTCTTTTGTATGTATGTGTGTGTATGTGTGTGTGCATGTGTGTGATTTGTGTGATAAGTGTATCCCAAATTGGATGAAGAAAATCACTATATTGATTTCCGCCCAAGGTTAACTAACAGGCTTAAATTCTATGCATCCACACTGGAAGGAAGAGTATAGCGATGTTCCACTGACTTAAAGACAAAGAGAGGTAATGAATTGCCGGTCACAAGAGATAGATTATCGCAGTGGATAGGATACCTGCACGCGGCTACTAACACCGATACACGCATGTATAATTTAGGGCTAATCTTCAACAAGAATGGCCTGGTTTGATTGTGTCTCTCTATTAATTCATGTCTGTGCTACCTCTCTCTCTCTCTCTCCCCGTCTGTCTGTCTGTCTCCCTCTTTCTGTTTCTCTGTCTCTGTCTTTATCTGTTTCTCTGTCCGTCTGTTTTTCTGTCTCACTGTCTGTCTGTTTCTCTCTCTCTCTCTCTTTCTCTCTCTCTCTCTCTCTCTCTCTCTCGCTGTCTCGCTGTCTGTCTGTCTGTCTCTTTCTCTCTGTCTTCTCTCTCTTTGTCTGTGTCTGTCTGTCTATGTCTGTCTCTGTCTCTGTCTCTGTCTGTCTCTCTCTGTCTCTGTCTGCCTCTCTGTCTCTGTCTGTCTGTCTCTCTGTCCCTCTCTGTCGCTTTCTGTCTGTCTCTCTGTCCCAGTCTCCTTTTCTGTCTCTATCGCTGTCTGTCTTCTCTCACTGTCTCTCCGTCTCTGTTTCTGTTCCTGTTTCTGCTTCTCTCTCCCTCCCCCCCTCTCTCTCTCTTTTTCTCTCTCTGTATTTCATGAACAGAGTATCATATTGATAAAATTGGGACGTGACTTAGACACCAAGGGCAGCCACAGATTAAAAGCAGGCTTCCTGGCTATTAAGCAAAGATTGTTCTACCTCCGAACAGTCAACATCGGAGGTAGAACAATCACAAACTTGCGTTTTGCTGACGACATTGACGGACTAGCTGGGCAAGAGCAAGAGCTAGTCAGCTTAATGAAACATCTTGATGAGGCCTCCACAGCATATGGCATGCGGATCAGTGCAGAGAAAACCCAGTTGATGACAAATAATACCAATGGCATCAGCACTGACATTACCATAGACAACAAGAAACTTGAGACCGTCCATAGATTTAAATATCTGGGAGCTATAGTATCAGATGAAGGATCAAAGCCCGAAGTACTTTCCAGGATTGCCCAGACCACAGCTGCAATGACCAAGCTAAAAGTCATCTGGAACGACAAGAACATCGCTATCGGCTCCAAGATCAGACTGATGCTTTCCCTGGTCATGTCAATATTTTTGTATGCATGCCAAACATGGATCATAACAGCAGACATTGAAAGAAGGATACAGGCAATGGAGATGAGACGCTTCCGCAAACTCCTTGGTATCTCGTACAAAGATCATATAACCAATAAGGAAGTGAAAACCCGAATCGAAAACGCCATCGGGCTGTATGAAGACCTGACCTCAGTGAAAAGACGCAAACTGAGGTGGTACGGGCACGTCACATGGTCATCTGGACTGGCCAAGACCGTCTTTAAGGGAACAGTTCAGGGAGGGAGACGAAGAGGCAGACAGAGAAAAAGATGGGAAGACAATATCAGAGAGTGGACTGGCCTTGAATGGAATATCATTCTGCGGAAAGCTGAGGACCGTGAGGAGTGGAGGAAGTTGGTTGCAAAATCTTCAGTGGTGCCCCAACGGTCAACCAGACTACGGGACTGATGATGATGATGATGATAGCATATCGTTCAATCCTGGCACACAGCATAAAATTGTTGGTTCGTTCGCTCCCATCTTAGTAATCCATTCATTCTGGTGTTTGGCAGAAGAAAAAGAAGAAGGGAGGGGGGGGGGGGAGTGGAGATTGCAAGATGAGATGACGGAGAACAAGGAGATGAAGATATAGATTAAGAGGATGAAGACGAAAAAGAAGGATGAGGAAAAGAAGAAGAACTAGAAGAAGAAGGAAGAGCAGGAGGAGGAGATGACGAAGAAAAAGAAGAAGAAGAAGAAGAAGAAGAAGAAGAAAAAGAAGAGGAAAAGAAAGAGGTACGCATGTTCATTGAAACAACTTGCCAAACGAGACTGTACAATGACGCACCAACATAATGTGTGTGTGTACGGGGGGGGGGGCGGGGGGGAGGGTGACGGGGTGTGTGTGTTTGTGTGTCGGTAAGTGTCTAAGTGTGTGTATGTGCGTGCGAGTGTGTGTGTGCGTGTGTTTGTTTGTGTGTGCGTGTGTTTGTTTCTCTCTGTCTCTGTCTCTGTCTCTCTCTCTCCCTCTCTCTCTGTGTAACTGTGTATATGTGCGTGTATGTGCGAGTGTGTGTGTGTGTGCGTGTGAGTGTGTGTATGTGTGTGTGTGTGTGTAAGTAAATGTGCTTCTGTGTGTGTGTGTATATGTGTGTATCTGTACGTGTGCGTGTGTGTGTGTACGTGTGTGTGTGTGTGTGTATGTGTGTGTGTATGTGTGTGTGTGTGTGTGTGTGTGTGTGTGTGTGTGTGTGTGTGTATGTGTGTGATCCATTTCCTCATATTATTTGGCACTTTGGATATCTCTCTGTCTGTCCATCTATCTGTCTGTGTGTCTCTGTTTCTCTGTCTATCTCTATCTCTCGTTTTCTTTCTCTGTCTCTCTCTCTCTCTCTTTCTTTCTGTTTATCTGTCATTCTATCTGTCATTCTGTCTGTTTGTCTCACGATAACAAAGCAACAACTTAAACCCTTTGACTGCCTCACCCTTTCCACCAGCTTACTGCAGAAAGCTGGTGGAAAGGGTGAGGGAGTCAAAGGGCTACGTTTTTGCAATATGTGTGCAGGGTGCAGGAGTCAAAGGGTTAAGATGCTACAGTAAGGAATATAAGCTATGCCAGTATCCAAAAGCAATCTTCTGCTCACTGCTCGCAATTTGTGACACAGTGTTTGTTATTTCTTGTGCATCTCCCTGTTTTACTTCCCCTCCCTAACACTTTCCAGGCCATATTCTATGGAAGATTAAACTGCATAATCGAATCTCCGTTCCCTGCGTTGCTCTGGTTATTTCTTTTTATGTAAGATTAGATTAACGAATGTGTGTGTGTGTGTGTGTGTGTGTGTGTGTGTGTGTGTGTGTGTGTGTGTGTGTGTGTGTGTGTGTGTGTCTGTGTGTGTGTGTGTGTGTGTGTGTGTGTGTGTGTGTGTGTGTGTTATCCATTTCCTCGTATTATTTGGCACTTTGGATCTCCTAGTTTCTTTCATTACTTCTCAGGGGGTTACTTCTCTGAAGACCTTCTGTTGTCTAGCTCTCCCTAGAGTTTCTTTCTACCTGCACATGGTCAATCCATTGACTTCCGGGAATAGTTCGGAGGACATTCGGGAAAGACCGAAGGACACTGGGAAAGACTAGATCTGCGGGCTTTGTGGGTTGGCTTCCCACCTTGCCTTTGATAACATGCCACGAGTTCTTTAAATGAAAGATGCTCCCAGGATTCACCGAAAGGGGGAGAGAATGATGAATCCATCGGCACTGACTCCATCACGACTGGAAACGCACAACGGATCATGATTAATGACCAGATGGAATTTCCGTGTGTGTGTGGAAGGAGATTCACCACCAAACGCGGCATGAAGATCCACAGGACAAAAATGGGCTGTTTGAAGACACATACGAACCAGCAGCAGCGCACTGCGATAGCAGGTGAGACGTTGGATGACCAAGGCCAGGATTTAAACCATAGTGCCAAGGACATCCACGCTGACGGTTCTGATGCGGATTTTGCACAAGCTCTTAACGCCAAACGTGGAAAACTCAATTTGCCGCCTGCCGGTGCAAAAGAACAATGGGAGAAATTAGATGAGGAACTTGTCCTTAAGCTGGATGCGCTAATAGGGAACAGTACGCTGGAACACAAACTTGACACATACGGAGACATCATATACTCTATCTGCAGGGACACTTATGGAGTGAAGCAGCCAAAGACAAAAACGCCTCCCCAGAAATCCAGAAGACAGCAACAGATGGAGAGCATCCGGAGGGAGAAAAGGAAGCTTAAAAAGCGAATGAAAACTGCCTCAGAATTCGAGAAGCAAGGGCTCCTGGAACTCTGGAAAGATCTGAAGGCCAAACACAATGCTCTCAGCAAAGTGGAATCAGCAAGGCGAAGAAAGAGCAAAAAGAAGAAGACTCAAGATCGTTTCTTCAAAGATCCCTTTGACTTTGCAAGAAAGCTGTTTGAACAACCCAAATCAGGGACTCTCACAGTGGGCAAGGAAACCCTAGAGCAGCATCTCAGGGAAACATATTCCGATTCTCAGCGCGAGGCACCACTTGAAATCCAGAATCTGGTTTGGCCTGCAGCGTCAGAAGGAAAATTCAATAACAAACCACCAACACTGGATGAAGTGAAGAACGTAGTAAAGAAAGCCAGAGCCAAGTCAGCACCTGGACCAAACGGAATACCATACCTGCTCTACAAGAAATGCCCAAAAGTGCTCGAGTGGCTCCACAAGATGATTCGATCAGCATGGAGGAACCAGAAGATCAGCGACCAATGGATGAGAGCTGAAGGAGTGTACATTCCGAAGGAGCAGAACTCCAGCAGCATCAATCAGTTCAGGCCAATATCACTTCTGAACGTCGAGGGGAAAATCTTCTTCTCTGTTATGGCAGCAAGATTGACAAAATACCTGACTGAAAACAAGTATCTGGATATGTCAGTCCAAAAGGGAGGCATACCAGGAATGCCTGGATGCTTGGAACATGCCACGTTGATTTGGGATGCCATCCAAAAAGCAAGAACAGAGAAGAGAGACATTGACGTAGTTTGGCTTGATCTGGCGAATGCATATGGATCAGTTCCACACGATATGATCCAGCTGGCTCTTGAAATGTATCACATCCCAGAAAACATCCGAACAATGCTGAGGAAGTATTTCCAAGGGTTCTCAATGCGGTTCTCTACCAAAGAATACACCACGGACTGGATAGACCTAGAGGTGGGCATTGCAATGGGCTGTGCAATCTCTCCCATACTGTTCGTGTTGGCAATGGAAGTCATCTTGAAAGCTGCAATGAAGAGTTCAGGTCCAGTGAATCTGGGAGATGGATACCAGATGCCTCCTCTGAAAGCTTTCATGGATGACACAACAGTCTTGTCCACGGATGAGGAAGAGACACACCAAATCTTAAAGCAGCTGGATGAGCTGGTGGCCTCTTCAAGAATGAGGTTCAAACCTAAGAAATCCCGAAGTCTCTCACTGCGAAAAGGAAAAGTGGCAGATTCAGTCAAATTCATGGTAGCCAACCAAGCCATCCCCACTGTCACAGAAGAGCCAGTAAAAAGTCTCGGAAGATGGTATGATGACTCCCTGAAAGACACACAAAGGGGATGTGAAACCAAGCAAACAGCAGAAGAAGGCCTGAAGAAAATAGATAACTGCGGACTGCCAGGCAAATACAAAGTCTGGTGTCTACAGTTCATGCTGATACCAAAGCTGCTGTGGCCACTGCTAATCTATGACATTTGCACCAGCACAGTGGAAGCAATGGAAGCCAAAATCAACAAATACACAAGAAAATGGCTCGGTGTCCCACCTGGTCTCACTGATGTTGCATTCTACTGTCGTCAAGCAATGCTGAAGCTACCTCTCAAATCCATAGTGGAGGAATACAAAGTTGGAAAAGCAAGACTGTTGAGCATGCTGGAGGAATCGGAAGACAATATCGTGAGATCAGTTCATCCAAAGCTGAGAACTGGCAGAAAGTGGAAAGTCCATGAGGCTGTAAACAATGCCAAGAGAAACCTCAGCATCAAAGAAATAATTGGACACACGCAAACCAACAGACAGGGACTGGGAGCAACAAAAATGCAGTGGTGGTCCAAAGCCAAAGGGAAGGAAAAAAGAGACATGATCATACAGGAGTTGAAAGAAGAAGAAGATGTCAAAAGAGTGCAGAAGGCAGTCCAGCAAGGTCAACAGGGGCAATGGACAACATGGGACAGTGCACTCCAAAGAAGTCTCAGCTGGAACGATATGTGGCACATGGCTCCTCTAAGGATAAGCTTCCTCCTCAGATCTGTATATGACCTGCTCCCCTCGAATGCAAACTTAGTGAAATGGGGGAAATCAGACGACCCAGCATGTCCGCTCTGTCAGAAGAAACAAACAGTGGAACATGTCCTAAGCTCTTGCAAAGTAGCGCTAGCCCAAGGAAGGTATACATGGAGGCACAACCAAGTTCTGAAAGTGATCACAGACGTGGTTAGCGAAAAAACCATGACCCCAAACGCACCAATTGCTATGACAACGTTCTACAAAGCAGGAGGGAAACAGGTCTGGCCCGAAAGTGCTATGACAACCAGCACATTGCCAAAGGGTCTTCTGGATGGAGCAGTCGACTGGGAGTGTACAGCAGACCTCCCAGAGTGGAGAAATTACCCAGATGTCATCAGCAAGACAGGCATGAGACCAGACATCGCTCTCCACTCTGACTCCTCGAAACAAGTGATTCTGATAGAACTCACTGTGCCATACGAAAGCAGAATGGAAGAAGCACATATCTACAAGACCGAAAAATACGCCGGTCTTGCCAGCACCCTGAAGAAAGCAGGTCTGCGGGTCAAAATCTTCGCCATAGAGGTCGGGGCAAGAGGGTTTGTGGGCACCTCCGCTTATGATCTCATGAAACAACTCGCCATTTCTGGGAAGAAGAGGACTAGAGCCCTTAAAGCGATGGCAGAGGCAGCAGAAAGGAGCTCAAGCTGGATCTGGGCAAGGAGGAACCAAAAGTGAACTTCATAAGGATTAAATTCCCTACAGATGATGTGTGCCCCGTTAGCACATTGGTAAAACCGCGTACCGCAGTTCTGAAGCGCAGAATCGCCCAGGTTCGATCCCCAGCGTGGGAAAGAAAAAAAAAAAAAAAATAGACAACAGCAGAAGGGCATCCAGGAGTCATGACCTGGATGTGGCCCGGCCCCCCGAGAGTGTAAGGAATTCAGGGCCGAAACACTTGTCTAAAGGGGGTTACTTCTCTGAAGACCTTCTGTTGTCTAGCTCTCCCTAGAGTTTCTTTCTACCTTCTACCATTCAGTCACGCACAAAAATGCTTTCTTGTTGACATAATTATAAGTGTTTGTTTTCCAGGTAACGGCTTCCTCTGCATCTCCACGCTGTTGATTGTTTCTTCTTCTGTCTTTTCGCTTTTTTTCCTGCCGTCCAAGTTTTTTTCCAGTTTTATCTGTGTCTGTCTGTCTGTCTCCCTGTCTGTCTCTCTGTCTCTGTCTCTGTCTGTCTGCCTGTCTGTATCTCTCTCTGTATCTGTGTCTGTCTCTGTGTTTCTCTATGTCTGTCTGTCTCTATCTGTCTGTCTGTCTGTCTCTCTATTTTTTCTCTCTCTCTGTCTTTCTCCATCTGTCTCTTTGTATCTGACTCTCTCAGTCTCTTTCTTTCTTTCTCTATCTCTGCCTTTCTGTCTGTCTATCTCTCTCTCTCTCTCTCTCTTTCTTTCTTTCTTTCTTTTGTCTCACCCCTCTATCTTTCCATGTATCTCTTACTTTTATCTCTCCCCCCCCCCCTTCTCTCTCTGCGTGCGCATGTGTTTGTGTATGTCCCTCTGTCCCTCTATCTCTCTCTTGCTCTTGCTGTTTCTGTCTGTCTGTCTGTCTGTCTGTCTCTGTCTCTCTCTCTGTCTCTGTCTCTGTCTGTCTGTCTATCTCTCTCTGTCTCTGTGTCTGTCTCTCTCTTTCTCTCTGTCTGTCTGTCTGTCTGTCTCTCTCTCTGCGTCTCTATTTTTTCTCTCTCTGTCTTTCTCTATCTGTCTCTGTCTTTGTATCTGACTCTCTCGGTTTCTTTCTTTCTTTCTCCATCTGTCTGTCTGTCTGTCTGTCTCTCTTTCTTTCTTTCTTTCTTTCTCTCATCCCTCTATCTTTCCATGTATCTTATCTTTATTTCTCCCCCCCCCCCCCCCCCGTCTCTCTCTGTATGCGCATGTGTTTGTGTATGCCCTTCTGTCCCTCTATCTCTCTCTTGCTCTTGCTGTTTCTATCTGTCTGTCTGTCTGGGTTTGTCTTTCTGTGTCTGTCTCTGTTTGTCTATCAGTCTGTCTCTCTTTCTCTGTCTACTTCTATCTCTCGTTTTCTTTCTCTGTCTCTCTTTCTCTGTTTATCTCTATTCTCTCTGTATGTCTGTCTGTCTCTGTTTGTCTATCTGCCTGTCCATCTGTCTTTTGCTCTCTGTCTCTGTCTTTCTCTCTCTCTCTCTCAAGCTCTCTCTGTCTGTCTCTCTGGGTCTATCTGTCTCTCTGTGTCTGTCTGTCCATCTATCTGTCTGTGTCTCTGTTTCTCTGTCTACCTCTATCTCTCGTTTTCTTTCTCTGTCTCTCTCTCTCTCTTTCTGTTTATCTGTCATTCTGTCTGTCTGTCTGTCTGTCTGTCTGTCTCTCTCACGCTAAAAAAGCAACAACTTAAACCCTTTGACTCCCTCGCCCTTTCCACCAGCTTCCTGCAGGAAGCTGGTGGAGAGGGTGAGGGAGTCAAAGGGTTAAGTTTTTGCAATTGGTGGGCAGGGTGCAGGAGTCAAAGGGTTAAGATGCTACAGTGAGGAATGTATAAGTTATGCCAGTATCCAAAAGCAATCTTCTGTTCACCACGAGCCATTAGGCAGCAATATAGTGTTTGTTATTTCTTGTGCATCTCCCTGTTTATTCCCCCTCCCTAACACTTTCCAGGCCATATTCTATGGAAGATTAAACTGCATAATCGAATCTCCGTTCCCTGCGTTGCTCTGGTTATTCCTTTTTTTCCCCATGTTAGTTATTAAAAACCGGATTAGATTAATGAATGCGCGCGTGCGTGTGTGTGTGTGTTCGTTCGTTCGTTCGTTCGTTCGTTCTTTAATTTAACGTCTTTTCACTATAAGTGATATTAGACGGTGTGTGTGTGTGTGTGTGTGTGTGTGTGTGTGTGTGTGTGTGTGTGTGTGTGTGTGTGTGTGTGTGTGTGTGTGTGTGAGCGAGAGAGAGAGAGAGAGAGAGAGAGAGAGAGTGTATGCATGTGTGTGTAGTGTGTGAGCGTGTGTGTCTATGCGTATATGAGTACATTTTTGTATGTAAGAATGTGCGATTGGGTGTGGTGGATGTGTCTGTGTGTGAATGCGTCGATGTGTGTGTGTGTTTGTGTTGTGGTGTGTGTGGTGTGTGTGTGTGTGTGTGTGTGTGTGTGTGTGTGTGTGCGCGCGCTTGCTTTTCTGTATTGCGTGTTTGCAGACAGCAACGTTTTGAAAACTGAAAATAAATTAGCAAAATAACAAATGAATTGTTTTAAGAAGTTAACAACGGCTATAAACATGTAGTGAAGTGAATTTGCAGCAGGAAATAAATGCAACACCCAGGTTTGTTCGCATACTAAGCATGAAAGAAGATCCTGAAATGTGACCTCAAAAATGTTTATAATAGCATATACGATGGAGTCCTTTGTCCCTCTGATTGACATAAGTTTACTTGGTCTTTCAGACAATTTATTATTAAACTGAGTGAATTCTTTTTATGTATTTATTTGTCTGTCTTTATATCTAATCATTTATTGAGTTATTTCTCTAATGTATTTATCTATCTATTATCTATTTATGTTTTGATTTATTCATTATTTTTTATTTGTTTGTTGATTTATTTATTCATTCATCTGTTTATCATCTGTTTGTATTCGAAGATTTCAGCGCTAGTCTAAAATCTTCCTTCAAACTTACAATTAAGAAAAAAGGTGATTTATAGCATTGACATCAGAAAAGGAATGTTAACATAGCATTATTATTGTCGTTGTCCTCATCATCATCATCATCATCATCATCATCATCATCACTTTATCATTGTTTTATCATTATCATTATCATTTCATTATTACATTATTACTATCTTTATTCTTCTTATTCTTTTTCTTATCATTTCATTACCTTTATTGTTGTTGTGGTTGTTGTTGTTTTATTATCAACATCATCTCATCATCATCATCATCGAACATGAACTTATTAGTCATGATTTAAAAGGCTGTATGGCCCATCAGATCTGCTATATACCCTATGAACGTGGCGACATGGCGTGTTTCGTTATGTATGTATCTACATAGAGTGATGTGCAGACTGTCAGCCAGACAGTGGAGGGGCATGCATGCAGGGAACCAGGCTGTATCAACACTGATAAGCTAAAGGGGGCAACGCTCTGACTTTCCTATCACCACATTTTCAACAGTTTAGACATAAAAAATGATACTGGAATAGCAACGAACGATGTGGTGGGTATATATCTAAAAAACAAAGAACAGTGTCTTTACTCTTAGCGAGCTTCCATGGGTGCAGATTTCCGATGTGCATGCCATCACCATTATCGTATTCAACATTGTCACCATCTTTAAACATCTTCACTACCATTGTTATCACCATCCTCCTCCTCCTCCTTCTCGTCGTTGTTGTCGTCGTCGTCAGCGTCGTTTATATCATCGTCTTCAACCAGTACAACAACTGACTGACAAAGCAATTAACATTTCGTTTTTTTTCAATATATCATAAAAACAACAGAGGAAAGCAAACCAAACAAAAAGAAAACAAAGGAAAAAACAACAAACGAACAAAACAATCACACACACACACACACACACACACACACACACACACACACAACACACACACACACACACACACACACACACCACGCACCACACACACACACACACACACACACACACACACACACGACGCACATATATATGTATTTATATATATATGTATGTGTGTGTGTTTGTGTGTATAAACACACACACACACACACACACGCACGCACATACACACAAACACACACACACATATATACATATATAGATATATTTATATACATATATATGTACATGTATATATATATAGATATGTATAGATATATATGTATGTGTGTGTGTGTGTGTGTGTGTGTGTGTGTGTGTGTGTGTGTGTGTGTGTGTGTGTGGTGTGTGTGTGTAACAAGCATGAAATTAAGCAAAGCGTCATATTAAGAACGACATTAAAAGAAACTGCATTATACATAACCATCGAAAAGGATTCTTGCTCTGTGTCCAGTAAACAGGTGAAGATATTTCCATAAATTTCAGTGCGAAGGGAGCAAACTGTACAGACCTTAATGTTTTTGGTAAGCTTTCAAAGCGTGGGTCCTCCCCTGCTCTCCTTATCTTCCTCAATCCTGATCAGAATCAGGATAACATGTCAGTGTAAATTAGACTAAAGGTCCCATGAAACCCAAATTGAGAAACACTTTTATTCAGACATTGTTTCTCTTTTAGTACAGAATAATAAATTCATCATAGAAGTCATCCCGAAATAACAGATAAATCCTACCTCTTATATTGGATTCTGGCTCAAAAATAAGAACAACAGAAAGAGAAAGATAGAAAACTAAAAAGCAGGAACAAAATAAAACAAAAAAAACCC
>CM060305.1:33675728-33678228 GCA_030674185.1 Monoplex corrugatus | reverse complement strand
AGACCTATATCCTCCAAGGTCAAGCCGCACGTAGTATAATTTTTGGTCTTGAAACAGACAAACAAAAATATAATTTTCACATTAACGTGTCTTCAAGATAGATACTTTGAAGAAATTGAAAGTGATCCCATCTCCACTGATTAAATAATTGTAACCTCCTTAGCAGCTGGTACTTGAGAAAATTGCTTACACCGCTTCTCTCCCTTTCCTCTATCACGTTCTGACCAGAACTTCTTGGTTTGATGAAGTACGTTCTTGTTGCTCAAACAGCCAGACGCAGACAGGGAGAGATCACGCACTTGAATCAAAAACTTTGTAGAGAGACGTTTCCTGTATACAACTTTCGCTTTCTCCTCTTCTCTGCCTCACACATTCCCTTTCTGTATGTCTATCAACGTTTTTTAAATTTTTTTTATATCTGTTTGTGTTTTAATACCACAGAGAAAAAAGATATGATTTCAGGGATGCAGAATTAAAAAGGCTGGAGGGACATGTTTCAGTGATTTTATTAAAAGGTACATCACACGAAACAAATAAACACGTTTGTTGGTTTCGTGTGTGGCAAGTTTGTGTGAAAATAAGCCGAAAGAAAGATGCTTATCTATCTATCTATCTATCTATCTATCTATCTATCTATCTGCCTGTCTATCTATCTATCTATCTATCTTGTCTGCCTATCTATCTGTCTATCTATCTGTCTATCTGTCTGTCTGTCTATCTAACTATCTATTTTTATATATATATATATATATATATACATATGTATATATGTATATAGAGATATCTGTGTGTGTGTGTTGTGTGTGTGTGTGTGTGTGTGTGTGTGTGTGTGTGTGTGTGTGTGTGTGTGTGTGTGTGTGTGTGTGTGTGTGTGGACGACAGTTTTACTACTTTTTCTTTCGTATTCATCTTGTTATGTTTATCGTACTCAAGTGGCATATGATTATCATCTTAATCTTACAAACTTGTTTCAATTCTATGTATCTCTCCAAAGACAGCTGGTGCCAGGTCTTTTCACTTCCAAGCCTCAACTGTCTGGAATTCCATCACAAATGTCTGCCTCTCGGATTCATTGGCATTTTTTTCAAAGTTAACCTGAAACATATCTTTCTTTAGAAAAGCTTGTTCTAAAAGCAGGAATGTCTTGATATTTCTCTTTTCACTTCAGTGCATGTAGCATGATGTTTTTTTTAACTCTGTGTGTGTGTGTTATGTGTGTGTGTGTGCGTGTGCGTGTGCGTGCGCGTGCGTGTGTGTGTGTGTGTGTGCGTGTGTGTGTGTGGGGGGGGGGGGGGCTCGCATGTGTGCATGAGTGGTTGTGTATCTGTGTGTCTCTGTGTACGCGCGCTCTAGTTCCTCCAAGTGTGTGTGTATGTGTGTGTGTGTGTGTGTGTGTTGTGTGTGTGTGTGTGTGTGTGTGTGTGTGTGTGTGTGTGTGTGTGTGTGTGTGTGTGTGTGTGTGTGGTGTGTGTGTGTGTGTGTGGACTCGCATGTGTTCATGAGTGTTTGTGTATCTGTGTGTCTTTGTGTGCGCGCGCTCTAGTTCCTGCAAGTATGTGTGCATGTGCACGGTGGCATCATACGTGCTTGTGTTAGTGCATAGATTCTTGTAATTGCTTTGTGTCGGTGTGTGTGTGTGTGTGTGTGTGTGTGTGTGTGTGTGTGTGTGTGTGTGTGTGTGTGTGTGTGTGTGTGTGTGTGTTGTGTGTGTGGACTCGCATGTGTTCATGAGTGTTTGTGTATCTGTGTGTCTCTGTGTGTGCGCGCTCTAGTTCTGCAAGTGTGTGTGCATGTGCACGGTGGCATCATACGTGCTTGTGTTAGTGCATAGATTCTTGTAATTGCTTTGTGTCGTGTGTGTGTGTATGTGTGTGTGTGTGGTGTGTGTGTGTGTGGTGTGCGCGCGCGCGCGCGCGCGTGTGTGTGTGTGTGTGTGTGTGAATGTGTGCATGTGTGTGTGCGCATGTGTGTGTGGGTGTATGTACGTGTGTGTACGTGTGTGTGTGTGTGTATATGTGTGTGTTTGTTTATGTGTGCGCGTGTGTGTACGTGTATTTGTATGTGTATGTGCAACACACATGAGCTATTTCGCATTGATGTGTTGGTAATAAATTTATGAGAGTACACTGAGATCATAATTTGAGGGGTATCGTGTATGTAAGGGTTTTTCTCTGAGTCGGTCTGTATGTCTGTCTGTATCTGTTATCAGGCAAAAAATTTGAACACGTGTATAACCCATAACTCTCCGATGAAAAATGATGTTACAAAGTTTGAAAAAGAAAAAAAATAATCTCAAGGAGAGAATATAAATAATATACCTAAACTCTTTCGTAGACAGCCTATCGAGTACATTGTGTGAACTTTGTACTTCTTTCGCATTCAAATGTTAAATTTCAAGGAATATCCAGGCCACTCCCCAGCTCCCATCTCAAGAGATAAATTTCCCATGGGACTGTTGAAATGTCACATTCTGAAGGTAATTATTTTGGTTTTTGAGTGT
>CM060305.1:33663228-33668228 GCA_030674185.1 Monoplex corrugatus | reverse complement strand
ACACTCCCATCCCAGATGTCTGTCCGTCTGCCAACCACTTGCATTGCACAGCGTTATTACTGTCACTTGTAGTATGAGTTGAGAAAATTACGTTAGTGTAAAGTGAAAATTGGTATTTCCTTTTCAAATCCATTTCTGTATGTCGCCCATCAGTTCTCTCCCCCCCCCCCTTTCTCTCTCTCTTTCTCTCTCTGTTTCTGTCTCCCTTTCCCTTCTGTCCCCCCCCTCTATCTCTCTTTCTCTCTCTCTTTCTCTCACGCATGCACACACATACACACACACACACACACACACACACACACACACACACACACACACACACACACACACACACTGTCACACATACATATGCACATACATAAACATATGCACACAGATTGTGTGTATATGCATTTTTGCCCGTACATGGTGAAATATCTTCATTTTTTATATACCTACATGTTTGTTTTGTTTTCGTTTTATTTATATATTAATTCTCTTGCTTTCTTTCGTTCTAATATAAGTGTATTAACGCCGACAGACGTGAGCAGTAATGTATTAGCTTATCCTATGCCATTGGCAAATAAATTTTTTATTTCATTTGATCTCTCTATCTTTTTCTTTCTCTCTGTCTGTCTGTCTGTCTCTGTCTGTCTCTGTCTGTCTGTCTCTGTTTGTCTGTCTGTCTTCTGTCTCTTCTGTCTCTGTCTGTCTGTCTCTTCTGTCTGTCTCTCTCTCTCTTTCTCTCCTCTCTGTTGGTCATCTCACTAGAAAACATAGGGGCGGGAAAGGTAGGCAGAATCAAGAAAGAATGAATGAAGAAGAAGAGGGAGGAGGAGGAGAGAAGAGGAAGAAGAAAACAAGAAGAAAAACAACAAGAAAAAGAACAAGAACAAAAAAAAACACCCAAAACAAGAGTTTAAATGGAAAAAAGAAGCGAATGTGGGAGGAAATGAAACAGCGTCAGTTGATCGCTGCTGAATCTGGTAGAAGGCAAACAACTGAAGCATTAACGGACATCGGTGCAGTTGCTGTATTTTGACTGTGATACTGGACCCCCAGATGTTTCCCACCTGTTCCGTGTTGCCGCGTAGCTGGAGTTATTCCTTGCATTCCATGGCATGCCACAATCTCGAATTCATTACCCAACGTATAAAGTGCTGGCTGTTACAAAATCAGAAATACAGCCATGACACAGATTTCTGGAACATGCATACAGACATACTGAAATGGACGTACACGCTGGTATGAAAACTGACAGGCAGACAGACAAACATACACGAACACACATTAACCCCCTCCCCTCAAATATACAGGCACAGTCACGTACACATTAACATTCATATATCTCCGTTAGTATAGCAGAGCAGTGGTTTAGCTGTTAACAGAACTTGCCTAACATGCCAAAAGTCCCGAGTTCAAATCCTTGTTTTCCCATTATTTTTTTTTACAATCTCCATTCCCCCTCCCCTCCTTAACTGATTTTGACTTGTGGTCTAAACGGTAATGTTTTGGATAAACAAGCAAAGTTCTGTGCTTATTATACGCTCATATCGCACGAAAAAAAATGCGGTAGCTAATGAATTATTCCTGGTGAATATCTGTGGAAAATAGCTTAGCGAACATACATACAAACAGAAATTGGGAAAAAAAAGATGGCATTGTGCTATACGACCCTCTTTCCCTGCAATGACAAACAGCAATAACAAATACAAGTGGAACGTTTATTCAATATAGCAAAACAAGACAGGCGCATGTCTTTGGTGCCAACTGGCCTTTGTCAAACGTTACAAAAGACAGCAAAGAGTATAGCACGCACGCACGCAAACACACACCACACGCACACACACACACCACACCACAACACACACACACAGACACACACAGACACACATACACACACACTCACAGACACACACAACGACAACATACGCACATACACACAGACACACATACACGCACTCACACAACACACACGCAATACACACAAATGCAGCACGCACACTACAAAACAAAACAAAACAAAACAAAACAAAACAAAAAGACAAGAAAATTTCAAAACCAAATCAAATGAAACCAAACCAAACCAAACCAAACCAATCAAACCAAACCAAATCAAAACCAAACCAAACCAAACCAAACCAAACAAACAAATCAAACCAAAGAAAACCAAATCAAACCAAACCAAACCAAACCAAACCAAAACCAAACCAAACCAAACCAAACCAAACCAAACCAAACCAAACCAAACCAAAACAAACCAAACCAAACCAAACCAATAGTTAAACTCCCAGACGTGGCATCCTGCAGGAGAAAATGGCAGATGCCTATAATGGCAACTAAGAAACAGAGGAACAATTGTATACTGCAGCATTAAAGTGGTTATGCCATACAGTAGTTGCTTTAACTTAACTTGAGGAGGGCTAAGGTGGAAATATAGTTGACAATAAAGTAGAATATCATGAGAATAAGTATAGAGAGTACAGCCCTGTCACGCAGTGTCTAACTGAAGTGGAATCCCATGGCATCATTATTATCATCACTGTTCTCATCATCATTGTATTATGAAAGTTATTCCAGATTACATGGCCCTTCACGCGTTGCGGTCATGGTGACCTCAGTATCGGTGGGTTTGGAAGTGTGTTGGAGAACCAAACTTAGTGGCGTGGGGGGTAAATGACAGGGGCGTTGCCGAATGTGGTGCAGCCAAGAAAACAATAACAACAACAAAAGCTATTCTGATTACTTGTCACATTTTACAGAAACGTGAATTGTATGAGGGAAAACAATCATTATTTGCGGCATTTTGGAGAAACACGTATACGAGGGGGAAAAAATGGACAGCAATACAGGGAGGCAGAAAAAACAACTTCAACCAGATTATCCTGTCACTACAAACGTATTGTTGCATCCCGCGGAGGGTGAGGGCGTGCATTCTGGTTTCTTGTTATCGTCTGGTTTTGTGTCTCTTTGTTTAGGTATTACCTTTTTTGTGTATATTTCTTTCTTTGCTTGTTGGTTTGTTTGATTTTAGCTCGTTTATGTTCTTGTATGTTTTACACCTGGGATTTGTTTTCTTTCAATTTCCAGACAATGGCAAGTATCTTTGTACTGCCAAATGTGTGTGTGTGTGTGTGTGTGTGTGTGTGTGTGTGTGTGTGTGTGTGTGTGTGTGTGCGTGCGTGTGTGTGCGTGCGTGCATATTTGCATATTTGTGTGTGTGCGTGCGTGCATATTTGTGTGTGTGTGTGTGTATGTGTGTGTGATCTTAATCATTCTTGTTTGATAGCTTCTCCTTTTCTCCCTTGCCATGCTCTTATTCCTGTTTTTTCTTCTTCTTCTTCTTCTCCTTCTTTCTCTTCTTTCCTCCCCCTCTTCTATTTCTTCTTCTTCTTCCTTCTCTCTTTTGCTCTTCCTTCTTCTTCTATGTCTGTCAGCGCAGAATCAAATTTGTCTCTGTATCTGTCCTTCCTCTGTCTCCTTTTCTAATTTCTTACATCTCTCTCTCTCTCTCTCTCTCTTTCTATCTGTGTGTTCTCTTTCTCTCCTTCTTTGTCCTTTTTCCCACTTCAGTTTCTCTTTGTATTTTTGCTCTTGAGTTTTAAGAGAGTATATTTTCCCGTCTGTAAGTGTTTGGATGCCTGTGTGTATCTCTCTGTTTCTGTCCTTTTTGCTCTCTCTCTCTCTGTCTCTCTCTCTCTCTCTCTCTCTCTCTCTCTCTCTCTCTCTCTAGATCTCTCCTTCCCTCTGTTTATTTCAATCTCCATTCTTCACACGCTTAACAACACACACATTATACACACACTTGCGACTGTGCTCGTAACTGAATGCAATTGCCTGTCAAAAGTGTAGTGCAGTGAGGAAGTCCCGATCAGATCTACTGCACGTGCACATCAGAGATAGACACGATTCATGACATCTCTAGATGGCTTGTTACAAGAACCATAATGGCCATAGCTGTATGAAACAGAAACTTGGTGAGAGGACCGTTCACACAGATGTGAGATTAATGTAGAAAACAATAAAATAAATAGCGAGAATGCAGAAGATGATCATGCCTTTTCTGAAAAAACAACTTTTAATGGTCATTGTCTTATACAAGGTGACTCGAAGTGTAGGCGACCTTTAAGTTCAACAAAGCACACCCCCCCCTAAACAGCCTTGACAGGAAATTGTTATCTAAGAAGTAAAACGACGATGACAACAACAACAAGAATAATGTAATAGTTAATGGTATGTGTGAGATCTGTTACATAAAAAGTCAATAAACTTTGACGTTCACAGTCTGACTAAAAGATAGTGCTTAAACGATAAAACTGATGACATTCAATGTATTTTCATAATGGCAATGACGCTATTCACTCAATGTTATCACAGCCTACAGAAAATAAAAAAGTGAATGTATGTATATCTTGATAGTTTCTGTCATTATGATTTTAATAACTTATGTAAATGCATTGACTCTGCAAAAGGCCAAATTTGTTGTTTCACAAAGCTCAGGAAAAAAAAATCGAAAATTGTGTTTTATTTTTAAGACAATCCATATTTTTTGGTCTTGTCAAGGTCACTGGAACCTTGAAGAATCACCGAGTAAAATAGACACTGACGCTACACGAGGGCAATGGTAGTATGCCACAACACTGAAAAGAGGCTTCATATGTGGTTCTTGAGAGAATACTGTTCATTCACGTTTCTCAAAAACTCCTCGTTCTATGCGCTTTTTTGTTTTTGTTTTTTGTTTGTTTGTTTGTTTTTTCCAGTGACCTTATTTTGGCTCTATGACTTCCAAATTTACGCATTCGAGATTCTCCCACAACGATACCTTTGACCTAATTTGAAAAATCTGCCTAGAAACAGCAGAGAATATCTTGATAATATAGCTTTGCCACATACACACAAACACAAGTCTTTCTTGTCGATATAATTAAAAGATCTCTTCTATTTGAAAAATGAAAATTAGAAAATTTAAAAAAAAAAAAAAAGAAAAAGAAATGCTGTGCAAGAGAAAGAACAGATATAAA
>CM060305.1:33650728-33653228 GCA_030674185.1 Monoplex corrugatus | reverse complement strand
GTGTCTCTGTGTCTCTCTGTGTTTCTCTGTCTCTCTGTCTCTGTCGCTGTCTCTGTCTCTCTTGCTTTTTCTCTCTCTCAAGCATTCTACCATTCTTCCATTTCTTGATGTAAAAACCAAACGCGTCGATGATCTTTCTGAACAGTTGTCAGAGACGCTATGCATGTTTGCACTTACACCCCTTCATGCAGGGCAGTGACCTATGTATTAACACTTATAAACCGTTTCTGTTTGTCTGTCTGTCTGTCTGTCTGTCTATGTCTTTCGTCTCTCTCTCTTCTCTCTCTCTCTGCTCTGCTCGCTTCTCTTCTCCTTCTCTCTCTTGCTGTTTCTCTCTCTCTCTTTCTCTCTCGCCTCTCGTTCTCTCTCTTCCCCTGTCTGTCTCCCTCTTCCTCCCTCCACCCTCTCTCTCTCCTCTTCCCCTCCCTCTCCCTCTCTCTCCTCTTCTATCTGTTTCTCTCTTTTTTTTCCTTTATCTTCTTTCTCTCTCTGCCTCTGTCCTTCTCTGTTTGTCTGTCTGTTTCTTTCTCTGTTGTCTCTGTTTCTCTTCTCTCTATCTCTCTCTGTCTCTGTCTGTCTCTCGTTTTCAACTTTGTTTCCTTTCTGTGTGTTCCCTTCCTGTATCCACAGATTTTTTTTTATATTTTGCTTTATTCTTTCTTTTGTCTTTTCCATCCATCTTCCCTCTCTTATCACTGCTGACCTTCCACTCATTGAAAATCTTTTAGACCGCGTTGAACAACAGATGTTTTGCAAACTGACATGCATCGGTACTACCAACACACACACACACACACACACACACACACACACACACACACACACACACACACACACACACACACACACACACACACACACACACACACACACACACACACACACAAGAGAAAGAGAGAGAAAGAAAGGGAAGGAGACGAAAAAGAAAGAGAGAGAGAGAGACAGACAGACAGACAGACAGACGACAGAGGAAGAGAGAGAGAGGAGAGAAAGAAAGAAAGAGAGAGAGAGAGAGAGAAAGAGAGAGAGAGAGAAAGAGAGAGAGAGTGACAAAGACTGAGACAGAGACAAAGACAGGGACAGAGACAGGGACAGGGAGGACAGAGACAGATGATTGGTTAACAACTCGTCTGTTGAAGTGATACATCGTTTTCATCATTGATTCGCAAATCTTGCAATTCCAACTTACGCTTAAGTCCTTGTACCGCTGCGTGTATCACTTCTGTATGTCTGTCTATATGTCTCTTTGCGTCAGTTTCTCTTGCTCTGGGTCCTTCTCTTAATCTTTTGTTTTTCTCATCTCTTGTTAAATTCTTTCTTTTTTTTCCTTTTTCTTTCTTGTTCCTCACATTTCCACATATCTTTCACTTTTAGCTTTCGTTTATTTGTTTGTTTATGTTTTGCTTCTTACATTCATCTGTTTTGAGTCTCTGCCTTTCCTACGTCTCAGTATTGCCCGTCTGATCATAGACTACTGACTCCTCTCACACAACTATGAGCATTAAAGCATGTCAACAACCTGCCATGGGATGTCACGCAGATTGTTTCCGTCACAGATCTGACAAAGCCTTAACTAACACTATTAATACATTGAAGTGTGTATCAAGTCTCTCTCTCTCTCTCTCTCTCTCTCTCTCTCCTTCTCTCTCTCTCTCTATCTTTCTCTCTCTCTCTCTTTCTCTCTCTCTCTCTTTCTCTCCTCTCTTTCTCTCTCTCTCTTTTTCTCTCTCTCACTCGCTCGCTCTATTTCTCCCTTTCTATTTCTGATGTTGTACGTAACTTGCTGTACGGTTTTGAATTGTTTTAGCACATGAAGGTTGGCAACGGGAGATGCACTCGGGAATACTATGCCCTAATATATTATATACTGATAGAAAACAAAGTTCCGTATCATTTCTTTTTCGCGTTGTACTTGTTTGTTTATCCCTTTCAATAATTCTTTTTGTTGTTTTTGTTGTTGTTGATCTATTCATTAAAACACAGACACAGAGACAAAGACACAAACAAGAAGAGAGAGAAAGAAAGAGAGAGAGAGAGAGAGGGGAGAAGAGAGAGAGAGAGAGAGAGAGAGAGAGAGAGGAGGGGTAGAGGTTGGTATCATGCGCAAGTCCTTCTCCTTCTCTCTCTCTCTTCTCTCTCTCTCTCTCTCTCTCTCTCTCTCTCTTCTCTTTCTTCTCTGTCTTCTTCTTTCTTTCTCTCTCTCTCTTTCTTTCTCTCATTCTCTCTCTCTCTATTTCTCTCATTCTCCCAATCTCTGTCTTTCTTTCTTTCTTTCTCTTCCTTTCTCCCTCTCTCTCTCGCTCTCTTTCTCTCTCTCTCTTTCTTTCTCTCATCCTCTCTCTCTCTATTTCTCTCATTCTCCCAATCTCTGTCTTTCTTTCTCTTTCTCTTTCTTTCTCCCTCTCTGTCTCGCTCTCTCTCTCTCCCTCTCTCTACTTTCTCTTTCTTTCTCTCTCTCTCTCTTTCTTTTTCTCTCACTCTCTCTTTCTCTCTCTCCCTT
>CM060305.1:33623228-33630728 GCA_030674185.1 Monoplex corrugatus | reverse complement strand
CAAACAAACAAACACCAGATACAAAAATTACGAGAAAAAGACTGAAACGGCCCTGCTGCTCGGTCCTTTTCTCATACTGGAAAACCAAACCAAACGAAAACAAACAAGAAAAAAAACCAAACCAAACCAAACCAAACCAAACCAAATCAAACCAACCAACCAACCAACCAACCAACCAACCAACCAACCAACCAACCAACCAACAACCAACCAACCAAAAAATCCGATTCAACTTGCGGAGATTCCAAGACAAAGCCAAAGTGCACAAAGCTGTCTGCAGGACTTTTGCTCGCAGATGACTGTGTATTGGGTGCACACGCGCACAAAGGTATCCAGCATAGTTACCAAGGACCAATTTACTGCGGCCTGCAAACAGAGGCCGTAAGTCAGCCAGTACTGTACAAACAAGAAACATTCTCACAAACACACAAACAAACAAACAAACAAACAAACAAAAAACACTCACACAAACACACAAACAAACACACAAACAAACAAACTAACTAACTAACTAAGTGACTAGCTAACCACCTAACTAACCAAATAATTAACCAACTGATTGACTGGCTGACTATCTAACTAACTACGTATCTAACTGAGAGACTGAGAGACTGACTGACTGACTGACTAACTAACAAACTACCTAACACTAACTAACTAACTAACTATCTAACTAACTAACTAACTCACCAAATAACTAACCAACTAACTAACTAACTATCCAACCAACCAACAAACGAAAAGCAGTTCAGCAATTTTCACAAGATATTAGATAAACACTCACAAAACAGTGCACTAAGGATAATCTCCTCAACCAGATATTTTGCATCTATTTTTTGGTGCTTGTTTGTCTACATGTTTCGGGTTTTTGTTGTTTGTTTGTTTGTTTGTTTGTTTCGTGTCTTTATTTGTTTGTGTATATGTGTACATGTGTAACGATTATCACTCCTCCTTTTTATGCATAAGATGATAAGGATTAACGAAATTATTTTGATGTAGTCTCTCCTAATAAATGTTTGTCTAATGTTTTGATTTATGATCTCTAAAGGTTTGTTGATTTGTTTGTTTGTTGTTTTGTTCATTCTTTTATATTTTGATTAATATGCCAATGCATATAGAATCATGAGATTATTCGGACGTTGCTCCTTCTCATTGAAACCCTCTTTCAATCGGTTTTTCTCCAGTTTGCGGAAGCGCTAAACATAATCTTTTAGGAAATCGACTCATCTTTCAATCTCCATTTTGATTGGAAATGAAAATTGATTTAGACTGAGATGTTGCAGGTTTTTTCGATCTCTGCGTCTGTATCTGTCACTGCCTGTTATATTTATCTAACTCTCTGTCTTGCGGCTGTCTGTTCTGTCTTCTGTTTGTCTATCTATCTATCTATCTATCTATCTATCTGTCTCACTATCTATCTCTCTATCTGTCTATCTATCTATCTATCTATCATGTATTATCTTTCTTTCTCTCTCCTTTCTCTCTCTCTCATCTGTCTATATATTATCTATCACTATTCACTGTATTTATCTTTCATGTGTGTGTGTGTGTGTTTGTGTGTGTGTGTTTGTTGTTGTGCTGTTGTGAGTGTATTGTATGTGTTTATGTGTTGTGTATGTGTGTGTGTGTTGTGTGTGTGTAGGTGTGTTGTTGTGTGTGTGTATGTGGTGTGTGTTGTATGTGTTGTGTGTGTGTGTGTGTGTGTGTTGTGTGTGTGTGTGTGTTGTGTGTGTGTGTATGTGTGTGGTGTGTGTTGTGTGTTGTGTGTGTGTGTGAGTGTGTGTGTGTGTGTGTGTGTGTGTGTGTGTGTGTGTGTGTGTGTGGTGTGTGTGTGTGTAGTGTGTTGTGTGTTGTGTGTGTGTGTGTGTGTGTGTGTGTGTGTGTGTGTGTGTGTGTGTGTGTGTGTGTGTGTGTGTGTGTGTGTGTGTGTGTGGTGGATGATGTTGTGTGTGTGTGTGTATGTTTGTTGTGTTGTGTGTGTTGTATGTGTATTTGGGTGTTGTGTTTGTTGTTGTTGTTGTTGTTGTTGTGTGTGTGTGTGTGTGTGCGTGCGTGCATGCGAGCACGACTCTCTCTGTCTGTCTGTGTGTCTGTCTCTCTCGTTATTGTTTTTTTTGTTTGTTTTCATTTCAGGGCGGAGGTAATGAACCCACGCATATCTGTTCCTTATACATTCGTTTATTTTTCTACTCGTTCTTCATTCATATTATTTCTCTGTGTGATTATTTATAAATATGTTTTTTCTTTCTATTTTCCTAACGATGTCTGACGCATTCTGTCTTTATATTTTCATTTGTTTTATTTTTTCAGAATCTGTCATCATTATTAGCCTTATGATATTCTGCCATCTCTTCTGGTGACTCAGGTGAGGAGATTGGATGGTAGCAAGTGATGGTGATAGAGAAGGTGTGAGTGTGTGTGTGTGTGTTGGGGGTTAGGTATTGGGCGATGGAAGATGAGAACACCTGAAGGGGAAAGAGTGAATATAGAGAGGGAGGAGGATGGGGTGACAACAGAGACGAAGGAAAGGGAGGGCGGAGAAGGGGGATAGGGAGGAAAAGGTGGGGTGTAGTGATGTGCTTTTCAGCAAAGGAAGGAAGGAATTGTTTATTTAATGTTGTTCACAATAGCGATTTTACAACACACACACACACACACACACTCACACACACACACACACACACACACACATCCACGCACGCACGCACACACACACACGCGCACACACACACGCACACACACACACACACACAACCACACACCCACACGACACAACACACGCACGCACGCACGCACGCACCACACACACACACACACACACAAAGGGAAAAAAAGAAAAAAAAATGAAATGGAACAAAAAAATTGGGTGGGGTAGATGGAGGGGTAGTGGAAGTTTGAATGTAAGAAGGGAAACAATTACAATTAATAATTCAGAACAATGAATTAACAGTGTCAAATAATAACATACAACAAATTAATTAACTCTTCACAACAATCTGCCAACAGGGATCTGAGAATCAGCTGGACTACCGAAATAATAGCATTAGTTTTGTTGTAAAGGATGTCTCTAGAGTCAGTACATGAAAAATAAAGATTGTTATTTTCATATGTCGTAAGTAAGATAGGACATTCAAAGAGCAGATGGAGGACTGATAATGCTTTTGAACAAATACCCCTTTACAGCAAACCCGTTGGTATGAGGACCAGTGTACCGATCACTGCCACCCGCTAACGACCTTCCCATGTTGCTGCGTTCACCGCCTACTGATTTATTAAAGAGACTGGTTAGGGAGGGAGGCAAAGACAGAATGAAGGAGTGAGAGAGGGAGACAGAGGGAGAGAGAGAGAGAGAGAGAGAGAGAGAGAGGAGAGAGAGCGAGAGAGAGAGAGAGAGAGAGAGAGAGATTGAGAGAGAGGGAGAGAGAGAGAAAGGGGGGAGGTGCCAAACGTAGTTCTTATTGTCCTTTTCTGCTGGAGCAGACGCACCTCATGGAATACAAATTAGACTAATACAGTATACAAAGATATACATACAATACAATGAACTGTTTGCGAATTTAGAATCGTTAGTTGATTAATGAAGTGCACAGTGACATATACATACATACATACATACGTACATACATACATACATACATACATACATACATACATGTATACACACATACACACATACATACATACATACATTACATACATACATACATACATACATACATACATACATACATACATACATACATATATGTGCACAACACACACACACACACACACACACACACACACACACACACACACACACACACACACACACACACACACACCTCCGTATATATAATTATCAACCTCCAGAGGTGGTAAGGAAGACTGAAGAAGTATGTGTATGGGGGGGGGGGGGGGGGGGTGCTCAGAAATAAAATGTAAAACAAGAATATGTGTCCACAAAAATAAAAAACAACAACAACTGCACACACACTATTTTCGTAAAGCAATAAAACAGATTTTGACCTGAAAAAAAATGTAACGAAAAGGAGAAATGCAGTATAATTTCACCAGCATATCTTTTGAGATAAACTCTAACTTGCCTTGGACTGGTTCCAGAAAAGTGGCACTGATGCCAAGAAACCAGACCGTAACTCGAGATTATGAAGTGTGCAATTACTATTTAAATCAATCACAACAAGTAGTTTGTAATAGCTTATACCCAATGGCAGGAAAAACACCATTTGTTTAGAAAGCCACAAGGCACGTGACAGATTTATTACGTGCTTAAATCAAGGAATGTTACGTGTACCAGTTCCCGTGGTGTAGTGGTTAACGCAACAGACTACCGACAGTAAGGTTGTGGGTTCGAATTCCCATCAGTCCCTTCAAAAATATATCAACGTCGGATTTTTCGGCTCTAACCGGCTCCTACCTAGAGTTGGGCGTGCTATGGGCTCATTGGGAAGACTGGGATCACACAGTCGTGTCTCGTCCACTTCACGGATGCGTCAATGAGAGTGTTGTTCAAATCTTTTGTCCAGCATGCAGGTGTCTGTATCTCTCGGGCCTGGCTGACGCCAGGATATATTATAATAGTAAGCGTATATTACAGCCCTATCACGCAATCTCAATCCTAGATGAAACTCCATGGCATCATGATTATCATCCTCGTCGACATCATCATCATCGCATTTAAAAAAAATGAGTCAGCTTCTGTGGCCAGTAAGGTGGCGTAGAAAATGGGGAAAAAAAGAAAGAAAGAAAAAGGTGAGCACAAAGGTAACCTCGATTATCCTACCCCCCAAAAAAAACAACAACAACAAAAACCAACAAAAAACAAAAACAAAACAGCAACAACAAACAAACAAACAAAAAAAAAAGAAAAAAAACAACCGAATGTTATGTGTATTCCATACATCTCATCATATATATCATTATTGAATTTAGTTTGTGTGTATAACTGTTTGCTCTCAGACTTCTTAAGTTTCTCGCCGATCATTACATATGTTGTGTCTTGTTTGTTTGGTATTTTTGTTTGTTTTTCAATTGATCTGTTACTTGCTTGTAGTTTCATTGTTAATTGTTGTTAAACCTTCTTTTTAACACATTCTTATAACAAAATGTGAGCGGCAATAAGAAAACACAAACAAACTGAGATAGCAAACTGCTCACATTATTCGCTTTGCAGATATACTCCTCTGGTCAGTTGCAATGGCCATGCAGAGTTCAAATCTTAGGACATTCACAAATAGTATTTCTAGTCTGTAAGATGGTAAAGGGATTTCCACACTAACAGTACGATATTAAACATTGTGTGTGCATATGTGTGGTGTGTGATGGTTGTCGGGTGGATTAGTGTGGGTGGACAGAAATGTATTAGCGTTATTTAGTAAGCGTCCATTTATCAGTGTATAAGTGATCTTCCTCTCCTCTTCCTTTGTCTGTCTCTGCCTGTCCCTGTGTGTGCTTGTGGTGTGTGTGTGTGTGTGTGTGTGTGTGTGTGTGTGTGTGTGTGTATGTATGTATGTGTGTGTGTGTGTGTGTGTGTGTGTGTGTGTGTGTGTGGTGTGGTGTGTGTGTGTGTGTCTGTCTCTGTCTCTGTCTGTCTGTCTCTCTGTCTGTCTGTCTGTCTGTCCCTCTTACTCCGTCCTCTTCGTTTCTTCTTCTGCTTCTCTTTGTTATTGTTGTTGTTGATATTGTTGTTGTTGTTGTTTTTCTTCTTCTTCTTCTTCTTCCTCCTCCTCCTCCTCCTCTTCTTCTTCTTCTACTTCTTGTAATATTTTCATTTTAGTATGTTATCATTATCGTAATTATCATCAATATCATTGCCATTATTATTACCATTATTAGTATGCCTGCAGCGGCAACAACATCGTCATTATTATCGTTGTTGTTACATTAATTCTTGTTATCATTGCTGTTGATTTTGTTTGCAAATTTTTTTGTTTGTTTCTGCTCTTGCTCTAGTGTCATGATCATTTTGATGGGCTTGTTTGCATCATGTTGGAGGAACAAACACGATTTGTATCACTTCATAAAATATCATAATAGGTTAGTGTTTCCCAAAGCAGCAGCGGATGTGCAGAATTCCAACGTTTGTTTGTCATAATGGAAACATAAGCAAAACTTTACGTTCTTTGACTGCTTGAAGTTCTTATTTGACGTCAGAAATCCTCAAACTTGTCTAGAGACAAAAACAGAGATTAATGATCAACGCTATCAGACCAATCTCTTCCAGACAGGAAATCACGCATTGTTTGCTATCTTTCAGGATTAATTTCCTCACACACAATGTCGCTGTCACCCCTTTACCTGAAGTCTTCACGGAAACATTAAACTTACCGACCCATAAGTGTGATTAAGATTAATGACTGGAACGACTGTTCAGTGACAACACGAATTATTGAATAAACAATAATGAAATCCTGAGCGCAAATTCCTAAGTTTGGAGGGAAGAAGAGATGAAATGCTGAGCACAAAATGCAAATCCCTAAATTTTGAGGGGAAAAGAGCACCAAGTAGACACCCAGGAAGAAAATATTGGACAGACTTGCGGTGTGGATGAAGATAGCGAAGGTGTGAGATTACTTGCAGCAACAAAGGATAGATTCGTATAGTGGGCCATGATCGCCAACGCCATGCGGCAGGGCACATAATGATAATGATCAAAGTCAAATTAAAAAGAAGCAAATCTGTATTTTCGATTTCCACAACGTCCAACTCAATTTCTTTTTGGTTCATCAGGCAGGCGCTTTTATCGAAATAAAGATTCAGTTTCGTGCAGTTTGAACACATTATTAGGGCCTCTGCTCGTTGCTGGAAAAGAATGGGTCAGCCCAGAGGGTGAGATCATTGAACTGATGATATATGTGAAGGAATTACAAGGATTCAAAGAGGGAATCTTAGGGTGGGTGGAAGGGTAAAGGTCCACTAAAGTATACTGTTAAGACTGGAAGATTGGCACCAAAGGCGAGAAAATGACCTCAGGCTTTTGCAGACTTCTACTTATGGAACATAATGAGTCTTGACTGTGGGTGGCAGGTTATCTGCGGGCCATTGGTAGGTAGGGTGTGGGACTTGTTTGTAGATTTGATTCAGTGATTAGGCAGCTGTGTTTTTTGTGTGTGTGTTTTGTGTGTGTGTGTGTGTGTGTGTGTGGTGTGTGGTGTGTGTGTGTGTGTGTGTGTGCGTGTGGTGTTGTGTGTGTTGTGTGTGTGTGTGTGTGTGTTGTGTTGTTTGTGTTGTGTTTGTGTGGTGTGTGTGTGTGTGTGTGTGTGTGGTGTGTGTGTGTGTGGTGTGTGTGTGTTTGTTAGTTTGTGTGTGTTGTGTGTTGTGTGTTGTGTGTGTGTGTGTGTGTGTGTGTGTGTTGTGTGTGAGGTGTGTTGTGTGTGTGTGTGTGTGTGTGTGTGGTGTGTGTGTGTGTGTGTGTGTGTGTGTGTGCTTGCGTATGTGTGTGTGCTTGCGTATGTCTCTCTCTCTCTTTCTCTCTCTCTCTCTCTCTCTCTATCTATCTAT
>CM060305.1:33610728-33615728 GCA_030674185.1 Monoplex corrugatus | reverse complement strand
TCGGCACGGTCGGCCTGGATTAATCAATCACTTTACCCGACGCTGGGTGGTAACTGGAATTCCATCTCCATCACGTACTTGAAATAAATGGATTGTCAGGACCAACGCCAGTGACTGAGTCATGTGATTGTTGAATATGGCAGTTTTTTTTTTTTTTTAATGATTTATGTCTATTTTGACAAATTTTGAAAAGACAAAGTTGATGACAAACAGCACAAAACCAATAGAAAAGAAGATTACAGTCAGCGGGAGTAAGCTGGAAACCGTGGCTCAGTTCAAATATCTCGGAGCCATTATCAGTGAACAGGGATCGAAAACCGAAGTTCTTGCAAGAGCAGCACAGACAACAGCAGCACTAGCCAAGCTGAAGCCCATCTGGAGGGACAAAAACATCGCCCTCACTTCCAAACTGAAGCTAATGCACGCATTGGTCCTGTCAATCTTTCTCTACGCGTGCGAGTCATGGACACTAACAGCAGAACTGCAAAAGAAGATCCTGGCAGTAGAAATGAGATGCTTTAGAAGAGTGCTTGGCATCTCATACAAAGACCACATTACCAATGAGGAAGTACGAAGAACAATTTCACAGCATGTCAAAAACTATGAAAACCTTCTGAAAACAGTAAGAAAAAGGAAACTTCGGTGGTATGGTCACGTGACAAGAACTAACGGACTATCAAAAACAATACTCCAAGGAACAGTTCAGGGGGGAAGAAAGAGAGGCAGACAGAGAAAAAGTGGATGGACAATATTGACGAATGGACAGGAAAAAGCTTTGCCACGACCCAGACCCTTGCTCATGACAGACAGAGGTGGAGACAGACGGTGCGACGTTCATCCATGTGGAGCCCCACGACCTGGATAGGGTTAAGGGACAGGAAGGAAGGAAGGAAGGAAGGTCTATTTTGACTTTTACAAGAAATAATACAGACACACATGGCGTGCTTTTTTTAGTATTACATATACACTCATTCACTACGAATAATCAGAAATATGTACTGGGAACAAACAGCTGCAATGATAATAGAAAACGATATAAGCTCTTTCCAAAATATCAAAAAGAGGAGTCAGACAAGGTTGTGTTTTGCCACCAGATCTGTTTTCACTTTACAACGTAAACATCATGAGAAACCTAGAAGAAGACCCTGGATTAAAGGTTGGCGGTAAAATGATAAACAACATTCGATACGCAGATGACACCGTGCTAATTGCAGAAAATGGAAGGGACTTACAAAACCTTGTGAATATACTAGAAATAGAAAGCAAAAGTAAGGGGTTGGAACTAAACAGCAAGAAGACTGAAGTCATGGTCATCAGTAAAAACATGAAATCCCCTCATGCAAAATGACAGCAAACAGCACAACCTTGAGACAGGTTGATAAGTTTAAATATCTGGGAACGATAATTTCACCAGACGGCAGATGCACATCGAAATAACCAGCATAATCGGCCATTCCAAAACAGCATTCAAGAAAATGAAAAGCATTCTTACCAACAAACGCCTATCAATTAACACATCAGGAAGAGAGTTCTTGAATGCTATATACAACCAATAATGTTATACGGTTGTGAGGCGTAGACAGTCCACAAGCAAAGCTACAGCAGGATTGAGGCAATCGAGATGTTGTTTCTAAGAAGAATGTTGAGAGTTCCATGGACAGCAAAGAAAACAAACGATATTGGACGGACTTGCAGAGTGGCGGAAGGCAGAGAGGGTGGAAGAGGTGCTTGAAGCAACTAGGGATAGAAACAGATGGAAGGCCATGATCGCCAACGCCATGTGGCAAAGCACTTAGTGAAATGATGATGACTCATTCACTAACACCATCGTGGAAATATCATCATGTTGCTGTGTCATTTAAGTGTTGCAGGATTATATTACGTCAGTGTGTTAGTAAAAACATAAGAAGAGTGCAGACGGTTTGAGAAAAGATAATAACACAAGTGATTTAACATTTTTAAATCGATGATTAGTGTTTGCTAGAAAAGAAGAAGAAAAAAAGAAGAAAACTAAAGAAAACATCAAGTTGTATTTATTCTAATTCATGTTCATCTGTAATAAAATTGTCAGTATCGTAAACACAAATTTTCAATTTTCTCAAGGGATGTAAGCCAATTTTCTCAGGAGATGTTTACGTGTCCTGAGAAAATTGATTTGTGGGATGCAGTCTGTATATTTGCATATGCACTTTTAGACCCATGCATGCAGCAAAAAATTGGTTGAATATGAGATCTGACTTGTAATGTCTGCAGTGTCCAAATAAAATGTTGGGTTTTGTTTTCGTTCGCGAAGCATTGCTCAATCGGCAGTGTCACAGCTGTTTGTAGCTGTTCTCAGGATAATTGTATCATCGTCATCATTATGCGCCTTGATGCATTGCGCTGGCGATCATGGCCCTGAATACAACTTGTCTATTGTCGCTGCAAGTATATCTCCTACCCTTTCTGTCTTCATCTACTCCAAAGAACGGTCCAACATTTTCTCCCTGGGTCTACTTGGTGCTCCTTTCTCCTCCAGCTTTCCTGTATTAATTCGCTGTGCATTGCTCTAACTTGATGGTGGTCTGGTGTCATCTGATTAATTTTGTACTGAAGAAATTTTGAAACAAATGACATAAGTTGTTTTGTGTATTTTGATTTTTTGGTTCAAGACTGCATGCGAGAGATTCAAAAATAAAATGACTATAACGGTCTTGTCCTGTGTGTTTTGTATTGTACTAAGATAGATAGATAGATGGATAGATAGATGGATAGGTAGATAGATAGATAGATGGATAGTAGATAGATAGATAGATGGATAGGTAGATGGATAGGTAGATAGATAGATAGATAGATAGATAGATGTACAGATAGATAGACAGATAGATAGACAGATAGATAGATAGATAGATAGATAGACAGATAGATAGATAGATAGACAGATAGATAGATAGATAGACAGATAGATAGATAGATGGCTAGGTAGATAGATAGATAGATAGGTAGATAGATAGATATACAGATAGATAGATACATAGACAGACAGATAGATAGATAGACAGATAGATAGATAGATAGACAGATAGATAGGTAGATAGATAGATAGATAGACAGATAGATAGATAGATAGATAGACAGATAGATAGACAGATAGATAGATAGATAGACAGATAGAGATAGAAGATAGATAGATAGATAGATAGATAGAAGATAGATAGATAGATAGATAGATAGATAGACAGATAGAAGATAGATAGTAGATAGATAGATAGAGATAGATGTAGATAGATAGATGGCTAGTAGATAGATAGTAGAAGATAGTAGATAGATAGATAACAGATAAGATACATAGACAGATAGATAGATACATATAGACAGATATATAGACAGATAGATAGATATAGATAGATATATAGATAGATATATAGATAGATATATAGATAGATAGATAGATAGATAGATAGATAGATAGATAGATAGATAGATATACTAAGGGAAGGACCATGGAGTCTACTTTTATGGTCACTTACTCAATATGTCTACGAACATTTTAGTTGGACAAGGCAGAGAATAGAAATCAATATATTCATTCTTCTACCATCACGGAGTGAAATCTAAGGACAGTATTTTGCTCAAGAAAAAGGATATGCCCATCAGCCGAGACGAGTCTCATCCAGCTTCAGGCTTATCGGAATTCTTTCCCTTGGGTCACAGCGTCAGAAGCATCAGAACAGTGGTAATGTCACAACAGTCTCCTCCCCCCCCCCCCACTTTTCTGTCACTATTTGTCTATCTGTCTGTCTGTCTGAATGTCTGTCTGTCTGCCTGCGTAATCCCAGTAGTTAAAATATCAAACTGTTCGTTTTTGCGTATGAGTACGGATATTTTGTGCACATTTGTAGATAAACGATAGAGAAATCCCCACTGACGGTTGTAAATACATTTCACACAGTTGATCAATGTAAGTGATTCATGTATTTTAAAATGTTTAATGAATAACATGTATTTCCGTGAATTTTCTTAAGCAAAAGCCCGTCCCCATTTACCCAAAATTCTTACCTATCCAGCCAGCCAGCATTCCAAACCATCTCAGTCCTTACTTAGACATCCTTAGCTGATTACTGAATATAACATATGAATCAAGAACCAGAAGCACAAGAAAACCAATATAAGCGCGTATCCAACGAGACAAAACAAAACAAGCGCAAATTTTCGGCCAACTAGCCTTTGTCAAGCGCGAACGCACGGTCACAAACAGATCACAGACACCAAACAATGGATAATAAAAACGGGACTAAAAACTTCCCTGCCGCCTCGTCCAGTGGGTAAGAAATGGAATGCCCATGTCGTCATGAGCAGTAGTAAGAAGTGGGGAGAGGGGAGGCAACTATGATGTCAAAAGGGAAGTGAGATGAGTTCTGCAATTCTGTTTTGGATATGAATCAAATTGAGTGAAAACCCACGTTCAAATACATTCTTTAGTGTCATGATCAAACAATCCTACCTAAAAAAGAAGAAAGAAAAAAGGGAGGGGGGCGATAAATTAAAACAAAAAAGGCAATAAACGTCACTACTGTTAATAAATACTGATTTTTTAATAACGTGGCCGAAAGACAAACACCCTTTATTCTTATTTTTGTGTCGGTTATTATTAAACATATTTTACATCATTATTTCGACTTTTTTTTCTTTTTCTTTTCTTAATAGCTGTGATGTTGTTATTGTTGACTTCGCTGATGTTGTTTATCATTTATTTTGTTCATGTTGTTTCTGTTATTGATGACGGTTTTCAAAACACCCTGTCTCCGTTTTTGTATAACCCTCTCCGCCAGTCTGTCTGCTGCGTTAATCTCTTCCTCTTTGCGGCATGGAGATAAGAGGCAGTTTTGTTGTTGCTATCTTCGTTAAGTGTCAAATGACAGATCATTAGAATGCACTTCCATAATGCTGCCGTATTCTCGCCCCTGTTTCTCATTAAAACTACACTCACACAAAAAGCACCGTGAAGTAAAACTGTAAGA
>CM060305.1:33590728-33595728 GCA_030674185.1 Monoplex corrugatus | reverse complement strand
GTGTTACCAGTAGTGTAATCACTTGTTTATTTGTCGAAGAAAGCAATACATGAAATGTTAGTTTGCTGCGTAGTTCACGCACATGAAAATGACAAGAAATACAAATAAATAAACGAATAAATGAATAAACTGCAAATCTGTCAAAGAATTGACGTGAACTGACCACGGGATTTATTCTCTTTTTCTGAAGAAATATTTATCATAATATAAAAAACCAAAGTCAAGACAGTTAATACACGTGTCACCTTTGAAGATACAGAATGGTATGTAGTAAAACATCAGAACCAAAATGAATAATGCAAACAACAACAACGACAACAACAACAACAACCACAATAATAATAATGTAATAGTTTAATAATATGATAATAATATATAATAATAATAATAATATATAATAATAATAATAATAATAATAATAATAATAATAAATAATAGTGATAACAATAATGATACAGTGGATGACACATTTCAATCATGTCAAATAAAATTAATGCTTAGATCTAAGTGAAGCATTCTGTATAGATGGAGATGAAGAAAAGGAGAAGGAAGAAGAAAACCTATCAGAGTGCAAGTATACGCAGAGACACAGAGAGACGAGACTATTTTCTGATGTCATCATTATCACATCATCAGGTGCCCTGCCGCTTGGCGTTGGCGACCATGGACTTCCAACCATCTCTATCTCTCGTTGCACCCAGCATCTCCCCCACCCTCCTCATCCCCAGCCACTCTGCAAGTCCGTCCAGCATTCTCTCCCTGGGTCTACCCGGTGCTCTCTTTCCCTCCAGCTTTCCCGTTGTGACCTGGTGCTCCAAATCCCCCTTCCTCATAAAATGGCCTATAAATGTTGCTTGTCTTTTCCTAATCTTCCTTATCAGTGATCGACCTGTGTCTGCCTCCATCAAGACTGTCTCGTTTGTTTTCTTTGCTGTCCATGGTACTCTCAACGTTCTCTGAGAAACCACATCTCGGCTGCCTCAATCCTGCTCTGGCTTTGCTTGCTGACTGTCACGTCTCGCATCCGTACAACAGTATTGGTTCTATATAACACTCAAGGACTCTCTTTCTGATGTTAATTGATAGGCATTTGTTGGTAAGAATGCTTGTCATCTTCTTGAATGCTGTTTTGGCTTGGCCGATTCTGCCAGCTATTTCCGATGTGCATCTGCCGTCTGATGAAATGACCGTTCCCAGGTATTTGAACTTATTAACCTGTGTCAAGGTTGTGCCATTTGCTGTTATTTTGCATGAGGGGATTTCATGTTTTTTACTGATCACCATACTTCAGTCTTCCTGCTGTTTAGTTCCAACCCCTTACCTTTGCTTTCTGTTTCTAGTATATTCACAAGGTTTTGTAGGTCCCTTTCATTTTCTGCAATTAGCACGGTGTCATCTGCGTACCGAATGTATTTTCTGATGTAGGCTATACTATTTTAAAACTAGGCTTCTGCTGTCAACATGCTTTTTTTTTCATTTTTCTAAAATCAGTTTCAGATTTTAGAAAAAGGGCAATAACTGGTAAAGTGTAAGAAACAGAGGTCAAGACTTTCTTACTATCTTCCTTTTCGTAGAAAACATTGCAGAGAGAGAGAGAGAGGAAAGAGAGAGAGAGCAGAGAGAGAGACGAGAGAGAAGAGAGAGAAGAGAGAGAAGAGAGAGAGAGAGACAGAGACAGAGAGAGAGAGACAGAGAGAGAGACAGAGAGAGAGAGAGACAGAAGAGAGAGAGCAGAGAGAGAAGGACAGAGAGAGAAAGAGACAGAGAGAGAGAGAGGAGAGAGAGGAGAGAGAGAGAGAGAGAGAGAGAGAGAGACAGAGGAGAGAGAGAAGAAGAAGAGAGAGAGAGACAGAGAGTGAGAGAAGGAGAAGAGAGAAGAGAGAGGAGAGAGAGAGAGAGAGAGAGAGAGAGAGAAAGAAATTACTTTCCAGGTCACTGTGGTCCGGAAAAAATCAAAAAAAAAAAGTTAAAATTAGACACTATTTTTCCTCTTGGGACCTTGACCCTGGCATCATGACGTAAGGATTCATGACTCCTCCACAATTCACACTTTCGATTGAAATTTGATAAAGCTCCACCCAGAATTATTCATTTGACCGTATGTCGTATGGGAACAGGTTTCTGTTTTTGTTTACCTCCTTGATAGACTGAGTTGAGTGAATGATAGTGAGTGAGTGAGTGAGTGAGTGAGTGAGTGATTCAGTCAGTGGGTAAGAAGTTGAATGAGTGAGTGACTGAATAAGTGGATGATTGGTTGGTTAAACGATCGATCAATCTTGATTTGATTGTTTGATTTTATCGATCAATCGATTGATTGACTAGTATAGCATGTTAGATCAATCGATTGGTGGACCGATCGGTTGGATTGGTTGATTCATTGAAGAAAGATTAATCGAACGCAAAACAACCACAAAACAAGACAAACAAAACCACTTTTTGAGACATATACCTCGAATGCCATGTATAGACAAAGTCACACATCATGCCCCGTGAGTTTTCTTCCAAGTGAAGAGTTTTGGGCGACGACAATGTACAGAGATTCTGACTGAAGAAATCATGCAGACGTATAGAAAGCCTGATTTATTATAGCGTAGGTAAATGAAGTATGCAACTACAACGAAAGTCATCTATCCAAAAAAGAGATAATTACGTCTGCAGTGTCGCTTTTCGTTTTTCTTTTTTTCTCACTTCAGTGACTTTTTGTTTTACTGATACGTCGGATAGAAGAAAAAATGCCATAAGTCATAAGTGTCTGCCCCAGAAACCGAACTTTAAAATGATAACTTGGAAAAGAGAGAAGAAAGAGAGACGGATGGGTTGCGGCTACGTGTTGGTAAATGAATCTGAGATGTCCTGATATGAGAAACGATTGCCTTAGCATGATGCAGAGAGCTATCCGCCAATGGTTATAAGCAGCATTTCACAACGGCCCTCTCTCTCTGTCTCTCTCAACCTGTCTCTGTTTTTGCCGTCTGTCTGTCTGTCTATCTGTGTGTCTGTATGCCTGTCTCTCTCGATATGTTTGTCTGTCTGTCTCTTTCTCTCTTTCTATTCCTTCTCTCTCTCTCTCTCTTCTCTCTCTCTCTCTCTCTCTGCTTTCTTTCTTTTATTCACCTCTCTTCTTTCTCTCACGCTCTTTCTCTTACTCTCTTTACCTGTCTCTCTCTCTCCATTTGTCACACTCACTCTTTCGCTGTGCCTGTCTGTCTGTCCGTCTGTCTATCTGACTCTCTCTCTCTCTCTCTTTCTCTCACTCTCTTTCTCTCTCACACTTTTTCTCTCATTGTATCTCTCTCCCTCTCTCTCTCTTTCCCTTTTTCCTTCTCTCTCTCTCTCAGATACATAAATATACATGCACTTCATGCGTACCTTTTCAGTGACAACAACAACAACAACGACGACGACAAAGCTACAACAGCAGCAACAATAACAACATCGGCAACAATAACAGCAACAACAACTACAACGACCCACACCCACCACAACACACACACACACATCACACGACATCACACCACACACACACACACAACACACGCCACACCACACACACACACACACACACACACACACACACACACACACACACCACCACACCACACCACACACAACACACACCAACCACACAACACACATACACACACACCACACCACAACACACCACACAACACAACACTACACCACACCACACCACCCCACGTTGGGAATGGATTGTTTCGTCCATCCGAACTCTCTGTTATTCAAATCAATGTTGCATTTTATCCATGCTAAGTCTGATGGATGACTGCCTACAAGGCACTTTCTTGGGAACGGACCATAGCGTGTCCAAAAACAATGACAAGAAAGGCAAGATGAAACGAATGCTCATCGAGTATTCTGGAGTATGTTGTATCGCCAGTGCTTGACATTTGTCTGAATGGGTTGTCTGTTGTCTAAAAGAAAACTTTGAAAAATAGATCGTTCATTTCTTTCTTTTTTGGAACTTTTTGTGTACACTTCACATTGTTCCTTATCTATTTTTTAGTGTTTTTATTTCTGGAAACCTATTTCTATGTTTTCATATATTCAGTTATTTGTTCGTTCATTCATCCAGTCATTCATGCATTTGTTCGTTCGTTCGTTCGTTCGTTCATTCTAATAGTCAATCATCCATTGATTGATTGATTCATTGATTCTTTCATTCATCCATTCGTTATTTTCATTTTTTTTTTCGTACAGTCATCCACTCAGTGCTTCGTTCATTTATGTGTTCATTTATTCTTTACTTCGCTCGTTCTTTGTTTGTTCGTTCATTCGTTCGTTCATCATATCAATTGTTAATTTTCATTTATTGTGTTTGGTATTTGTCGTTCTTGTTGATGAGTTTGATTTATTGTTTTGTTTTTCTTAACTTTGCAATCCAGTGATACATTTAACAAACAAGAGAGAAGTGACTGCAACGTTTCAAATCGCTCATTCATTTACTGAAGAAAGCAATGTTTAAAACAATCACTTTGCTGCTTAGTCCACACATACACAAATGAAAAGGAAACATAGATAAACAAAGAAAGAATAAATGGATAAAGGATAAAGAGATAAATCCCAAATGTAGACTCAGTTCAGCTGAGTGAAAGCGCTGTTCTTCTCGGTACTGATGCTAATTTGAGGTCAGATGATACACTTGGCATGATTGTTTTACTAACGATCATTTTTTCATGATAAACGCAAAATTGAAAAGAGTATATGCCAGTTTTTATATATTCAAAGATTATCTGAAATATGCCTATAATGGACACAGATGCATTCCCTTGGTATCTATGACGTATAACGAATTTATAACAGTGTTGTTTAGGTACAAATCACCTGTAGAATAAGTAATGGCTTATTAACACAGAAAGTGACAGACATCATGAATATCTATTTGTTGATCAAATCTATTGTCTGTCTGCCTGTATATACGTATATGTATGTATGTATGTATGAATACATGTATGTATGTATGTATGCATGCATGTATGTAT
>CM060305.1:33565728-33588228 GCA_030674185.1 Monoplex corrugatus | reverse complement strand
CTGGAAGCATCTGTTTTAACAACTTTCGATAAACATACCGCACACGAGAACAGCAGATGTTTTTTTTCATTTTCTTCTCGTTCCTAACATTGTACTTGTATCACTGGAAAATATTGCCAAAATCAGTTTTGCACAGTCGTGATCCTGTCACTTTTTGTAAGGTACTAAAACAAACACTTAATTAAAGGAGGAGACGATGATAGACGCACAGAGAATGGGACCTGGAGAACGAACGAGACGAAGAAGAGGAGGAGGAGGAGGCATCCAGAGCTGTGTAGAAATGTTCGTCTACAAGATCATTAATTCAAATGTGTGATCCCCTTCCTTCTCCCCCTTCCCTAACACTCCCCCTCCCCCACCCCCTCGTCTGCTTCTCTATGTCTGATGAGGAAGAACGCACTTCATCAAACCAAGGGGTGGGGGGAACGGAACGGTAATAGAAGAAGGGAAGAGAGGAGACATAATCAATGCGTTCAAGTGCCAGCTGTCGAGGAGGTTGCAATTACTCAATCAGAAGAGGTGGGATCACTTTACAATGTCTTCAAAAGATTTTACCTTCAAGATTTATCAACTCCGCAATCATTAGGGGATGGGTTTTTTTTTTTTTTTGTCACTGTTTCAAAGACTGATTAAACGTGTGTCTTGACCCTATGAGACTACACGTAATCGATGAAACTCATTAAAATGAATAGTTTGAGCAGTTTTTGAGATTGTATCCCTGTTTCTGTAAGCATCACAGGTTAGAGACTGTAATATGTAGACTGTAAATTTTCTACCCCGTCACTCCTCCTTATATACTCATCTTCGTATGTTGAAGGTTATTAGTTAAAGCTAAAGATTTTCTTGATTAAATATCATCGTTTTTGGGTCCTTCCCACGCTGCCATACTTGCCCCAACCTTCAGCATGGTCAGAGGTACCAATGCACAGCTGAATAAAATGAAAGATCCACCATGAACTGTGTGAGTCATGCTTAAACTTTTGCAGTGAATTTAAACTGAACATATAAGAGATCTGTCTCTACGCCAGGGTTTCGGAAGGGCATTTTTTGTCATAGATTGGGTTCATCAATATTTATCATTGTATATCTTTTCACACATACACACAACACAGCACAGCACAACACAACACAACACAACACAACACAACACAACACAACACAACACAACACAACACAACACAACACAGCACAACACAACACAACGCAACACAACACAACACAGCACAGCACAACACAACACAACACAACACAACACACACACATCACACACACATACATACAAAACACACACACACTACACACACACACACACACACACACACACACACACACACACACACACACACACACACACACACGCACACACACACACACACACACACACACACACGCACACACACACACACACACTTGCCACACACGCATCTCTTCAGAGCAGTAATTGGAACTGATAGTGATAGTTATTGTTGTTGGGTGATTTGTTGCTGTTGCCTTTGTTTTTTGGAGAAAAATGAAAGATTATCAGAGTGGCTCTGCAATCTTGTTTTCTGTTTAGTTTAAATCATTTTCAAACCGAATGTATGTATACATGAACATAAGCTCTGCAATTCTCTCTGTCTGTCTCTCTCTTTGTCGCTCTGTCTCTCTCTCCTTTCTCTCTCTCTTTCTCCTCTCTCTGTCTCTCTCTCTCTCCTCTCTCTCTGTCTCTGTCTCTCCGTCTTTGTCTCTCTCTTTCTCTGTCCTTCTTTCATGTTCTTTCTTTCTCTCCCTCTCTCAGTCTCTCTCATCCTGACTTCATATTTTAACACACACGTGTACTCCCTCTCCTCCCCTCATTGTGCCCTTCCCTCATTGTCTTTCACTGGCACGCACAAACACGCACGTAAGCAGACACACACACACACACACACACACACACACACACACACACACACACACACACACACACACACACACACACACATACACACACACACACACACACATTTACTCACTCTTTTTCTACTTTTCTTCTTATTCTGTCTTTCTCGTACGACAGCGAGTGCTGTTACTCTGTACTTTCATGGTATACTGTGTTTTGTATCACCGAGTTATTGATGTATATACCGGTATATTTTTTTAATACTTTCAGTGCATGGCCGGTATGTAAATTAGTAACATCAAATTTGAAATTGGCTTTCAGCTGATACCTTCTACCGTTGTAGAATGGTGTCTCACTGACATCGTCATTGTCTCTATATGAATAAACACTCCCACTCCATGAATCAAGTGTTCGCATTTCTTTTAGTATCATGCGCACAAAGATGTACTCACTTATTTTATGGATGTCGTTAGGTACGCGCCTGTCTCTGACACACATTTGTGTGAGACATTTTTTCAGGCAGTAGTTTACTCATTAGCTACAATTTCTCTCTCTCTCTCTCTCTCTCTCTCTCTCTCTCTCTCTCTCTCTCTCTCTCCCTCTCTCTCCTCTCTCTCTCTCTCTCTCTCTCTCCTCTCTCTCTCTTTTTTTCAACACCTTCTATATTTCTTTCTTTTTTGTGCTTGTGTGTTTGTAATTCCTGCTTTTATAATTATTTTAATTTTAGGGTTATTTTTAAGTACTGCGTTTCACTTTTCTGTTTTCTGTTTACGTTATATATGTTATAGTGGTAGCAATGACTATCTGACAAGTCCAGTGAGACTTAGGCTTCTATCCTTGAGAAATGAAATATTTTAAAGTTTGAATTAAGTTTGAAGTTTCTTTCTTTTTTTGTTGCGTTATTTTCTTTCTATCAGTGCTCCCTCCCCCCTCCCCCCATCTGTCTGTTTCTTTTCCATCTTCGTCTGAGCACAACCTGATATCAACCTTCATGCATCAGATATTTGTGGTTTCGTGCATGTCCACGTGTGTGTGTGTGTGGTGTGTGTGTGTGTGTGTGTGTGTGTGGTGTGTGTGTGTGTGTGTTGTGTGTGTGCGCGCGTGCGTGTGTGTGTGTGTGTGTGTGTGTGCTGTGTGTTGTTGATGCCCGTGTGCGGTTTCGTATATGTATGTGTATGATATCGTGTTTTGTGGTGTTTGTGTGATGTGTGCGTGCGTGTTCGAGTGTATGTATATGCGTGTGTGTGCGTGTTGTGTTTGTATGTGATTGTGCACTCAAGCTCCAGCATGTCTTTACAGTGATGTATGACTCACTTTCCTTGCAGTGAGGATTATTTTCCTGAATTATTTTCCGAGGCTGTTGGAATCATCAGTTGTTTGCAGTGAGTCACAACAAACAAAGCAGATGTATGTGACATGTAGAGAGTTTTGTTTGTCAGTTGGTTTGCACCGAATGCTGCTGTTCCACTATCTGATGTTCACTCCAGTACAAGTGATTACAGTTTTTGATGCCAACATCACCTATGCTGCCTCGTCTCCATGCACACCTTTTTCTTTGATTTATTAATAACTAATTCATTTATTAGTAACGTAAGTCGGCGAGTGAATGAATCAGTGAATTCATTGATTCTTTTTCTTCTTCTTCTTTCTTCTTTTCTTCTTTTTTGTTCTTCTTCTTCTTCTTTTTTTTTTCTTCTTCTTCCTCCTCTCCTCCTCTTCTTCTTCTTTCTTCTTCTTCTCTCTTGTCTCTTCCTTCTTTTCCTTCCTTTTCTTCTTCTCTTCTTCTTTCTGTTCTTCTTCTTCTTTTTCTTCTTCTTCTTCTTCTTTCTCTTCTTCTCTTCCTTCTTCTTCTTTTCTTCTTGTTCTTCTTCTTCTTCTTCTTCTTTTCTTCTTCTTCTTCTTCTTCTTCTTTTCTTCTTTCTTTCTTTCTTCTTCTTCTTCTTCTTCTTCTTTCTTCTTCTTCTTTCTTCTTCTTCTTCTTCTTCTTCTTCTCCTTCTTCTTCTTCTTTTTTCTTCTCCTCTCTTCTTTCTTCTTCTTCTTCTTCTTTTCTTCTTCTTCTTTCTTCTTCTTCTTTTCTTCTTCTTCTTTCTCTTCTTCTTCTTCTTTCTTCTTCTTCTTCTTCTTCTTCTTCTTCTTCTTCCTCTCTCTCTCTTCTTCTTTTCTTCTTCTTCTTCTTCTTCTTCTTCTTCTTCTTCTTCTTCCTTTCCTTCTTCTTCTTCTTCTTCTTTCTTTTCTTCTTCTTCTTCTTCTTCTCTTCTTCTTCTTCTTCTTCTTCTTCTTTTCTTCTTTTCTTCTTCTCTTCTTCTCTTCTTTTTTTCTTCTTTCTTCTTCTTCTTCTTTCTTCCTTCTTCTCTTCTTCTTCTTCTTCTTCTTCCTTCTTCTTCTTCTTCTTCTTCTTCTTCTTCTTCTTCTTCTTCTTCTTCTTCTTCTTCTTCTTCTTCTTCTTCTTCTTCTTCTTCTTCTTCTTTCTTCTTCTTCTTCTTCTTCTTCTTCTTCTTCTTCTTCTTCTCTTCTTCTTTCTTCTTCTTCTTTTCTTCTTCTTCTTCTTCTTTCTCTTCTTCTTTTCTTCTTCTTCTTCTTCTTCTTCTTCTTTTCTTCTCTTTCTTCTTCTTCTTCTTCTTCTTTTCTTCTCTCCTCTCTCTCTTCTTCTTCTTCTTCTTCTTCTTCTTCTTCTCTTCTTCTTTTCCTCCTCTTCTTCTTCTTCTTCTTCTTCTTCCTTTTTCTTTCTTTTTTTTTTCTTCTTTCCTTCCCTCCTCCTCTTCTTCTTTTCTTCGTTTTCTTCGTCTTCGTCTTCCTGTTCTTGTTCTTCTTCTTGTTCTTGTTCTTCTTTTTCTTCTTCTTCTCCTATTTCTTTCATTCATCGTCAACATGGTCAGTCCACATCCGGTGATGCATGTGACTGTTTTGTTTAGTTCCTGCCAGACTGCTAGGAACCTTCGGTAGTCAGAGGAATTGTATATGTCTATGCGTCCTGTCATTTAGCTTGACAGATTCGAAATTGCTGAATAAATTTTCAACAGTTTGGTGGTTTAGGCTGGCTGATGAAGGTGTCTGTGTGCGGGGTGTGTGTGTGTGTAGCCTATACATATTAGAAGTTTAAAGGAAAAGAAAAAACTGTCGGAATACATCTCTAAAATGAAACTGCCAACATTGTATCGTTTGTTTCGTACCGTCAACATAAAATCGTAAGTATGATACTCGTAAATGTCCCTACAAGAAAAGTTTTAAATGTCGTTAACTTGATTTTTTTCTTCCTTGAATTCAGTCATGCCTTAAGAGTAACAAGTTAATGCATTTTTAATAAATGTGTGGATGAATCGAAAAATGGGTGAATGGCTGACTGGCTGGCTCTGGTTGGTTGGCTGGCTGGCTGGTGCTGGATGGATGGAAGGATCGATGGATGGATCAATGAATGAGATGGGTGTATGATCAGTGAACAGATAGAATGAGTAAAGGGATCAGTGGATAATCACACAAATGCGAACGTCTCGACAGAGTTGACTTGATGTATAAAATAATACATGCATGGATGCATAAGAATTATCATATTGATACACAAATGGATAGATGATAGGACTGATGGATGGGTGGAAGGGTGGATGTCCTTTTGGATGGATGGAACGATGAATAGTTAGATAGATGGATAGGTAGATGGCTGGACAGAGCAGATATGCACGCATGCATACAACATTGGTTGTTGGTTTTTTTGTTGTTGTTGTTGTTGATGATGTTGCTTTCTTGTCGTTTTTGTTGTTTGTTGTTGTTTTGTTTTCTTTACGTTCGTTTCCTCCTAAGAAATTTGAACTAGTTTTCCCAACCCTCTAACGTTTTTCATGTATCACTTCACCGTCATCAATTCTCAACTCGGTTTGCCCATACCTTTCCAACAGCTTGGGTTTCTTATAAAATGCTTAGTTTTGGGGTGTTTCCCTGTTGTGAGTGAGTGAGGAGATGAGAGAGAGAAGAATGTGTGTGTGTGTGTGTGTGTGTGTGTCATGTGTATGTGTGAGTGTGTGTGTGTGTGTGTGTGTGTGTGTGTGTGTGTGTGTGTGAGTGTGTATGTGTGCATGTTGTGCGTGCGTGTGTGTGTGTGAGAGAGTGTGTGTGTGTATGTAAGTGTGTGAGAAGCGCGCGCGTGCATGTGTGCGTGTGTATACGCGTGTGAGTGGTGTGTGTGTGTATGTGTGTGATATGTGAGTGTGTGTGTTGTGTGATGTGTGTGTGTGTGTGTGTGTTGTGTGTGTGTGTGTGTGTTGTGTGTGTGGTGTGTGTGTGTTTCATCGGTTCACTGGGGCATTGATTTTTTGTTACTAACGACTTTACCACAAGCTCATCTCTTTCCCATTTCCTCTCGCTTTTCCATGATATACCTTCGGATACGTTATTTGTTAAGGTATCAGGAAGACACAAACAGGCAGACAGACAGACAGAGCAGACAGACACACAGGCAGACTGACAAACAGACTTACGTACATGCCATTATCAAACTGACATTTTTCAGATTTATTCAGTAATGACTGAGTGATTTCATAAAGGCTATTTTGTCGGTTTTAAGCATGTTATACAATTTGTAAATCTGTCTGTCTAGCTTTCTATCTATATTTGTAAATCTATATGTGTATCTATCTATCTGTCTATCCATCTATCCATTTATCTATCTATCTATCTAGCTAGCTAACTAGCTAGCTATTTAGCTATCAATCTAGCTAGCTATTGAGAGAGACAGAGAGAGGGAGAGAGGAGGGAGAGAGAGAGAGAGAGAGAGATGAAGAGAGAGAGAGAGAGACAGAAGACAGACAGACAGACAGACCGACAGACAGACAGACACAGAAACGGAGACAGAGACTGAGACAGATATTAATTATGGGTTAAATAAGTACTGCGAAGATCCGCTGAAAAACTGCAAAACATCTCATTCACCAACACATTAACACACACATATACAAGGCAGTTTTGCCTCTCTTCGATCTCACTCATTTCCTCGTCAGTTCCTGTTTCTTTAGTTTTCAAATGAGCCGTGTTGAAGAAAGTAGGTCAATAGAAAAGTAGAACACAAGTTGGTCTCCACCCAACAAGTCTGGGACACCTGTTTCGATTTGTTACGGAACATTTACAAACAACCACAGAGAAAACATGTTTCGAGATGTCGTGTCCCTCCTCTCCTCTCCTCTCTCATTCCTCCAACATTCCTTTCGAAACAAGAATAAACACAAGTGATGAAACACATCAATACACAAATAAAAACAAGATCAAACCACCGACACAAATTTGTTCATCTCAGCTCTCTTCTGACCCATACAAGTTCAGTTTCTTCCCATCAACCATTCCGCCTGGAACTCCCTGCCTTCAACAGCAGCAGAGGCTCCCTCCTTGGTATCATTCAAGAAGGAGCTCAACAAAATCCCAGTTTAGACTCCCCCCCCCCCCCCGCCACCCGAACTAGCCTAGCGGTAAATAAAGGATAGGGTTGTGCTGGTCCAGGTCTAGACCTGGGGGTCGCTTTGATTACCGGATAAGCCTGTCCAGATACCAGGTTGGGCTGGTTGGGTCCCCCCTCCCCTCACCCCCCCCCCCCCGCCTTTTTTTTTCTCCTGCCGCAACACGCTGCCCCGGGAGCTGAACTCAGGAGTAAGCGGTTGGGGTTTTGAGGCCACCTTAGACCCCCCTCTATCCTTTTGTTGTCCCAAATAGACCTATTTTTGTGTTTTATTCTACGCCTCTGCGCACACAGGTCAACAATAGTCAAGGATGACGGCTGACTTTACATATTGATGATTGAGAAAAAAACTAAGCATAATGAATGGACAATTAAAGAGATAAATAAACGATCAAACGAACAGATAATAAGTGAATAGATAAAATATACACATAAGTAAACAGTTAAATAAATAAACAAAGAGATAAATAAATAGATAAACGAATAAATAATAATAAATAGCTACCTTACGCGCTCACTCTCTCATTTATTCACTCATTCACTTACTCACTCACTCACTCACTCACTCACTCACTCACTCACTCACTCACTCACCCACTACTGACTGACTGGCTGGCTGGCAGACTGAGCGACTGTCTGACTGACAGACAGACTGACTGATTGATTGATGACTGACTGAAGACTGACTAACTAAATGATAAGGAAACAGGGTGGGAACATTACTTACTCTTGATCCAGGTTGACGGCAAAACGAATGTCTGTACTTTTTCTAATTTCTGTATGATAAATCATGAAATATTCCACGTTACGAAACAATATCAAACACTCCTCTCCGAAGAAGTGTCACCAACTATGTTCGAAAAACAATAATTTTTGCACGGAAGATGCATCTTTCTTCAACGTAATCAGATTGTTTTTTATTTTCATGTATTTCAACATAGTGGTGGCACGGAGGATAAAGAGACATGTCCCATGCTGGGGAAACCATATCACTCTGGACGAATGCCTCACATATGGATTTCTGCAGTGAACAACTATGTTGTAATCAACGTGTCAAACAAGTAGCACGTTTTACACACACACACACACACACACACACACACACACACACACACACACACACACACACACACACATACACACACACACAACACACATCACACACACATACACACACGCACACAACACACATACACACACCCCACACACACACACACACACACTGACTCAACGAAAAGAGATAAAGAATGACATGACATGTATACATACACACACACACACACACACACACACACACACACACACACACACACACACTACACACACACACATAATATAGATATATATAGTATGTGTGTATAATACATATATATATGTAATACATAATATATATATATTTATATACGTATACACACACACACACACACACACACACACACACACACACACCACACACACACAACTACATAACAAATAATATATATATATATATATATATATATATATATACACATTATACTACATACATAAATGAGACGACATGTAGTTATCTTCCCTGTTGTGCGTATGTTTGTTTAACTGTTTCTCTTTCATTGTGTGTCAGTGTATGTGTGTGTAGTGTGTCTGTGTGTTTGTCTGAGTCTGTCTGACTGTTTGTCTGTCTCGGTACACACGCAAGTGCTCGCTCACTCAGCCACGCGCAACGGCACAAGTATAATGTCTGCCAAGTTCAAATTACGCGTAAAAGCAAACGATGTATAATTAGATAAATATTAGACAGGAAGTAAAGCTACAGAAAGGAAGGGAGGAGGAAAGGAATCAGAAGGGTGAGAACCAAAAGAAGAGAAGAAGAAGAAGAAGAAGAAGAAGAAGAAGAAGAAGAAGAAGAAGAAGAAGAAGAAGAAGAAGAAGAAGAAGAAGAAGAAGAAGAAGAAGAAGAGAAGAAGAAGAAGAAAAGAAGAAGAAGAAGAAGAAGAAGAAGAAGACAAGAAGAAAAGAAGAACAAGAAGAACAAAAAAGAAGAAGAAGAACGAAGAAAAGAAGAAGAAGAAAGAAGAAGAACAAGGAAGAAGAAGAACAAGAAGAAGAAGAACAAGAACAAGAACAAGAAACAAGAACAAGAAGAACAAGAAAACAAGAACAAGAACAAGAACAAGAACAAGAACAAGAACAAGACGAAACAAGAACGAACAAGAAGAAAAGAAAACAAGAAACACAAGAACAAGAAGAAACAAGAACAAGAAGAAACAAAGAACAAGAAGACAGAAGAACAAGAACAAGAAGAAACACAAGAACAAAGTACAAAAACAGAAGAACAAAAGAAACACAAGACAAAATACAAGAAGAAAGAACAGAGAACAAGAACAAGTAAGAATAGAGAACAAAGACACAAGAAAGAATACAAGAAAGAAGACAAGAAGAAACACAAGAACAAGAAAAGAACAAGAGAACAAGAAGAAACACAAGAAGACAAACAAGAACAAAACAGAAGAAGAATAAGAAGAAAAAAGAAGCAAGAAGTCAGAGAAGCAGTCAAGAAAGAAGAAAAAAATTACGTTTCAAGTAGAATCTAATGAGACTCTCAATAACTGAATTTTTGAAGCAGCTATCGTTCCACTACAGAGAAAGCAGTCTCTGTGAAGGTACCAGAGATTTTATAAGCAGGGAAAGGAGAAGAAGAAAAAAAAACTAAGCAAAAACAAACAAACAAAACAAAAAACAAAAAAATATGAAAAGAATAAAAAAAAAAACTAACAAACAAAACAAAACGAAACAAGCAAACAAAAACCAGGAAAATGAGTTTACGGGATATACGGTTCTGTGAACATTTCTGCTATTTCAAGTGATTGCTGTTTCAGTCTTAAATCTAATTTAGGGACTTTACAGTAGAGCCTCAGTTACCAACAGTTTTTTGTTTAAATCTAGTTCAAGTTCGAAAACATCTTGATGGCAGTAACCCAGTTTTAAAACAGTACGTTCCACATTTGAAAACCAGAGCAATATACAGTCTCTATCTGTCTCTCTGTCTCTGTCTGTATGTCTGTCTCTATGTCTGCATCCCACCCCCCCCTCTCTCTCTCTCTCTCCCTCTCCTGTTTTTCTTCCTTTTTCGTCGTTCTGAACCGAGTTTTCTCCATCTTCATCGTCGTCTTATCTTTCTTTCTCTTTCATTGCTCTTTTTCTTCTCCATCTTCTTCTTTGTCGTCTTCTTTTTCTGTGCTACAGCCTATTGATCATGTGGACAGTTCACAGCTCATTATAATATCAACTTTGTTCAAAATGAAAAAGAACCAACCTTATCAGTATGTCTACTCATACATAATATACGTCTTTGCAATGATAGTTTAGTATTTGTTTCATTTGTTTCTGCAAACCAAAGTGAAATGATGATTAAAAAAAAACAACAAAAAAACAAACAATATAAAAAGAAAACAAACATTCATCAAACCCATTTTAAATAAAACAAAATTAGCAATTGCCGTATCACAGTTGAAAAAAAACCCTTAGATAACTTGTAATGTTACATATAACCTTTTTGAGGAAAAATTAACATGAAACGACCACGACATATTTTTCTTCTTGTGTTTGTTATTTTTAAACGAAAAAAGTTACACAAATTGTCTGAAATCGTAATTACAATTGTTTTGCATTATTTAAACTTCAAAACACATAAAAATCATCAGCACGTTTTAGAAAGAAAGCAGACACATTTATGAAAAGGAAAGGATTTTGCCAACAGAATGAACCGAAGCGTACACGGGTAAGATGAATAGATAACAAACATTTCAATGTTGACAATATGTAAAAGATCATATCATGCGTCTGTCTTTACCAATGGAAAATACGTCAGCCATTTTTCTTTAAAAAGCGTGCGAACTCCAGGTCAGTTATGCCCCCTTTTGCTTGATGAAATGACTATCGAGCGGCGGCAGGAGCTTGGCAGTTGATTGTCCGGTGAGTGGTGAGGCATTTGTGCTCCGGCTCCCATCTGCACCCTCGTGGAGTTTCCTGTTAATCTGCTAACTTCTTGTTAATTGTTAACTTTTGTATGTTGTCTTGAACTTAGATAATGTCATAAATGAAGTTACATTTGGAAGCGTCTTTTTCCTCGAATTTTAAATTGTAAAGGTACTTTTTCTAGCTAGAAAGACAGTTAGGTGAAATATTGGAGTACTTTTTTTTTGTCAATACCAAAGAATACTATATTTTGAGTTAACCTGATAATTGCATGGGTAACATGTTTCGATTTAACAAATTTTCTATCATTTCCCAGAATCTTTTGACATATAAATACTTCGAAAATACAGGGTGTTTCAAAGAGAATACGCCAAAATCATTACGCAGTTTTTTCAGGTCTATAGCATTGTAGTGGACTGAATCAGTGGTTATTTGATAGAGTAGTTATCAAAGTTTGATTGGGTGTCAGTTTCACCGCTGTCGTTAGTATAACTTCCGGTGCAGCTGAATTGTGGGAAGATCAATCAAAATGGCGACTCCTCAGCAGAAGGCGTTTTGCGTGCTTGAGTTCGCGAAAACAAACGCCATTGTCACGGTGCAACGTGCTTTCAGAACAGAATTCGGCATTGATCCGCCCCATCGTGAGAGCATTCGACGGTGGGTTAGACAGTTTAAAGAGAGTGGGTGTCTGTGCAAAGGAAAGAGTCCTGGAAGACCACGTGTTACAGAGGAGCAAGTGGAGAGGATTCATGATGCATTTGAGAGCAGCCCACGTAAGTCCGTACGTCGAGCAAGTCTTCAGCTTGCCATCCCTCATACCACTGTCTGGCGTGTGTTAAAGAGACGATTACACATGAAACCATACAAACTAAGCCTCGTCCAAGCACTTACTAATGATGACAAGGTGATGCGGAGGACATTCTGTGAGTCAATGCTGGAGATGGAGGAAGGTGATGAAACTCTCTTTTCACGTTTAGTTTTTAGTGACGAAGCGACTTTCCATTTGAGCGGCACAGTCAATCGTCACAATGTGCGCATTTGGGGAACAGATCACCCACATGAAACTGTTGAGCATGAAAGAGATTCCCCTAAAGTGAACGTCTTCTGTGCTGTGTCTCAAGACAAGGTCTATGGTCCCTTTTTCTTTGAAGGAAACACCGTTACAGGACAAACCTATCTCGAAATGCTCCAAAACTGGCTATTCACTTTACTGCAAGCAGATTCGAATGACTTCATTTTTCAGCAAGATGGAGCACCACCCCATTGGCATCTCGGGGTTAGAGCTTATCTGAATGAAAACGTGCCTCAGCGATGGATTGGGAGGAGAGGTGCTAAAGACCTTGCTCTCTGTGCTTGGCCTGCCAGATCCCCGGACCTCACTGTGTGTGACTTTTTCTTGTGGGGGTATGTTAAAGACCAAGTTTATGTTCCACCACTTCCAGCAAGTATCGATGACTTGAAAGATCGAATAACAGCTGCAATCAACACGGTGGACCGTGACATGCTGAGGCGCGTTTGGGAGGAATTCTCATATCGGCTTGATGTTGTCCGCGCTGCCGGTGGTGGCCACATTGAGCACTTATAAAACATGAAATGAAACTTGAATGTATATACAACACATGTGTTCATGCTAGAGGTTTGTAATTTTTTTCGTTTTTGACACATCACGTGATGATTTTGGCGTATTCTGTTTGAAACACCCTGTATAATGGCCAATATTGTTGTTGTTGTTTTTTATTTCAAAGCAGACGGCAAAATGAAAAGCTTCACAAGCACCATTTCTTATAAGATGATATTTGTTCCAGAATATTGTGCATAAAACATATTCTAAAACCATTATTTTCGTGAAGACACGACGTATTGTATTACGTGAACAAAACTAATTCGAAACCTAATTATGCATTGGTGCTATAATAGTCCTGTCAGTTATTTTCTTCTTGGGCATGAAGCCAAACTTGTGTGTGTGTAGGAGGGGCGGGGGTTGAGGTGTAAAAGCATTGCATTGATTACATAAGCATTGCTGTCAGAGTCGGTTTATTTTATTTTGTTGGTGTCTTCATTTGCTTGATCTTATGTCTATTTGCTTCTTTGTTTCAGGAAAATAACGAACAAATTTAGAGAATCAAATAAGATTTTAAAAACCTGCCATGACTCAAATATGTTTTCTTTCCTTTGGTATCTTCTCTTTTTTTTCTTTGCTTGTTTATTTCTTTATATTTTATTTCTTTCAATAAATATTCTTTACCCCTATTCTCTTTCTTTAGTTTCTTTGTTATTCTGTCCATTCAATCATTCATTCATTCATTCATTCATTCATTCATTCATTCATTCAGTCAGTCAGTCAGTCAGTTATTAATTAATTAATTAATTAATTAATTCCTTCCTTCCTTCCTTCTTTCATTTATTCATTCATTCATTCATTCATTTGTTCGTTCGTTCGTTCGTACGTTCGTTCATATATTCATTCGTCCATTCGTTTGCCCATTTATCCTTTCGTCCATTGGTTGATTGATTGATTGGTTGATTGATCGATTGATTTATTCATTTATATACTATTTCATAGAACTGCAGTATCAGAGAAAACGGCAAAGCCAAGATATATAATGAAACGAGTTTACTTGTGTACCATTCAGTCATTCATTCATTTATTCATTCATTCATTCATTCAGTCAGTCAGTCAGTCAGTCAGTCAGTCAGTCACTCACTCAGTCAGTCAGTCAGTCGCTCGGTCACTCGGCCACTTGTTGATTCATGAATGAATGAAAATTTATATCGCGCAACAAAAATCTCCATGCTATAAAAGCATGCTCGCGGCGCACGGTGGGGGGGGGGGGGGGGGGGGGGGGGGGGCACAAAAACAATTCCACACAGCCTTTGCACCAACATTCATAAAGGCATTCAAGGTATTCACATTCAAATAAGCAATCCCATACAACATTAGAAAAAGTGTGTATTGAGACTAGATTTAAAGGATGAATGAGTCTTTTTCTCCCTGATGCTCATGGGAAGCATGTTCCACTTGGTAGGGGCAAGGTATTTAAATTCTCGCTGACCATATCTTTTGGTTTTAACATCCCTTGTCCCAGGAACATGAAGAAGAGACTTGGAAGCAGATCTCAGACTGCGAACAGGTTTATATTCAGAAAGAAGATCTTTAAGATAAGAAGGACTACTAGAGTTGAGTGCACGGTAGGTGATAGTTAGTAGTTTGTGATTGATGCGTTGTTGAACTGGGAGCCAGTGCAGATTCCGTAAGATGGGAGTTATGTGTTCAGTCTTCCTGCATCTAGACATTACTCTGGCAGCTGCGTTTTGTACAGCCTGCAGACGCTGTATTTTCACCTGAGGGAGACCAGCAAGTAGACTATTACAGTAGTCTAATTTTGAGAGTACTAGTGTGACAGCAACAGTCTTAGCAGCTTGAATAGTCAAGTACTGGCGGGCTTTACCAAGAGATCGGATATGGCAGTAGCAAGTTCTGATGATTGAATTGATCTGATCACGCATCGAGAGATTAGCATCCAGAAACACTCCTAGTGTTTTTACTTTCTTCGAGAAAGGGATGTCTGCACTACAGACCGAAAGTGAAGAAAAAGGGACAATTTCCCTTTTAGGAGCAGTTCCGACCAGCAGAACTTCAGTTTTCTCTTCATTCAACTTCAACCGGTTTGCAGACATCCAATGTTTTATTTCCAGACAGCACAATTCAACATTTTTCTTTGATTCAAGAGCGAGAGTATTGTCGGAGGGAAGGCGGGAATAGAGTTGGGAATCATCCGCAAAGAAATGAAAGTCAACATTGAACTGTTCAATCAGAGAAGCCAGGGGTCTTGTGTATAGAGAGAAGAGAAGAGGTCCGAGGACCGATCCTTGCGGAACGCCTGTAAGAAGAGGTGTTTCTTTGAATATGAATACCGGACAAGAACTTTTTGAGATATCTCAGAAAGATATGAAGTGAACCATAACAAGACAGTTTTGTTCAGGCCGATTTCAGTGTGAAGACGCTGCAAGAGAAGGGTGTGATCCATGGTATCAAAAGCAGCGCTCAAGTCTAGCAGAACAAGAATGGCATTGTCACCATGGTCAAGAAAAGAAAGGAGGTCATTTAATATGCGGAGAAGTGCAGTTTCAGTACTATGTCCACATTTGTACGCTGACTGGAACTTCACTTCGAGATTGTGTGAGACAAGATGTGCTGTCAACTGATCCACAACGGCTCTCTCTATAAGTTATGAAAGAAATGGCAAGTTCGAAACTGGACGGTAATTATTTAGGATCTCAGGGTCTAAACCAGGCTTTTTGAGTAGTGGTTTGACAATAGCTTGCTTAAGAGGTTTGGGTACGGTTCCCGACTGAAGGCTGAGATTTATGATTTCCTGAATTACAGGAAGCAGAATGTCCGAAAATTCTAGAAGGAGTGTTGTCGGAATTGGATCTACAGCTGCAGTGGTTGGTTTGGACTTATACAACAGTTTCTGGATGGTTTCAAGTGAGATGGGCTCAAAATCAGACATTGCATCAGGACCACAAGCAGAGGATGCAGCAGTTAGATTGTGATGAATTTGTGGGAAAGTCTGCATGATTTTCTGAATCTTGTCAAAAAAGAACTGAGAGAATGCGTTTGCAGCTTCTTCAGAAGGTAGATCAGGAAAAGTGGTCATGTCATTCGTTCATCCATTCATTCGTTTTTTTCCTTCGTTCGTAAGTTCGTAAAATGAATTATCCTTCCATTCATCCACCCACCATCCATGCATTCACATATTCCTTCCTTCTCTCATTCGTTTCAGCAGTGTCAGAGGAAAGAAAGAAAGAAAGAAAGAAAGAAAGAAAAACAAAAAAGACGACGAAGGGTCATGTTAATGAGTTTTTTTTAGCAGCGTGGCACTGATACAGCTGTTTCGGGGGTGTGTCAGGATGCAGACCTACCTAGCAGATACACCCTGAATGTGTGTCAGGAGGGTATCCTTATCTATCCGAACCGGAAATTGCAATAAGCGACTGTTTCCTTACCCGTCTTAGTTCTTTATCCTGTTGCTCTTCCCCCTGCACTTAATATGCTGTTGATGACATGCGCGCGCGCGCGCGCACACACACACACACACACACACACACACAGATGACACACACACAACACACACACACACACACACACATACATGCACATGCACAGACACATACACAGGCACACAAATACACACACACAAACATTCAAACACACACACACACACACACACACACGCGCGCGCGCGCGCACACGCACACACGCACACACACACACACGGGCACGCGTGCGCCACGCACTCGCGGGCGCATGCATGCACATGCTCTATCTTTCTCACTCTCTCTCTCTCTCCTCTCTGTCTCTCTCTCCCTCTCCCTCTCCCTCTCTTCCCTGCATCGTTTCTTTTTGCTCCCTCTCCCTCCCTCTCTCTCTCTCTCTTTCTTTCTTTCTGTCTCTCTGTCTATGTTTCTGTGTCTCTATCTGTCTGTCTGTCTGTCTCTCTCTCTCCCTTTTTCTTTGTCTCTCTTTGTCTCTCTTTCTAGTGCTCTCTGTGTCGGCCTCTCTGTTATTGTGCATCGTGGGTGGCCAATTCTATGAGCTTGTTTCGCCAAACTCATGTCTTGTTGTGACATGCAATTCTTAGTTTTTGTGTTTATATTTTTTTCTAAGCCGTTTATGTATATATATGTATATATATATATATATATATATATATATATATATATATATATATATATATATATATATATATATATATATATATTATATATATACACTACGCACAAAAAGTTAAGGATCACTTGCACAAAAATTCATAACTTTCAAAATAAGAAAGCCAATGCTTTGAAGTTTGGCAAACATTTAATTCCATGCTTTAGTGATAACGATACACAATTGCCTTCAATTTCGAGCAATCGTTTGGTGTGTACATTTGATCAAAGTGGGTACATATCGAAATTTGATTTCCCAAAGTCATTGAAATCACAAGACAGGGCATTCTGATGCTCCGAAAAGTTCAGTAATGCGTGTAACCGCCATGGCTGTTCTGGCACTCGACGCAGCGAGTCCTCATCGAGTTGACCAGGTTGGTGAAGATCCTCTGTGGAAGCGCCTGCCACTCAGCCTGCAGCATCTGGTAGAGGTGTTGGGCATCCCTGGGAGGGGGGTGGTTGCTCCTCACTTTGCGATCCAGCTCATCCCAGAGGTTCTCAATCGGGTTGAGATCGGGACTGCATGCTGGCCACTCCATTCTGTTGACTCCAGACTGCTGCAGGAAGTCGTTGACCACCCTTGCCCTGTGGGGGCGAGCGTTGTCATCCTGGTAGACAGCCGTCGGTCCCATCTGCTGCAGTGTAGGCACAGCCAACGGTCGAAGGATCTCATCCCGGTATCGGAGGCCAGTCAGGTTACCCTGTACATGATACAAGGGTGTTCTGTGGTGAAGGCTGAAGGCCCCCCAGACCATTACAGAGCCTCCACCAAAGGCCACCTTTTCTTGGACAGTGGTGTCAATAAAGCGTTGCCCTGGGCGCCTCCAGACCCTCAGTCGGCCGTCGTTGTGGTTCATGGTGAAGCGTGATTCATCACTGAACAGGACCTGGGACCATTGCTGACGTGTCCACCTCACGTGACGTCTGCAGAAGGCGCGGCGTGCTGCCCTATGGGCTGGAGTTAAGCGTGGCCGTACAGCTGGGCGACGAGAACGGAGGTTAAACCCATGAAGGCGGTTCCGTATGGTCTGCTGGCTGATGTTGATGTTAGTAGCCACCCTCAGCTGCCTTCGAATGATGCTGGAAGAGGCTGTTCTTGTCTGCAGGGCTTGTCGTTCAATGAGACGATCTTCACGTGGGTTTGTCTTCTTCGGTCGACCAGATCTGCGTCTTTCATGGACCCTCCCAGTGGCTGTGAAGCGTTGAATCAGTCTGACAATGACCGAGATGGACACCTGAAGTCGCCTGGCCACTTCTCGCTTGGGAACACCATCTTGGAACCATGCAACAGCTCGTCCCCTCTCAAACTCGCTCAATTTTCGTCGTGGAGGCATTGTCAGATCAGGCCAACTACTGGTGGAATGTCTTCTTATAAAGCCAAGCAAGAGACAGCATCTCACACATAAACAGCAGTGCTTGCACGTGCAAAATGGTTTTTCCATCTGGCTTGTGCAATGTGTTCAGGCAGAACGTCCAAAACAGGGTCCTTTTCGCAAGTTTCCGCTTTTCGTTTGCGCCAAGCTCAGTAGTAGAGAATCCCGTGGATGCCCAACACCTCTACCAGATGCTGCAGGCTGAGTGGCAGGCGCTTCCACAGAGGATCTTCACCAACCTGGTCAACTCGATGAGGACTCGCTGCGTCGAATGCCAGAACAGCCATGGCGGTTACACGCATTACTGAACTTTTCGGAGCATCAGAATGCCCTGTCTTGTGATTTCAATGACTTTGGGAAATCAAATTTCGATACGTACCCACTTTGATCAAATGTACACACCAAACGATTGCTCGAAATTGAAGGCAATTGTGTATCGTTATCACTAAAGCATGGAATTAAATGTTTGCCAAACTTCAACGCATTGGCTTTCTTATTTTGAAAGTTATGAATTTTTGTGCAAGTGATCCTTAACTTTTTGTGCATAGTGTATATATACATATATAACCTATATATATTTATATATTATATATGCATATACATGTATATATATATATATATGTAATGTATATATATCATATAGTCAGACAGACAGATATATAGATAGACAGATAGACAGATAGACTTTAAAAAAGCAAACATGATCCAAAGTCTGCTATCGAAGCAAAGAAAACCTAAAATGACAGTCTTGAAAGACTAGATATTATGTGTCTACGAGAGAGAGAGAGAGGGGGGGGGGGGGAGAGAGAGAGAAAGAGACGGAGAGTAGGAAAGAAAGAGAGAGAACTAAGAGAGAGAGAGAGAACAGAGACAGAGACAGACAGACAGACAGACAGAGGCAGGCAGAGACGGACAGACAAAACAGACAAACAGACAGCGACAGAGAAGAAAGAGAGACGTCCATGTGTATGTGTGTATATTTGTATCCTCGCACACTCGTACGCACGAGAACTCCTTCAAAAGCGTGTGTGGATAAGCGCATGGATGTTACCATAAATGGACCCGTTTTATCAGCACAGTTTATAAAAAAAGTAAGAACTGACATGTAAAATATACAGAGGGTAAAATGTTATGACACCAGCGCTTCAAACCATCACATTATTACCAGAGCCTGTCATCTACCCAACTTTTGTAACAAAAGAAAGTGACACAAGTGACAAAAACCATATGAATTTGGCCACGTTCTCACCTTCCTAATGTTGTTGCTGTTTTTGTCATGTAATTACTCAGGCCCTTTTCTGCAAGATACCAGCAGGTATTTCTTTGTTACCAGATGTTCATTCCATGCAAAAAACACTCTCTTTGAAATTCGCGTCTGTCTGTCTGTCCGTCTGTCTGTCTGTCTCTCTCTCTCTGCCTCTCTGTGTGTCTGTCTGTCTCTCCCTCTCTCTGCCTGTCTGCTTGTCTGTCTGTCTGTCTGTCCTCTATCTCTCTCTGTGTGTTTGTCTGCTTGTCTGGCTGTCTGTCTATCTGTGTCTGTCTGACTGTCTCTTTCTGTGTGTGTGTGTGTCTTTCTCTCTCCTTGTCTGTCTCTCTGTCTGTCTGTTTCTCTCTCTGTGTCTCTCCTTCTGTCTCTGTCTGTCTGTCTGTTTGTCAGTCTGTCTGTCTGTCCTGTCTGTCTGTCTGTCTCTCTCTTCTCTCTCTCCCTGTATTTACTGCTGGGGAAATTGCCTTCTGCTCGGATGAAGATAGGTGATAATGTTCCCTCACTTCCTTTAATATCAATTTCGCCCTTTGCTATTTTTGATAATGGAAAATTATAGAGAGAAAGTGATTATTCTTGTACTATTCCTGTTGCTGTTGTTGTTGTGTTGCTGTTACTGGCACCACAGCTGCTGTTACTACTGCTACCAACCACTACTACTAGTAAAACTACTACTACTACTATACCCCACTACCACCACCACACCACCACCACAGCCATTCTACTACTGCTGCTGCTGCTGCTACAAAAATAACTACCACTACAATTAATACTACAGTAGTTGCTGCTGCCAACAGGATTATCTTGGATTGTAGAAATATCAGCAGTAACGTTCTTTTAACATCACTACTGTTGTTGTTGCTGCCAACTGTGTCATCAGCAATGGTAGAAATATCAATAGTAACATTCTTTTAACGTTCTTGTCATTATTTTACTTTTTGTAAGTTGGTGTGGTGGTAATGATAAAGATGCTTGTGCACTGCTGTTGGTGTTCATAATACTGACGTTGACCCTGACGATAAAATGCTTTGACAACAATTTTCTTTCCAATGTTGATAGGAGTTATGTTTTGAACGACCGCTTGTTAACATGCATATCAAGACAACACAGACAGATATACAGTCAGAGAAAGTCTAGTCAGAGAGAAAACAAATACACACGGACCAAGATGCAACCAAAATGATAAACAGCCAAGGACATATTGAGGCAACTGGATATTTTTCACTCAATTACACATACTGATCGAAGAATGATGTATGGCGCAACTATAACCATTGATGCCAAGATTTGACATTTCCTCAGTCTAAACGAAGCTGAAATTGTATCCTTCCTGAGAATTTGTCATAGAAATGAGAAGTTCTGGCAGTTACTTTGAACTCAGTAAGCTTGTTAACGTTTATGAGAATCATATTTGTCATTCTGGAGGAAGAGAATGGATGTGACAGAGAGGTTGATTCGGTAGAATTGCGTAGTATTGAAATGAGGACCACACTCCTGGATTGGTCTGAAATATCCCGATGACAGAAAAAAAATTGAATAAAAACTAGCTTTTCAATATTCTCAACAATTGATATTGCATGACGAAAAAGAATAATTTCTGCCTGCTGACTTACATACATCTGTCCGTCCGTCTGCAAAGAAAATGTGTCGTCAAGAAGCTCTTGTGTACTATTCATTAAATTGTTTTTATATTTGTATATTGAGCCAACAGTTTGCCATAAAGCATAGCAGTAAATATGCACATTTGATGGGATGTACGATTTGTGGCTATATCACCCAAACAACCAAGTCAAATAGTACACGAATCAGCATCTGATAGCGAACAAACCTAAACGAAGGAAACTAGCAACAGCTTAAGTCATGCAAATGACTATACATTTATACAGTTCAGAATTTATTTCAGGTTCACAAAGTAATCTCGAAATAACCGACAGTGCCAACTGATTGGTTAGCTATGAAAAGGGAGGGGAGGGGGGAACGAAGGAAAACACGCCAATGAAAATCATTTTGTGGATATCTATTAATGTATTCAAGTAACTTTTACTATGGAATTCGGATTATGATTCATGCAAATAAACACCTAACACCATGTACTTTAGACTATATAGGAAACGAGCATAACAAAACTAGTAAAGAAAAACTGTTAACGTATTTTGAGCGAGTTTTTCCTTCCACTCAGTTCCTTTCTCACTACAAAGCAGAATACTTGGTTTAAAATTTTACGTTTTTTCTTCTTCTTGTACGTGCCATTCGAATGAGAATAGTTTTAATTGAAAACAGACGCAAGGAGACAAGGGCATTATGGAAGTGCATCCTAGTAATCTGAGTCACTTGACACTTGACGAAGATAGCAACAGACCCCCCTTGTCTCAGTGCCACAAGGAGGTAGAGATTAAAACAGCAGACATACTGGCGAAGAGGATCAAGCAAAAACGGAGAAAGAATGCTTTGAAAAGCGTCACCAATAACAGAAACAGCACGAACAAATTCAAAGGAGAAAAAAATATGCAACCAACGAAAACAACCGCTACAGCACAACTATATCAGGAACAGAAATTGCAAAATATCCCAAATCTTTAACAACGAAAGAAGACAACAACAAAGAACAAAATTGTTCAGAGAGCTATGCCATTGAGAAACCAATAATTCGTTCAAGTAAAAGATGTTTTGCACATTAAGAAAACATGCTCTACTCTTTTTTTTTTTCATAGTGGGCTGGGGAGGGGATCAATTATTATTGAGGAATGGGCATGTAAGATTATGTTATTGCTTCTTTATATTACACATTTGTCTGACTGTCTCTCTGTTTGCTTGCTTGTCTGTCCGTTTGTTTTTTTGCCTGTATGTGAATGAAACATGCACGAAGAGAATCCTAAGGTGCTTGTGTATTGATGC
>CM060305.1:33555728-33560728 GCA_030674185.1 Monoplex corrugatus | reverse complement strand
TCTCGCTGGTTCTGACGATCCATTTACTTTTCATTTGTGTAGTACGTGATTATTGTAAACTTCTATCGTTACCATGTGCGGGGTTAAAGTGGTTGATCAAGACTGTGCGTGCTGGAGACTTTGTATGGGTGTTTAAGGGGTAGAGAGCAAGGGTAGTGGATGGTGATGGTGGTAACAGAGACTGGAAGTGGGGTGAGGGAGGTGGAAAGAGAGGAGACTGATGACAGTATGGTGGTGTGTGTGTGTGTGTGTGTGTGTGTGTGTGTGTGGGTGTGTGTGTGTGTGTGTTGTGTTGTGTGTGTGTGTGTGTGTGTGTGTGTGTGTGTGTGTGTGTGTGTGTGTGTGTGTTCTGGGTGAGTGTGTGTGTGTGTGTGTGCGTTCTGGTGAGTGAGTGAGTGTGGTGTGTGTGTGGTGTGTTGTGTGTGGTGGTGTGTGTGTGTTGTGGTGTTGTGTGTGTGTGTGTGTGTGTTCGCGTGTGGTGTGTGTGTGTGTGTGTGTGTGTGTGTGTGTGTGTCGTGTGGTGTGTGTGTTGTGTGTATGTGTGTGTTGTGTTGTGTTTCAAATTTCAAACCACTTTATCAATCAAGACAGCTAGCATTAGTTCCTACTGGACCTGTCTTTCAATCTAGTTTTTTTGCTAGTCTACACATATAGATATGGATGCATAAATATTATACATGTGTGTGTGTGTGTGTGTGTGTTGTGTGTGTGTGTGTGTGTGTGTGTGTGTGTGTTCGTATGTATGTGTGTATGTGCGTTCGTATGTATGTGAGTTTATATATATACACACGTGAATACATCTATCTATCTATCTATCTATCTATCTATCTATCTATCTATTATCTATTATATATTATCTATCTATTATCTATCTATCTTTTCTTTCTATCTATCTATCTATCTATAATGTCTATCTATCTATATCTATATATATGTATATTATCTATCTATCTATATTCTATCTATCTATCTATCTATCTATCTATCTATCTATCTATCTATCAATCTATCTATCTATCTATCCATCTATCTATCTACTATCTATCTATCTATCATCTATCATCTATCTATTATCTATCTATCTGTCTATCTTATCTATCTGTCTATATCAATCTATCTATTGATCTATCGATCATATCTACTATCGATTTCCATATATGTGTGTGTGTTGTTGTGTGTGTGTGTGTGTTGTGTGTGTGTGTGTGTGTGTGTGTGTGTGTGTGTGTGTGTGCACGCGCAATTCGTGCGCGAGTCGCGAGAGTGCGTGTCTGTGAGTTGTTGTAAAACAACCCTCGTCTTTATCCATTGAGATAACAAAGGTGCCTGATACAACTTCCTGTCTTTATTAGCATTGTTACGTGTCAAGATACAGTGTGTCTCCTTGTCTTTCTGCTAAGTAAACAAACAACACTGAAACAAACTGCTTCCAGACGTGAAAAACAGAACAATGCAAAATTCACATTAAACGTTACAGACAATGGGAGCGCCAGTGTTAAAGATGGCAATATCATTTTTTAACATTGTAAACCCCGTTTGTTTCTGTTCATTACATGTTCTTGTCTGTTCTCAGAACACACACACACACACACACACACACACACACACAAAATCAGTAGCACGCATGTACCCATTGCAACAAATATATGTGTATCCCATTTCACGTCTTGTTTGCCATAAACTTAGGCGTTAACCATTCCACGGTTACAAATAGGCAAGGAGTCTTAACCTTTCTATGAGAGAGAGAGAGAGAGAGAGAGAGAGAGAGAGAGACAGAGACAGAGACAGAGACAGAGACAGAGAGACAGAGAGACAGAGAGAGAGCGAGAGGGAGGTAGACAGAGACAGAGATACACAGGGAGGGAGGAAGACAGAGACAGAGAGACAGAGAGAGAGAGACAGACAGACAGAGAGAGACAAAGAGACAAAGGGGACAGAGAGACAGAGACAGAAACAGAGAAGACACAGAAACAGAGACAGACACAGAGACAGGGACACGCAGGGAGGGAGGGAGGGAGGGAGACAGACAGATAGACAGACAGACAAACAGACAGACAGAGAGGCAGAGAGAGACAGAGAGACAGAGAGACAGAGAGACAAAGAGAAGACACAGAACCCTACGCTGAAAAATATATCCCGACAAAAAAGAACAATTATTGTGACATTTCGCGCACAATCTATGAGCAAAGTGTCACAGCATTCGTTCGTTCTTTATTTCTTGAATACATTATCTTTTATTCATTGTTTGTTTGTTTGTTGTTTTTGCTTTATTCTACTACAGTCTATCAATCTTGCTGGCAAATATGTTACATACTGTGTATATGTTGTTAGTCCTGCCATTGAAAAACAGACCATTTACAAACTACGTTAGGATCAAATTCAAGCATTTGTAACTTATACGTGGCAGGATAGCTTCCTGAAACATAATAAACAGACATAAGTTAGTCTCAGATATTATGTCTCTCTTTCATTATCATTGTCATTATCATTAGCTTTGGCATTAGCACTGTCTCTGTCTCTCTCTCTCTCTCTCTCGCTCTGTCTCTGTCTGTTTGTCTGCCTGCCTTTCGGTCTGTCTGTCTGTCTGCCTCTCTGTCTCTGTCTGTCTGTCTGTCTGTCTCGCTCTCTCTTTCTCTGTTTCTCTCTCTCTCTCTGCCTGTCTGTCTGTCTCCGTCTCTGTCTGTCTGTCTGTATGTCAGTATGTCTGTCTGTCTGTCTCTCTCTGTCCGTCTGCCTGTCTGTCTGTTTTCTCTCTCTCTCTCTCTCTCTCTGTGTCTCTCTCTCTCTCCCCTTCCCCTGTATCGGTAGCATAAAACCATCCAGTAATACATAAAAAAAATCACCATTTTCGGTTGTTGTTTTTTTGTGTAATGATACGCTTTAAATTATAGGCATGAGATGCACACCAGGAAGAAAAAAACACCGAAAGAAAGAAAACACACACTTCTGCTTTCTGTTTACCAACATAATGTAAAACGCACACCACAGTTGATTTTTTTAACTGCCTAGGGAAGATAATATAAACAAGCAAGCAGCAGCAAAAAAATAATCTAAAACAGACAAAAGCACCCACAACACGCTGACAGCGTCAACATGAAGACGGTGATTTAAGAACATGTAACGAGGATAACGAAAGAAGAAAAGAAGGAAGAATTAAAAAGAAAAAAACACAGAAAGAAAAGAGAGACAGGGAGGGAACACCTCAGAAAATGTACAGTTGAATACAAAAGCGTACGTCATAACAAAGAAAGACATAGAACGAAAAAGAGAAAGACAGAGAGACAGAGAGAGAGAAAGAAATAGAGGAGAGGGCAGGGTTTGCTTCAGGATATGTGTTATGTAAAGCAAAATTACACGTCACATGCAAAAATAAGAGACAGAGAGAGAGAGAGAGAGACAGACAGACAGACAGACAGACAGAGACAGAGACAGAAACAGAGACAGACACAGACAGAGACAGACAGGCAGACAGACAGACAGAAACAGAGACAGACAGAGACAGACAGACAGAGACAGAGACAGACAGACAGACAGACAGACAGGCAGAACCAGAGCCAGAGCCAGAGGCAGATAGACAGGGACAGTGACAGAGCGACAGAGAGCGACAGAGAGAGAGAGAGACAGGGAGAGGCAGAGACAGACAGACAGAGACAGAGGCAGACAGAAACAGAGACGGACACAGACACAGACAGACAGACAGACAGACAGACAGAGACAGACAGACAGACAGACAGACAGACAGAGCCAGAGGCAGAGCCAGAGGCAGATAGACAGAGACAGTGACAGAGCGACAGAGAGAGACAGAGAGAAGCAGAGACAGAGATGGCTGCAGAGTACATGTGATTTAAAGCAATGTCATACGACAAATTAAATAAAGAAACAGCGGTACAGACAGAGAGAGAGAGACAGAAGGAGAAAAGACAGAAACTGAGAAATAGGAAGGAAACAGGAGATAAAAAAAAAGACAAAAAAAAAAAAAAGACACAGGTTGAAAGAAGAGAAAGAGAACGAGAACAAGAACAGAAGAAGAAGAAAACAAGAAGACAAACCGGCAGGTACATGTTCATTCATACAGACAGATTAAAAGAACAAGGAGGGAGAAGAAGAACAATGTTCATGTTTTAAATAAGTGGCTTGATCAGAATAACGTTTGTTTTCTTCTTCTTCTTCTTCTTCTAAACTTCCAGTCTTCGTACACAGACAGCCTACACACATCTGCAATTACACTACAGAACTCATGAAGGTATCTACGTTCATACAAATGAACTTTGATAACACCACGACGATATCAAAATTAGAATATCAGAAGTAAATGGAAATGGAGAGGGAGGGGGGGGGGTGGAGAGACACAGACTTAAAAACACAAACAGGCGGGCAAGCAGGCTGATAGAAATATCAAGGAGATATGAACAAAGAAAGGCAGACGCTCAAAGACAGAGAACGGACACCTGACTGTGACTGACTATTGCTGAGGTGCAGAAAGAGAGTACAGTGGCAAACGATCACACCGTTTCTCGTTTACCTCACTTCTACATATAACTAAAAGCGAAGAGGAGCTGGGGCAACAACGCAGTGTATGCTTGCCTGCAGGGACGATGTGCCAGCGGGCATATCTTTCCTGACTACAGAATGGGTCCTGACATTTGGATCACAGGTACGGCGTGGTAAGTAGAGCGTGGAAGGTTGCTTCATCCGCAAATAAACAACTAGACATACATACATACATACATACATACATACATACATACATACATACATACATGCATACATACATACATACATACATACAGACAGACTAACAGACAGACAGACAGACAGACAAACAGATAGACACACAAGCAGAGAGGCAGAAAGAAAGAAAAAGAAATAGAGAGAAGGAAAGAGAGAGAGAGAGAGAGAGAGAGAGAGAGAGAGAGAGAGAGAGAGAGAGAGAGAGAGAGAGAGATAAATAAGTAAATAAACGATCGAATGAATAAATAAATAAATAATAAGTAAATAATAAT
>CM060305.1:33543228-33550728 GCA_030674185.1 Monoplex corrugatus | reverse complement strand
ATCAACACCAGTAACTGGGAAAACTTTCTCATCAACATCAGTAACTGGGAAAACTTTCTCATCAACATCAGTAACTGCGAAGACACTTTCATCAACATCAGTAACTGGGAAGACATTATCATCAACATCAGTAACTGGGAAGACACTTTCATCAACATCAGTAACTGGGAAAACTTTCTCATCAACATCAGTAACTGGGAAGACATTATCATCAACATCAGTAACTGGGAAAACTTTCTCATCAACATCAGTAACTGGGAAGACATTATCATCAACATCAGTAACTGGGAAAACTTTCTCATCAACATCAGTAACTGGGAAGACATTATCATCAACATCAGTAACTGGGAAGACACTTTCATCAACATCAGTAACTGGGAAAACTTTCTCATCAACATCAGTAACTGGGAAGACATTATCATCAACATCAGTAACTGGGAAGACATTATCATCAACATCAGTGACTGGGAAGACATTATCATCAACATCAGTAACTGGGAAGACATTATCATCAACATCAGTAACTGGGAAGACATTATCATCAACATCAGTAACTGGGAAGACATTATCATCAACATCAGTAACTGTGAAGACATTCTCATCAACATCAGTGACTGTGAAGACATTATCTCGCATCAGAATAAGCCTACTACTGCAGCATACGCATAGTACAGTCACACCGAAACAGCGCAGAATGGTTACTAGTCAACAGTAGAAGGACCGACGGATGTAGAACCCAAGGCTCCATGACTCCTTCCCGTTCAATACCTGTGGAAGAACATGTGTCTACAGGATCGGTCTTGTATCTCACATGAAGACTAATACCAGGCGAACAGGACCATTCAGCCCACTTAACCGCCACACACAGACACAGACACAGACACGCAGACACAGACACACAGACACACACACAGACACACACTTACACACACATACACACATATGTATACATATGTATATACATGTATGTATATGTATATATATATTTATATATATATATGTATATATGTATATATACATTTATACTCTCTCTTTATATGTACATTTAACCTGCATTGGGAAAGACTATGGTTATTCATATTAGCAGCCAGAGCGGAAAAATATACGAACAAAACTTAATAATTCAAGCCATGATCAGATTCATATTTTAATGTTGATAGGGAAACTTTGTTTCGTACTAGGTATAATACAACAAAATAAGTTTCCAATTTTAATACTGTCAGGCCTGTGCTTACTCATTTATTTATAAGATTTCTTAGAAAACGAAAAGCAAACAAATGAATAAATAAACAAATGAAGAGATGTATAAACAACGAAATGCATACATTAACATTACAGAAATAAAAACAGTTGATAAATATGTAAGTATCGTCTCTGCGTTTGGTGATTTTTTCAGTAACCTTGTCTTGACTTCTACTTTATGTTCTTTTTGTAATTATATTATAAATAATCAGAGAATGTGTGAAACGCAGACGCCTAAACGGACTTAATCAAAAGCAAACGAAGTGATACCAGCCATAAATAAGGAAAAGCTTACTCTTGGAATCCCGAAATATTTGGCAATGAAGCTTTTTCGTGCTCCTACTCTCTTCGACTAATCTACGTATTTCTTTTACAAGAGAAGTTTCTGTGACCGTGAGTTCTGAACAGCTGACGTTTTGCTGCAACTGTTGGGAGGGAAGGAAGGCGGTGAGAACATACACACACCTGTGGTTCTGTCTATCTTACTTGTATTTCCAGTCAGATCGTGGTATACCTATAGTCGTCATGTATTTTGTAGTGTAAACAGCACCATCAGCCATGAGCAGAATCGGTTCAGCGAAAGTCTGGAGAGGGCAGAGCACTCTTTTTTTTCTATGCGAACACACTCGGAGCAAGCTGAAGAAACAAGACTTTCTTATGGCATAATTCAAAATCGCGTTCTTTATAGTCTGCAAAATGTTCCTTCTTGACAAGTTTCTGACCCTTAGTCATCATTATCAGCATCATGTGCCCTGCCGCATGGCGTTGGCGATCATGGCCCTCCACGCAAATCTCTCCCATGTTGATGCAAGTACATCTCCCACCCTCTCTGCCTTCTTCCACTCTGCAACTCCATGCAATTTTCTACCTGGGTCTATCTGGTGGTCTTTTTCCCTCCAGCTTTCCTGTTGTGACTAGATGCTCTAATTTTTATGCCTCCTCAAATGTCCTATAAATGATCCCTGTCTTTTCCTAATCTTTTTCATTAATGTTCTTTTTGTGTTTGCCTCTTTCAAGACTGTCTCGATTGTTTTCTTTGCTGTCAATGGAACTATTAACGTTCTTCTTAGAAACCACATTTTAGCTGCCTCAATCTTGTTTTGACTTTGCGTGTTGACTTCCACGCTTCGCATCCGTACAACAGTAACACTGAAGAACTCTCTTCTGATGCTAATCGATAGGTATCTGTTGGTAAGGACGCTTTTGATTTTTTTTGAATGCTGTTTTAGTTTGGCTGATTCTGCTGGCTATTTCTAATGTGCATCGGCCGTCTGGTAAGAAAGGTGTTCCCAGATATTTAAACGTATCAACTTGTCTCAAAGTCGCGCCGTTTGCTGTGAGCTTGCATGAGGGGATTTATGGTGTTTTACTGATTACCATGACTTAAGTTTTCTTGGTGTTTGATCAGGACTGCTTTCTATTTCTATTATAGTATAACGTATAAAGGATACATTTCTTTTACATCCTTACGAGGAGTCAGCCTATCTACTCATTGAAAGAGTGTGATGGTGAAGACAATCTCTGGCAAGGTCCATATTTCCAACGTACAGCGAACGTTGACCACATAAGTCTTAAATCAAGCTTATCTGTCTTTATTTAACTTCAGAGACAAACACCCACACAAACACACATACACACACACACACACACACACACACACAACACACACACACACACACACATACACATACACACACACCCCACCCCACCCCACACACGCACAAATCATCGTCTCTGAATAAAGCTCAAGTAATATTCCCCTATTACTAATAATACTCACAGACGACAAAAGTCAATACGACGTCCGGCCTGTCCATTACTGATGTTACCAAAACGCTGCCCAGACTCCGAGTAGCAAAGCAGTCTCGCAAGTCATCATACAAATTGACTGCCCAGTGTGGGCACCAAACCGGTCAGTCACCTCTGCCGAATGGACACTGTACATAACAGGAAAGGTCCCATAGGTTATTGACAGACACATTCCAAGTCGTATAGAGCAGCAGGTGATTACTCATCTTTTGTGTCATTAACTTCAGGGCAGAACGTGGCAAAGTCCGGACTACCTTGTCTAAACATAAAGAGACGAAATCAGCGTTAGAACTAGATGCATGCTAAGTTGCACACGTGGGTGCAATCACGCGCGTGCAAAGACACTGTCTCGTGCTCGCGCGCGCGCACACATACAGATACACACGCACGCACACATGCACACACACACACATACACACACACACACACACACACACACACACACACACACACACACACACACACACACACACACACACACACACACAGAGGTATGAACCATCATCATCATCATCAGCAGCAGCAGCAGCAGCAGCATTATCCAGCATCGTTATCATCACCGTCATCATCACCATTGTCATAACCATTGTCATAGTCATCGTCGTCAACACACACCACACACCACACAACACACACACACACACACACACACACACACACACCACATCCACACACACACGTACACGCACACGACACACACACACATTACACACACACAGAGCACCCCCAACACACACACACGCACAACACACAGAGGAACACACATGACACACACACAGAACAGCACACACACACAAACACAGCACACAACACACACACACACACCGTCTAATAGCACATTTCTTCTATCCTTTTCAATTCAAATAAAGATACTATTGAGGATTGGAAAACCGTGTTGAGGTGGTCACTCTGTGTGTGTGTGTGTGTGTGTGTGTGTGTGTGTGTGTGTGTGTGTGTGTGTGTGTGTGTGTGTGTGTGTGTGTGTGTGTGTGTGTTGTGTTTTGTGTGTGTGTGTGTGTGTGTGTGTGTGTGTGTGGTGTCTGTGCCTGTGTGTCTGTGTGTCTGTGCCAGTGTGAGTATTTGTGCATATGTTTGTGTGTACATACAGTGACACACCAGACAATATACAGCGCCTCTTGACTCGCACCACTGAGTGTTACTCGGACATTAAGAACTGGATGACGTTCAACAAACTTCAGCTTAATGATAACAAGACAGAAGCTATCCTCATTGGCACCCGTCAGAAACTTTCTCAGCTGCCTCCTCTTTCTCTCCCATTATGTAACACATCGTCCCAATTTCTGATTCAGCTAAAAACCTTGGTGTCTGCGTTGACTCTACCCTCTCCATGAACAACTTTGTTTCTCAAACTGCCAGATCTTGCTACTATCACCTCCATCGTATAAGCCTGATCAGGAAGTATCTCTCTGTCGAAACAATTGCAAAACTCGTTCTCTCCTTCATAATGTCTCGCATTGACTATTGCAATTCACTCCTGTCTGGTCTTCCTGCCTCCACCATTCACATCCTGCAGCGCATTCAAAACAATGCTGTACGCCTTGTACTCAAAAAGAAAAAAGCTGACCACATATCTCCTCTCCTGGCACAACTTCACTGGCTCCCTGTATCAAAGCGCATACAGTACAAACTAGACACCATGTGCTACAAAAGCCTCAATAACGCAGCCCCCGATTACCTGTCAAGCCTGCTTGAGATCTATGTTCCCTCACGTACCCTCCGCTCTGCCTCCGATCCTCTGACTTTTCGCTTTCCACGCACTAAGCTCAATACCTATGGTCCACGAGCCTTCTCTGTTTCTGGTCCACTCTCCTGGAACAAACTTCCTCTCTCAGTCCGTCAGCAACCTACTTTTGTCTCCTTCAAGTCCGCTCTCAAAACTCACCTTTTCTCCTCTGCATAAAATCCTGACCTCACTCAATCCCCTCTGCAGCCTGTCTCTACTCGGAGGGGAATCACATTGTAATATGTAATTGTATATAATATGCTCTCTATAATTTTCCATTGCTTTTATTCTTTCTCCCTATTTATAGCCGTGTGCGTGTGCGTGTGCGTGTGCGTGTGTGTGTGTGTGTGTGTGTGTGTGTGTGTGCGCGTGCGTGCGTGCGTGCGTGTGTGTCTGTTTTAGCGCTTAGATTTGATTTTATCAAGATTTTGCGCTATATAAAATATTGTATATTGTATTGTATTGTATTGTATTGTATGTGTGCACACAATCATATGCGACAGTGTATGTCAGAACTTTTGCTACCATTTTTATTAGATTACCACATGTGTTCTTCAGCATAGACAGTAGTGCCGAGTGCATGATGTCCAATAGATTGGACAAACTGACCCCCCTCTCGAGAGATATATGGACATGTTTTTTTTTTTTTTTTCTATCATGATAAGCCCATATTCAAGCTGTATACAAATTTTCATCAATATATTGGACTCCTATCATATGTCATGCATTAAAGGGTTAAATCAAAGAACGAACACACACACACACACACACACACACACACACACACACACACACACACACACACATACACAGACACACACACAGACACACACACACACAGACACACACACACACACACACACACACAGACACACACACACACACACACACACAGACACACACACACACACACACACACACACAAGATCAATAAACATATTAAGCAAACCCCACATGCTACCTACCAGTAGTCTACAGAATTACCTGCCAACCACTGTCAAGTCAGTTTCGACAGCTACAGCCACAGGGTTCATTCAGTAAACTGAGGTCAGTCCCATCTCTCTCCCCGTGTGTGTGCCTTCAAGGTTTAACAGTATAACAGTAACTTGAGTACAAAATGCCCTCTTCACCTCATCCCAAGGTACTCGTGCACACATCTTTCTATTGTCCATCTGTCAGTCCGATGATTAGGCTGTCTGAGCCAACCCATCAACTTTTTGATTAGCTTATTGTTTTTGTTCTCTTACACACACGCACACACACACACACACACATGCGCAAAATATATTTATAGATAGATAGATAGATAGATAGATAGATAGATAGACAGACAGATAAATAAATAGATAGACAGATAAATAAATAGATAGACAGATAGATATATAGACAGACAGGCAGATACACACAGATATATAGAGATATAGGTATAGATAGATATACAGAAAGATAGATAGATAGATTAGATAGACAGACAGATAGATAGATAGATAGACAGATAGATAGATAGATAGATAGACAGAAAGATAGATAGATAGATTGACACAGATAGATATAGATATAGATAGATGAATAGACAGACAGATAGACAGACAGAGAGATAGATTATATAGATAGATAGATAGATAGATAGATAGATAGATAGATAGACAGGTACATAGATAGATTGTAAAACGCTTTGTGTTTGATGAAAAGCTGTACATAAATGTCCAGTTTCCATATAAGTGGTATACATACATACATACATACATATACACATACATACATACATATCCTTGATCTGTCTGCAGCCTTTGATACCATTGATCATGGTATTCTCCTTTCTAGACTTCATCATACTTTTGGCATCTCTGACATTGCTCTGTCTTGGTTCACTTCATACCTATCAAACAGAAAACAAACCGTTCTCATCAATGGCACTTACTCTCAACCTGCATACCTGACCTGTGGTGTTCCACAAGGATCTGTCCTTGGCCCTGTTCTTTTCACTCTTTACACCTCCCCCCTGTCCACCATCATCAACTCCCACTCTATAAAACACCACTTCTATGCTGATGACACCCAACTTCAAGACAGTGACTCACCTGATAATATACAGCGCCTGTTGACTCGCACCACTGAGTGTTACTCAGACATTAAGAACTGGATGACGTTCAACAAACTTCAGCTTAATGACGACAAGACAGAAGCTATCCTCATTGGCACCCGTCAGAAACTTTCTCAGCTGCCTCCTCTTTCTCTCCCATTATGTAACACATCAGTCCTAATTTCTGATTCAGCTAAAAACCTTGGTGTCTGCATTGACTCTACCCTCTCCATGAACAACTTTGTTTCTCAAACTGCCAGATCTTGCTACTATCATCTCCATCGTATAAGGCTGATCAGGAAGTATCTCTCTGTCGAAATAATGTCTCGCATTGACTATTGCAATTCACTCCTGTCTGGTCTTCCTGCCTCCACCATTCACATCCTACAGCGCATTCAAAACAATGCTGTACGCCTTGTACTCAAAAAGAAAAAAGCTGACCACATATCTCCTCTCCTGGCACAACTTCACTGGCTCCCTGTATCAAAGCGCATACAGTACAAACTAGACACCATGTGCTACAAAAGCCTCAATAACGCAGCCCCCGATTACCTGTCAAGCCTACTTGAGATCTATCTTCCCTCACGTACCCTCCGCTCTGCCTCCGATCCTCTGACTTTTC
>CM060305.1:33513228-33518228 GCA_030674185.1 Monoplex corrugatus | reverse complement strand
AAGCAAAAACTTAACCCTTTGACTCACTCCCCTACCCTATCCACCTACTTCCTGCAGGAAGCTGGTGGATAGGGTGAGGGAGTCAAAAGGTTAAGTTTTCGCAATTGATGAGTGGAGTGTGGGAGTCAAAGGGTTAAGGAAAAAAGGTGATGGCAAGAAGAAAAGAAAGAGGGAATATGAACGAAAACATGAGAGGATGTTAGTCAAGAAATCCGCTTTCTGATCTACAAGTGGTGACAGTCAGTAACAGAAACACTTCACTACATTGCTGGACGATATGCAACAATCTGTAATGGTCATAACTTTGCTAAAAACAAAAAAACAGGTTGGGTGGATGGGTGAGTGGGAGGGTAGGGAAGCGCAGGGGACTTGCAGTGACAGAATGGATGACATTGATAAGGTGTGCAAAAGAACAACAGTAGAGTAGTTAAGTAGTTAAACTCAATCAAGCCAGTCTACAAAACCACCCCTTTCATTAAGTTTTCAAAGTTACGTTGAAACTGAAAAACAAAATCATTCAAAAAGAAAAGGAAAAGGAATGGCAGGAAAAACAGCGGACTCTTTCAATCGTAACAACGGAATGGATGCAGAGAAAACGGGGAAGCAAATGAACCCATAAAACGGAGGATGGTGGGGTGGTGGTGATGGTGGCTGCATGGGTGGGCAGGGAGAGACAGACCCAAGCAGATCTGCAGCTAAATAAGCAGACAGAATGAAGAAGAAACAGAAACTGTGCAGCAGCGAGTGGTGAGTAAACAAGAACATGCGCCATACCCTGCAAAACATGCACATTACAGTGACAGTTATAGACACAATCCATCACATCACCAGATGGGTTGTTAACATGCAGTAATGGCCATAACTCCGTGGGAGACAGGGTGGCAGCGATGAAACGGGGGGAAAAACTGTCAGAGTGGTAAGCTGGAAGGTAGGAAGACACAGAAAGGAAACAAAGGTGAAACTGATGGCTCCATGTCCCTGTGTTAACGATGCTGGTCCTTTAGTTAGAAGGTTACGGTTCGATCCTGTTTCAGGTTCATTTTACATAATTATGGCCTGCTTGAGTATCGCTGGTGGGTAAAAGGTGTGGAGATGTTTCCCACACACCCAAGTCAATATCTGTGCAGACCTGTCAGCGCTTCAACCCTCTTCCCGTGTGTTATCATCATCATCATCATCATCATCATCATCATCATCATCATCATCATCATCATCATCTCATCAAGTGCCTTGCCACATGGCGCTGGCGATCATGGCCCTCCATATGTATCTATCCTTTGTTGCCGCAAGCACATCTTCCACCCTCTCTGTCTTCAGCCACTCTGCAAGTTCGTCCAATATTTTTTTACCCTGGGTCTACCTGGTGTTCTCTTTCCCTCCAGCTTTCCTGTTGTGAACAGGTGCTCTAATTCCTCTTTCCTCATAAAATGGCCTATAAATGTTGCCTGTCTTTTCCCAATCTTCCTTATGAATGATCTTCTTGTGTATGCCTCCATCAAGACTAACTCGTTTGTTTTCTTTGCTGTCCATGGAACTCTCAACGTTCTTCTCAGAGACCTCATCTCGGCTGCCTCAATCTTGCTATGTCTTTGCTTGTTGACTGTCCACACCTCACAACCGTATAAAATTATCGGTTGTATATAACATTCAGGAACTCTCTTCCTGATGTTAATTGATAGGCATTAGTTGGCTAGAATGCTTTTCATATTATTCCCGTGTGTACGCTCGCAGAACATCAAATACGTGCGTGAACGAACAAACTGGAAGCTATTGTTGTGGTCAGTGACTAATGGAAACATGCATTCACCCCGCTCCATGAACAGAATACAGCTCTGTATTAAAAACAGCCCGACCGTACATGTAAAAGACCACTCGTCTATATATGTATGTATATAGATAGATATATATCCATTATAATACACGCTGGATCGCAGCCCTGAGGGAGGAAAAGAACAGAAGAAAAAGGAAGGAATGTAATGGCAGAGTGGAGGTGAGAAAAAACAAACAAACAAGCAAAAAAACAAAAAAACAAAAAACAAAAAACAAAAACGATAGGAATTGAGAGACGAATGACAGCAGAGATAAAGTGTGGAATGGAAGGAGACACAAAACTCACATTAACACACACACACACACACACATACAGACATACACACACACACACACACACACACACACACACACACACACCACACACACACACACACACAGAGACACAGACACAAACACACACTACCACACACACACGCACAACACACACACACACACACACACACACACACACACACACACACACACACACAGAGACACAGACACAAACACACACTACCACACACACACGCACACACACACACACACACACACACACACACACACACTACCACACACACACACACACACACGCACATACAGAGACACAGACACAAACACACACACACGCACACACACACACGCACACACACACACACACACACACGCACACACACGCACGCACACACATACACACACGTTCGTGCACACGCACAGAGAGAGAGAGAGAGAGAGAGAGAGAGAGAGAGACAGAGACAGAGACAAAGACAGAGAGACAGAGACAGAGACAGAGAGAGATTGAGTGAGACAGAAACAGAGACAGAGAGAGGGAGAGTGACAGAGACAGAAACGGAGACAGAGAGAAACTTAAAAGAGAAAAATTGCAATAGACAGGCATACAGTCAGATGTACAGCTGTATAGTTAAGCAGATAGGGAGTCTAACATGAAGACAGAAGATATATATATATATATATATATATATATATATATATATATGTATATACATACACATGCCTATATATGTATGTATGTATTATATATGTATACATATATTATATATATATATACATATACAGAGAGAGAGCGAGAGACAGAGAGACAGAGAGACAGAGAGAGAGTAGAAAAGAAGACGAAGAAGAAGAAGAAGAAAAAGAAGCAACAGCAACAACACCAACAAGAAGGTCACAAAATGAATAGCAAGCGTAAGAAGGAAGAAGAAAAGTTAGAGCTATAAGGAGGGGTGAAAGGAAGAGGACACCAGTAAGACAATGGCATGAAATGAGTGAAGAAAATGGAGAATAAAACAGAGTTGGACTACGATAACAAGAAAATGAGACAGGGAAAAAATAGATGAATTAGATAAAACTGTCAGGAGACCATAACTTTGTGAAATCCCTCTTTCCACCCCTTCCCCCATATCAAGATCCTGTCAGCACATAGCTTTAGCAAAGGCTCAAAAGGCCTACCAGATAACTGTAGGCAGATTTGATAGAGCGCATATGGAATAGTCAGAGCCTGATGAATCCCTCTAGTACAAGATCTAAACTTCATATGCCAAGGGAGAGGGAGAACAAGAAAGAAAAGATAAAGAGAAAGAAGAAGAAGAAGAAGAAGAAGAAGAAGAAGAAGAAGAAGAAAAGAAGAAGAAGAGAGAGAGACAGAGAGATTGTGTGCTACTGCAGTAGTGCATATTCTACAGGGTATAGGGCATGTTCTTGCTTACGCATCACTCACTGCTGCACAGAGAGACAGAGAGACAGAGAGAGAGAGAGAGAGAGAGACAGAGAGAGAGAGAGAGAGAGAGAGAGATACAAAGAGAGAAAAGGAGAGAGGGAGAGATTGAGAGAGAGAAAGACAAAGAGAGAAACCAAAAGAGAGAGAGAGATTAAGAGAAAGAGAATGAGTGGGAGAAACAGACAGATAGAAGACGATGAAGAAGTGATAGCGATGATGTGAAAGGCGAAGAGACGGGCGATAGGTGACCAGGATATAATTGTGCTAGTAGACCATCCATCGTGGAATCATCGACAACAGGCATTGTGCAAACAGGCAGTGAACATTTTCTGGAACAGCTGCACGATTTCCTACTGACAATGACCTAAATATTTGCTAAACTCCTCTGCAACATCGTTGTTATCATGGCAGTAATTGTTAATTTTCGACGAACGTTGGTTTGTTGATAATACACGATTCCTTGTTCTCTTCTTGGCTTTTCATCAGCCCCTCCATTCTTTTATGTACATTTGTTTTTCTTCTTCTACCTTTGTTCGTTGTTGTTAAACTAAAAGAAGGGGTGTAAAGAACAGGACACGAGTAAGACGATGGAATGAAATGAGTGAAGAAAATGGAGAATAAAACAGAGTTGGACTACGATAACAAGAAAATAAGACAGGGAAAAAAATAGATGAATTAGATAAAACTGTCAGGAGACCATACTTCATGGAATCCCCCTTCCCACCTCTTCCCCCATATCAAGACCTTAGCAAAGGCTCAAATGGTCTACCAGGTAAATGCAGGCAGATCTGATAAAGCGCATATGGAATTGTCAGAGCCTGATGAATCCCTCTAGTACAAGATCCAAACTTCAAATTGCAAGGAGAGGGAGAACAAGAAAGAAAAGAGGAAGAAGAAGAATTCTGAAGAAGAAGAAGAATTCTGAAAAAGAAGAATTCTGAAGAAGAAGAATTCTGAAGAAGAAGAATTCTGAAGAAGAAGAATTCTGAAGAAGAATTCTGAAGAAGAAGAAGAAGAATTCTGAAGAAGAAGAATTCTGAAGAAGAAGAATTCTGAAGAAGAAGAAGAAGAATTCTGAAGAAGAAGAAGAAGAAGAAGAAGAAGAAGAAGAAGAAGAAGAAGAAGAAGAAGAAGAAGAAGAAGAAGAAGAAGGAGAATTCTGAAGAAGAAGAATTGCGAAGAAGAAGAAGAAGAAGAAGAATTCTGAAGAAGAAGAAGAATTCTGAAGAAGAAGAAGAATTCTGAAGAAGAAGAAGAAGAATTCTGAAGAAGAAGAAGAATTCTGAAGAAGAATTCTGAAGAAGAAGAAGAATTCTGAAGAAGAAGAAGAATTCTGAAGAAGAAGAAGAAATAGAAGAAGAAGAAGAAGAAGAAGAAGAAGAAGAAGAAGAAGAAGAAGAAGAAGAAGAAGAAGAAGAAGAAGGAAAAAGAGAAGAAGAGAAGAAGAAAAAGAAGA
>CM060305.1:33498228-33505728 GCA_030674185.1 Monoplex corrugatus | reverse complement strand
TGTCTTTTCCCAATCTTCCTTATGAATGATCTTCTTGTGTATGCCTCCATCAAGACTGACTCGTTTGTTTTCTTTGCTGTCCATGGAACTCTCAACGTTCTTCTCAGAGACCTCATCTCGGCTGCCTCAATCCTGCTATGTCTTTGCTTGTTGACTGTCCACACCTCACAACCGTATAAAATTATCGGTTGTATATAACATTCAGGAACTCTCTTCCTGATGTTAATTGATAGGCATTTGTTGGCTAGAATGCTTTTCATATTGTTCCCGTGTGTACGCACGCAGAACATCAAATACGTGCGTGAACGAACAAACTGGAAGCTATTGCTGTGGTCAGTGACTAATGGAAACATGCATTCACCCCGCTCCATGAACAGAATACAGCTCTGTCTTAAAAACAGCCCGACCGTACATGTAAAAGACCACTCGTCTATATATGTAACATCAGGAAGAGAGTTCTTGAATGTTTTATAGAACCAATACTGTTGCACGGATGCGAGGCGTGGACAGTCAGCAAGCAAAGCCAGAACAAGATTGAGGCAGCCGAGATGTGGTTTCTAAGAAGAATGTTGAGAGTTCCATGGACAGCAAAGAAAACAAACGAGACAGTCTTGATGGGGGCAGACACAAGTAGATCACTCATAAGGAAGATTAGGAAAAGACAGGCAACATTTATAGGCATTTAATGAGGAAGTGGGATTGGAGCACCTGGTCACAACGGGAAAGCTGGAGGGTAAGAGAGCACCTGGTAGACCCAGAGAGAAAATGCTGGACGGACTTGCAGTGTGGCTGGGGACGAGGAGGGTGGGGGAGATGCTAGGGGCAACGAGAGATAGAGGCAGATGGAAGTCCATGATCGCCAACGCCATGCGGCAGGGCACCTGATGATGATAATATATATACATGTATATATATATATATATATATATATATATATATATATATATATATATTATAATACACGCTGGATCGCAGCCCTGAGGGAGGAAAAGAACAGAAGAAAAAGGAAGGAATGTAATGGCAGAGTGGAGGTGAGAAAAAAAGAAAAACAAAAAACAAAAAACGATGGGAATTGAGAGACGAATGACAGCAGAGATAAAGTGTGGAATGGAAGGAGACAAAACTCACATTAAACACACACACACACACACACACATACGCACATACAGAGACACAAACACAAACACACACACACACACACACACACACACACACACACACGCACGCACACACACACGCACGCACACACACACACACACACACATGCTCGCGCGCGCGCACAGAGAGAGAGAGAGAGGGGAGAGACAGAGACAGAGACAGAGACAGAGACAGAGAGACAGAGAGACAGAGAGAGACAGAGACAGAGACAGAGAGACAGAGACAGAGACAGAGAGAGATTGAGTGAGAAGACAGAACAGAGACAAGACAGAGAAGGAGAGTGACAGAGACAGAAACGGAGACAGAGAGAAACTTAAAAGAGAAAAATTGCAATAGACAGGCATACAGTCAGATGTACAGCTGTTATAGTTAAGCAGATAGGGAGTCTAACATGAAGACAGAAGATATATTATATATATATATATATATATATATATATATATATATATATGTATATACATACAGCTATATATGTAGTATGTATATATGAAATATATAATTATATTATATATAGAGAGAGAGAGAGAGAGAGAGAGAGAGAGCGAGAGACAGAGAGACAGAGAGACAGAGAGAGAGTAGAAAAGAAGACGAAGAAGAAGAAGAAGAAAAAGAAGCAACAGCAACAACACTAGCAAGAAGGTCACAAAATTAATAGCAAGCGTAAGAAGGCAGAAGAAAAGTGAGAGCTATAAGGAGGGGTGAAAGGAAGAGGAACCAGGAAGACAATGGCATGAAATGAGTGAAGAATATGGAGAATAAAACACAGTTGGACTACGATAACAAGAAAATGAGACAGGGAAAAAATAGATGAATTAGATAAAACTGTCAGGAGACCATACTTTGTGAAATCCCTCTTTCCACCCCTTCCCCCATATCAAGATCCTGTCAGTACATAGCTTTAGCAAAGGCTCAAAAGGTCTACCAGATAACTGCAAGCAGATTTGATAGAGCGCATATGGAATTGTCAGAGCCTGATGAATCCCTCTAGTACAAGATCTAAACTTCATATGCCAAGGGAGAGGGAGAACAAGAAAGAAAAGATAAAGAGAAAGAAGAAGAAGAAGAAGAAGAAGAAGAAGAAGAAGAAGAAAAGAAGAAGAAGAGAGAGAGAGACAGAGAGATTGTGTGCTACTGCAGTAGTGCATATTCTACAGGGTATAGGGCATGTTCTTGCTTACGCATCACTCACTGCTGCACAGAGAGACAGAGAGACAGAGAGAGAGAGAGAGAGGAGAGAGACAGGAGAGAGAGAGAGAGAGAGAGATACAAAGAGAGAAAAGGAGAGAGGGAGAGATTGAGAGAGAGAAAGACAAAGAGAGAAACCAAAAGAGAGAGAGAGATTAAGAGAAAGAGAATGAGTGGGAGAAACAGACAGATAGAAGACGATGAAGAAGTGATAGCGATGATGTGAAAGGCGAAGAGACGGGCGATAGGTGACCAGGATATAATTGTGCTAGTAGACCATCCATCGTGGAATCATCGACAACAGGCATTGTGCAAACAGGCAGTGAACATTTTCTGGAACAGCTGCACGATTTCCTACTGACAATGACCTAAATATTTGCTAAACTCCTCTGCAACATCGTTGTTATCATGGCAGTAATTGTTAATTTTCGACGAACGTTGGTTTGTTGATAATACACGATTCCTTGTTCTCTTCTTGGCTTTTCATCAGCCCCTCCATTCTTTTATGTACATTTGTTTTTCTTCTTCTACCTTTGTTCGTTGTTGTTAAACTAAAAGAAGGGGTGTAAAGAACAGGACACGAGTAAGACGATGGAATGAAATGAGTGAAGAAAATGGAGAATAAAACAGAGTTGGACTACGATAACAAGAAAATAAGAAGGGAAAAAAATAGATGAATTAGATAAAACTGTCAGGAGACCATACTTCATGGAATCCCCCTTCCCACTCTTCCCCCATATCAAGACCTTAGCAAAGGCTCAAATGGTCTACCAGGTAAATGCAGGCAGATCTGATAAAGCGCATATGGAATTGTCAGAGCCTGATGAATCCCTCTAGTACAAGATCCAAACTTCAAATTGCAAGGGAGAGGGAGAACAAGAAAGAAAAGAGGAAGAAGAAGAATTCTGAAGAAGAAGAAGAATTCTGAAAAAGAAGAATTCTGAAGAAGAAGAATTCTGAAGAAGAAGAATTCTGAAGAAGAATTTGAAGAAGAAGAAGAAGAAGAAGAAGAAGAAGAAGAATTCTGAAGAAGAATTCTGAAGAAGAAGAAGAAGAAGAATTCTGAAGAAGAAGAAGAAGAAGAAGAAGAAGAAGAAGAAGAAGAAGAAGAAGAAGAATTGCGAAGAAGAAGAAGAAGAAGAAGAAGAATTCTGAAGAAGAAGAAGAATTTGAAGAAGGAGAATTCTGAAGAAGAAGAATTGCGAAGAATTCTGAAGAAGAAGAAGAATTCTGAAGAAGAAGAAGAATTCTGAAGAAGAAGAAGAAGAATTCTGAAGAAGAAGAAGAATTCTGAAGAAGAATTCTGAAGAAGAAGAAGAATTCTGAAGAAGAAGAAGAAATAGAAGAAGAAGAATTCTGAAGAAGAAGAAGAAGAAGGAAGAAGAAGAAGAAGAAGAAGAAGAAGAAGAAGAAGGAAAAAGAGAAGAAGAAGAAGAAAAAGAAGAGAGAGACAGACAAAGAGAGAGAGAGAGAGAGAGAAAATGAAAGAGAGAGACAGACAGATAGATAAACAGCCAGCCAGACAGACAGCCAGCCAGCCAGACAGACAGGACAGACGGACAGACAGACAGACAGAAGACGAAGAAGAAGTGATAACCGATCACGTGAAAGGAGAAAAGAGAGGAGATAGGTAAGCAGGATGTAGTTATGTTAGTAGACAACCCATTGTGGAATCATCGACAACAGTCATTGTGCAAACAGGCAGTGAACATTTTTTTTCTCTGGAACAGTTGCATCATTTCCTATTGACAATGACCTAAATATTTGCTAAACGCCTCCGCAACCTCGTTGTTGTCATGGCAGTAATTGTTAATGTTCGACGAACGTTGGTTTTGGTTTATGATACGCGATTGCTTGTTTTCTTCTTGGCTTTTCATCTGCCCCTCTTTTCTGTTACTTACATTAATTTTTTTCTTCTTCTACCACTGTTCGTTGTTGTTGTTGTTGTTGTTGTTGTTGTTGTTGTTGTTGTTGTTGTTGTTGTTCTTAATGTAATTTTTCTTTACTCTTGTGATGTTACTGACGTTAGTTTGATTTGAAAGAAAGGAGAGAGAGAGAGAGAGAGAGAGAGAGAGAGAGAGAGAGAGAGAGAGAGAGAGAGAGAGAGAGAGAGAGAGAGAGAAACGATAAGAGGACAATGACTGAACAAAAAGAAGGAGACTGAAAAAAAAATCGATAAATGAAATACAACATAGCATCTTAAATCTAATCTGTATTTAACTAAATACATTAACAGCAATGTAGCTGAAAGATGCCACGGTTGGCAGACTAGATCTAACTGATATCAGGGCTGGGACTGTGAGGTTATATTTATGTTAAAATGCTGATGCCAGGCCTATGAGGTTTAAATGCTGCAAGTGGCCCTTGGCTTCATTCTCGTTTTGAAAATTGCTTGGCTGGCTTGATTCTGACTAGGCTTTGGTCTGCTGACACAGTTTACCTTACCCTCCATATCTTTACCACCGATGATGATGTTACCACTACTAGCGTTGTGTTTTCTTTGATGCAAATGTTCTTGTATATCTCTCTGTCTGTCTGTCTCTGTCTCTTCTGTCTGTCTGTCTGACTCTCTTTCTCTCTTTCTCTCTCTCCCCCCTTCTTTTTATAATAATAATAATTACAATATTTATATAGCGCAAAATCTTGATAAAATCAAATCTAAGCGCTGAAGCAGACACACACGCAGGCACGCACGCCCGCACACACACGCACGCACACATACAGACACACACACACACACACACACACACACACACACACACCACACACACGCATGGCTATAAATGGGGAGAAAGAATAAAAGCAATAAAAGCAAGAATAAAAGCAATGGAAAATTATAGAGAGCATAGCATACAATTATATATTATAACCATGTGATTCCCTCCGAGCGGAGACAGGCTGCAGAGGGGAGGGTTGAGTGAGGTTAGGATTTTATGCAGGAGAGAAAAGGTGAGTTTTGAGAGCGGACTTGAAGGAGACAAAAGTAGGTTGCTGACGGACTGAGAGAGGAAGTTTGTTCCAGGAGAGTGGACCAGAAACAGAGAAGGCTCGTGGACCATAGGTATTGAGCTTAGTGCGTGGAAAGCGAAGAGTCAGAGGATCAGAGGCAGAGCGGAGGGTACGTGAGGGAACATAGATCTCAAGTAGGCTTGACAGGTAATCGGGGGCTGCGTTATTGAGGCTTTTGTAGCACATGGTGTCTAGTTTGTACTGTATGCGCTTTGATACAGGGAGCCAGTGAAGTTGTGCCAGGAGAGGAGATATGTGGTCAGCTTTTTTCTTTTTGAGTACAAGGCGTGCAGCATTGTTTTGAATGCACTGTAGGATGTGAATGGTGGAGGCAGGAAGACCAGACAGGAGTGAATTGCAATAGTCAATGCGAGACATTATGAAGGAGAGAACGAGTTTTGCAGTTGTTTCGACAGAGAGATACTTCCTGATCAGCTTTATACGATGGAGATGATAGTAGCAGGATCTGGCAGTTTGAGAAACAAAGTTGTTCATGGAGAGGGTAGAGTCAATGCAGACACCAAGGTTTTTAGCTGAATCAGAAATTGGGACTGATGTGTTACATAATGGGAGAGAAAGAGGAGGCAGCTGAGAAAGTTTCTGACGGGTGCCAATGAGGATAGCTTCTGTTTTGTCGTCATTAAGCTGAAGTCTATTGTGTGTCATCCAGTTCTTAATGTCCGAGTAACACTCAGTGGTGCGAGTTAACAGGCGCTGTATATTATCAGGTGAGTCACTGTCTTGAAGTTGGGTGTCATCAGCATAGAAGTGGTGTTTTATAGAATGGGAGTTGGTGATGGTGGACAGGGGGGAGGTGTAAAGAGTGAAAAGAACAGGGCCAAGGACAGATCCTTGTGGAACACCACAGGTCAGGTATGCAGGTTGAGAGTAAGTGCCATTGATGAGAACGGTTTGTTTTCTGTTTGATAGGTATGAAGTGAACCAAGACAGAGCAATGTCAGAGATGCCAAAAGTATGATGAAGTCTAGAAAGGAGAATACCATGATCAATGGTATCAAAGGCTGCAGACAGATCAAGGAGTGTGAGGAGAGAGACTTTGCCAGTATCAGTTGCAAGGAGGAGATTGTTGAGAATGTGTAGTAGGGCAGTTTCAGTGCTATGGCACTGGCGGTAGGCTGACTGGAAAGGATTGAGGAGATTGTTGGCAGATTGTTGGCAGACAGGTGAGAGTTCAGCTGGTTGAGGACGACTTTTTCTCTGTCTGTCTCACGCTCTATTTGTGTCTGTCTCTCCCTTTCTGTCTTTCCTCTTTCTCCTTCTCCCCGCCCTCTCTCTCTCTTTTTCACTCCCCGTCCATCCGACTGTCTGTCTGTCTCCCTTCCCTCCCTTCCTCCTCCCTCCCTCCTCCCTCCCTCCTCCCTCCCTTCCTCCTCCCTCTCTTTCTCACTCCCCATCCATCCGACTGTCTGTCTGTCTCCCTTCCCTCCCTTCCTCCTCCCTCCCTCCTCCCTCCCTCCCTCTCTCTCTTTCTCACTCCCCGTCCATCCGACTGTCTGTCTGTGTCCCTCCCCTCCCTTCCTCCTTCCCTCTCTCTCTTTCTGTCTGTCTGTCTGTCTGTCTCTCTTTCTCTCTCTCTCCCTTACGTTATAAACTTGTTTTCCTGTCAAGGATCTTTGTCTTCCCTTCTCTCTCTTCTTTTCCTTATCTCTTTTTTTTCCCTTCTCCCGCTATATGTATACCTTTCTCTTCGGTATCTTTTTCTTTTCTCTGTTTCCCTGTCTCTCATTAGCACCCATTTGTATGCGTGATAATGTTTACAGTGTCACATTCTGTTGCTACAGCTAAATATTTTAACTGAGATTTTGCAGATGTTTATAAGCTCTCTTGGGTGGTGATTGATGTAAACATGTTTTGTCTAGTCAATTAGCAGCACAAAATACAGCCACGCTATTACAACCCTCTCTCTCTCTCTCTGTCTCTGTCTCTGTCTCTGTCTCTCTTCTCTCTGTTTCTGTCTCTGTCTCTGTCTCTGTCTCTCTCTCTCTGTCTCTGTCTCTCTCTCTGTCTCTGTCTCTGTCTCTCTCTCTCTGTCTCTGTCTCTGTCTCTCTCTCTGTCTCTGTCTCTGTCTCTGTCTCTCTCTGTCTCTCTGTCTCTGTTCTCTCTGTCTCTGTCTCTGTCTCTGTCTC
>CM060305.1:33490728-33493228 GCA_030674185.1 Monoplex corrugatus | reverse complement strand
ACACAACACACACATGCACATAACATACATACATACATCATACATATACATACATACATGCACATACATACTACATACATACAACATACATACACACAACATACATACATCATACATACAATACATCATACACACATACAACACATACATACATACATCATACATACATACACACATACATACATACATACATACATACATACACAATACATTCTACATACATACATACATACATCAACATACATACATGGTACGTACACACACATATGTATTTCCTATTCAAATCCGCACCAGCACATAGGCTTTGCGCAAGCTCATGGTAGACAATTGCTGGCAGATTGGGCGGAGCGCATATGGAATTTTCAAATACTACGATTCTCTCTTTAACAATCTATAGACTTCAAAATCCAAAAGGAGGAGGAAAAAGAAAGAAATAATAAAAATAAATAAAAATAAAAAGAATGAATGAATGAGAAGAAAAGAAAAAAGAAAGAAAGAATGAATGAATGAAAGAAAGAATGAAAGAAAGAAAGAAAGAAGAAAGAATGAGAAGAATATGAAAGAAAGAAAGAAAGAAAGAATGAAAATGAAGAAAGAAAGAAAGAAAGAAAGAAAAGAATGAATGAATGAAAGAAAGAATGAAAGAAAAGAATGAAGAAAGAAAAAGAAAGAAGAATGAATGAAAGAAGAAGAAAGAAAGAAAAAGAAAGAAGAAGAAAGAAGAAAGAAGAAGAAAAAAGAAAGAAAGAAAGAATGAATGAATGAATGAAAGAAAGAATGAAAGAAAGAAAGAATGAAAGAGAGAAGAAAGAAAATGAAAGAAGAAAGAAAGAAAGAAAGAATGAAGAAGAAGAAAGAAAGAGAAATGAAAGAAAGAGAAAGAATGAAGAAAGAAAAGAAAGAAGAATGAAAGAAAGAAGAAAAGAAGAAAGAAGAATGAATGAAAAGAAAGAAAAGAAAGAAAGAAGAAAGAAGAAAGAAAAAAGAAAGAAAGAAAGAAAGAAAGAAGAACGAGGAGTAAAGGGAAAAGAAGTGATATGATGACGTGAAAGGTAAAGAGAGAGCAGACAGGTCAGCAACATAAAATTGTGTTAGTAGACCATCCATCGTGGAATCAGCGACAACAGTCATTGTGAAAACAGGCAGTGAACATTTTCTGGAACAGCTGTACCATTTCCAACTCACGTCGACCTAAATGTTTGCTTAACGCCTCCGAAATCTCATTGTCATCGGGGCAGTAATTGTAAATGTTACACGAACGTTGGTTTGTTTATAGTACGTGATTTCTTGTTTTTCTTGGCTATCCATGTTTGTGTGTGTGTGTGTGTGTGTGTGTGTGTGTGTGTGTGTGTGTGTGGTGTGTGTGTGTGTGTGTGTGTGTGTGTGTGTGTATGCGTGTGTGTGTGTGTCTGTGCCTGTGTGTGTGTGTGTGTGTGTTGTGTGTGTGTGTGTGTGTGTGTGTGTGTGTGTGTGTGTGCTGTGTGTGTGTGTGTGTGTGTGTGTGCTGTGTGTGTGTGTGTGTGGTGTGCCTGTGTGTGTGTGTGTGTGTGTGTGTGTGTGGTGTGTTTAATCTTCTACATTTTTTTCTCTCATGTGCATCTTTTTCTTTATTCTTGTGATGTTTCTGATGTTTGTTTCATGGAAAAGAGAGTGAGAGAAGAAAGAAGAAGAAGAAGAGAAGAGAAGAAGAAGAAGAAGAACAACAACAACAACAACAACACAAGAACAAGAACAGAAGAACAAGAACAAGAACAAGAACAAGAACAAGAACAAGAACAAGAACAAGAACAAGAAGAGAGAGAGAGAGTACGTGAGTATGTGTGTGCATATTGTGCGTGCGTGCGTGTGTGTGTGTGGTGTGTGTGTGTGTGTGTGTGTGTGTGTGTGTGTGTGTGTGTGTGTGTGTGTGTGTGTGGGTGGGTGTGCGTGTGTGCATGAGTTTCTTCGCATTTGTCAGACAGTGAGCTGCCCACCAGTGCAATTTTGTCAAACTGCATGCATGCACAGAAGTACAAAATGAATGTGTCATGGCTTTAAATTTGTACAGGATCATTGGTTTACATTATGGGTGATATAGATACAGTGCTGTCCAACGTGAAACAATACAGCTCCTACTGCTGTGACAGGGTCCTGAATACAAACAGCTGGCAAACACCTGGTCTGCCATCAGTGGAAGCAACTGCTTTAGGTCTCTCAGATTCCACTATCTCTTGAAGTCTTTTCACATTCTTCTTCTACTTTTCTGAGTCTATCAAAACCTGCTTTCCTTTTAAGTCCTATAACATTCTTCTTCTACTTTTCTCTCTATTTTATCCCCACCCTCTCCCTCTCTATTTCTTTTTTCTTCTGATGTTTCTGATTTCGCTTTCAAGGAATAAGAATCAGAGAGGGTGGGAAAGGTAGTTTGGGAGGAAATATATATATATATATATTTGTAACATTTATCTCTGTGAATAAGCCAGGAAGGGCTGGGCTGACCTAAGGGGGATTAAACTAAATG
>CM060305.1:33478228-33483228 GCA_030674185.1 Monoplex corrugatus | reverse complement strand
AAGTTGTGAGAACAGCAAAGAAAAAGTCATGGACCCAGTATGGTGAAAAACTCTGTGAAACATGTAAAGCTTCCCCAAGAGTTTTACAAGAGTGTGAAAGCGATGAGAGTGCGAGATGAACCTTTCGATCCAACCACTATCATCAACGATGCAAACGGGGAAGCATTGCACGAAGAGGAGAAAATAGTAAAGAGATGGGAAAACTATTTCAAAGACCTAGTACCTACTCAACCCATCAGGAGTACGGGCACAAGACACACAGTCCCGGTTCACCCCCAGCCACACAGACCACTCAGAACCTACCATCCTAGAGAGTGAAGTAAAAAAAGCAGTGAAGACCAGTCCTAAAGGAAAGGTAGCTGGAGACGACGGCATAACAACTGAAGCCATCCATGTGTGTGGTGAAACCGGAATTCAGTGGCTCACCAACATCTTTCAGAAAGCTTGGGAGGAGCGAAAAGTACGAGAAGACTGGCAAAATGCAATAGTGGTGCCAATATGGAAGAAGAAGGGCAGTAAGAAAGACTGCAGTACCTACAGAGGCATATCACTACTCAGCCATGTAGGGAAAATGTACGCAAAGATCCTGGAGCAGCGCACTCGAGCGAAAACAGAACATCTCCTCAGTGACGTCCAATTTGGCTTCAGAAAAGGAAGAGGGTGCACCAATGCAATCTTTGAACTCCGACAACTGTGCGAGAGGGCGATCGAATATGACCGAGATCTCCATCTTGTATTCGTTGATCAAGAAAAGGCCTTTGATCGAGTCAACAGAGACAAGCTATGGAAGGTCCTCGAGCAGTACAACGTCAAGGGCCAGCTGCTAGACAACGTTCAGGCCATCTACGCCAACAGCAGGAGAGCAGTCCGCACCGCCAGTGGAACATCTGACTGGTTCCCAGTGACATCGGGAGTAAGGCAGGGCTGTAATCTCTCCCCTCTTCTCTTCGTGATCTACATGTATATGGATCAGATTACGAAGGAGGCAAACCCAGACCTTGAGGCACTCAATGAATTCATGTTTGTGGACGACCAGGCAATGGTGAACAATGACAAGATACAGCTACAGGAGCACACACCCAGCTCAATGAAAGCTGCGAGACATACGGCATGAACATCAGCATCAGCAAGACCGAGGTCATGACTGTCAGTAAGAGACCAAACAAACTGGATATCAACATCAACGGAACCCAGTTGAAGCAAGCCAGTGAATTTAAATACCTGGGCAGCATCTTCACTGAAAATGGCAAACTAGACAGAGAAATCGAGACCAGATGCCAGAAAGCCAACGCAGTCAGCTACCAACTTGTCCCTCTCCTGAAACACCCCAGCATTCCCACCAGCACTAAGGCGAAACTCATCAACGCCATTTTTCTACCAACGCTGACATACCAGTGCCAGACATAGTCCCTAACTAAAGTCCTCGAGAGAAAACTGGTCACCTATGAAATGAAATACCTGAGGAAAGATAAGGCGGGACAAGATCAGAAATGAGGTGATACGAGACATGGTAGGAGCAACACCAATCCTACAACACATCGAACATGTGAGGATCAAGTGGTTCGGACACCTCACACGTATGCCCCTAAACCATCCAGCTCTTCGGGCATACAACACCAGATACTCTGGCTGGAGAGCCAGAGGAAGACCAAGACGACGATGGAGCGAGTCCGTGGCAGACACCCTCAGAGCTCACGAGATGTCCCTTCTCCAGTCCACCCGCCTTGCTGCTGACAGACGACTGTATCTTCCCGCGACGCCCACCGGTACAAGCGGAAGGAAAAAGTAAGAGTAAGTAAAGTAACAGAAGGTGTGCTACGGTGAGTAAGGAAAATATGTGCCATACAGTGCATACAGTCACAGAAACACCCCCATCACATCGCCACATGGATTTCCAACCTGCTGTATTAGTCATAACACCAAGCAGACCCTGGAAGAAAATACTGCACGGACTTGCAGGGTGGCTGAGGACTGAGAGGGTGGGAGACATACATGTAGCGATAAGGAATAGATTCGTATGGAGGGCCATGATCGCCATCACCATGAGGCAGAAAACTTGATGATGATGATGATGATGATGGTGATGATGATGATGATGATGATGATGATGATGACGATGGTGAGTAGTCCTAGGTCTATGAAAGAGAGAGTGCAAGAATATATTGAGTATCATTGTAGAGGGAAACAAATTAGAGAAGGAAGTAAGAAAAGAAATTAGGTAAACAAACAAAGGCAGGACTGAAAGCAAAGAGGAGGACAAGAAACTGAAGGAAGAAGAATGTCATGGCAACAGTGGGGATAACAAAAAAGAGATCAAAACAACGTGAGGGATGGATGGACGCAAAGAGATGTCAGGAGATGACGGAGCCTCAGAAGCCACATGAACAGAAAAGACACAAACAAAAAACATGACAAAGACACAAGAGAGACAGACAGTCACATAGTCAGATATCCAAACTGGAAGCCACAAAGGCAGGTAGACAGACATGCTGAGAGATATAAAGACAGAACCAACTCACAAAAAATGCTACATGATAGCTACTTAATATCATGCCCACACAGGCGAGTGCCATGAAGCCATCCAAGCACAAACGTTACCATGAACACATTATAAGACAAAAACCATGTGCAGTATTTTCACAAAGAGATCCCTCAGAAAACACAAACAACACCTGCAAAAATGTGGTCTTAGTTCCTATCTGCCGCAGCATACGTAAATGATTCGATGTAGAAAACGGAAAAAAAAAAACTTTGGGGAAGGGGTAATTACAAAGCATACGCACACACGCACGCGCATGCACTCACACACACACACACACACACACACACACACACACACACACACACACACACACACTCTCACACACACACACACATGCACACGCAAACACACACACACCACACACACACACACACACACACACACACACACCACACGCAACACACACACACACACTCATGCACGCACGCATATACACACATATACACATATACACACACACCACACACACACACGCACACACACCACACAAACACCACACACACCATATATATATATATCTCACACACACACACACACACACACACACACACACACACACACACACACACACACACACACACACACACACACATTACCACAAATACGCATGCAAGCACAGCACGAAGGCATACATATGCACACAAAAGAAGAAAAACAAAACAAAAAACAAAAACAAAAACAAAAAGAAAGAGAAAACCAGGAAGATGACAGAAAAGGCAGGCAGAGAGGCAAAGTTCATGTGAGGAGTTTGAGGAAAAAGAAGAGAGAAAGAAGAAGGAAGAGGAGTAGGAGTAAATTAGAAAAATATAAGCAGATAGACATTACGATGAAAATCAAACGAGCAAGGAAAGAATATAGATAAAACGGTATCAATCATGTCATGAAATCAGAGAATGAGAATGAGAAGAAGATGAAGAAAAGAAAAGATAAAGAAAAGAAGAACAAGAACAAAACAAGAACAAGAACAAGAACAAGAACAAGAAGAACAAGAACAAGAACAAGAAGAACAAGAAGAACAAGAACAAGAACAAGAAGAACAAGAAGAAAAGAACAAGAAGAACAAAAAGAACAAGAAGAACAAGAAGAACAAGAAGAACAAGAAGAACAAGAAGAAGAACAAGAAGAAAAGAACAAGAAGAACAAGAAGAACAAGAACAAGAAGAACAAGAAGAACAAGAAAAGAAAAAAGAAGAAACAAGAACAAGAACAAAAGAAAAACAAGAACAAGAAAAAAAAAAAGAAGAAGAAAACAAGAACGAACAAGAACAAGAAGAAACAGAGAACAAGAAGAAAAAAGAACAAGAAGAACAAGAATGAACAAAAAGAACAAGAAGAAAAGAAGAAGAACAAGAACAAGAGAAGAGAGAACAAAAAAAGAAAACAGAACAAGAAGAAAAGAAAAGAATGAAAAAAAAACAACAGACAAGAAAAACAAGAAAGAACAAGAAGAACAAGAAGAACAAGAAAAGAACAAAAGAACAACAAGAACAAGAAAAAAAAAAGAAGAAGAAAAAAGAACACAAGAAAAGAAAACAAGAACAAGAAGAACAAAAAAGAGAAAAGAAGAACAAGAAGAACAAGAAGAACAAGAAGAACAAGAAGAACAAGAACAAGAACAAGAAAAGAGGAAGAGGGAGAACACAAAAAAGAAAAACATGAACAAGAAGAACAAGAAGAACAAGAAGAAAAAGAAGAAAAACAAGAACAAGAAGAACAAGAAGAACAAGAAGAACAAAAAGAACAAGAACAAGAACAAGAAGAAGAGGAAGAGGGAGAACACAAAAAAGAAAAACACGAACAAGAAGAACAAGAACAAGATGAACAAAAACAACAACAGTACAAAAAAACAAGAATTAGAACAAGAAGAAAACCAAGAAAAATAAACAAAATGACAGAACAGCAAGTATAGAAAGCAGAGAAGTTTAAGTTAGAACAAAAGATGTGAGAGAGTGTCTAGGAGGAATAAAAAGAAGCAGAACAAAGGGGTCAAAAAGTAAAAGAAGCACACACACACACACACAAACACACACACAAACACAACACACACACACACACACACACACACACACACACACACACACACACACACATATATATATATATATATATATATATGTGTGTGTGTGTGTGTGTGCGTGTGTGTGTGTGTGTATGTGTGTGTGTGTGTGTGTGTGTATGTGTGTGTGTGTGTGTGTGTGTGTGTGTGTGTGTGTGTGTGTGTGTGTGTGTGTGTGTGTGTGTGAAGAAGTTCAAACTAGGTCAGTGGACATATTTCCTGATATCTCCCCTCCTATCACCCCTTCAAACTTCAAGACCTTGCCAGCACTTAAGGTTTTGCTCAGGATCAAAGGATTTTTTTTCAAATAATTGCTCGCAGATTTGGGTGGAGCGCATGTGGAATTATCGAAGCCTGACGAATGTGTCTTGAACAAATTCCAAACATCAAAAGTCCAGAGGA
>CM060305.1:33470728-33473228 GCA_030674185.1 Monoplex corrugatus | reverse complement strand
CAAGACAAGCTACGTGCAGCGTTTTCACCAAGAAGTCATTCAGAAAACATAAACAACATCTGCAAAAGTACAACAGAAGTTTTTGTTTGCAGCAGCAAACTCAAATACGCTCGCGCTCGCTCACAAAACACACACACACACACACACACACACACACACACACACACACCACAACACACACATACACACACATACACACACGCGCGAACACACACACATACACACACACATGCACACACACAACCAACACACACCCGCACACACACACACCACACACACAACACACGCACATACACACACACACACACATACATATACTATAAATACACCCACACACACAACACATACACCACACACACATACACGCCACACACAGTACACACACATACACAAGCAGGCGCACACATAAACTAATATCACTATAGACAATAAGACTAAATCAACCTAAACACATAAAGAGACACAAGAAGAATACAGAAACACAAGAAAAAAAAAAGAGATACCACAACACTACTGCAAAAACAGCACACACACACACGCACACACACACACACGCGCACACACACACACATACACACACATACACGCACACACACACACACACACATACACATACGCACGCACGCACTCACATACACACCACGACATACCAATACGCACAGACACACACATACACTCAGACACTCACATAACCAGACACACATACACAAGCAGGCAGACACACTAAAGAAGAACAAAAAAGAATCAGAAAAAGGAGAAAAAAATAAGTATACCAGAACAGTACTGCAGAGAGAGCAGAGAGTTCATGGAAGGAAAATTTAGAGGAACAAGAAGAAAGAAAGATGAAGGACGAGGAAAAGGGAGGGGCAGAAGACAAGAAAGATGAAAAGAGATTACGGTAAACATGAACTGAGAAATAAAAGGGAATAGAAGAGTGTCATTAATCATCTATCATAAAATCACAGAGAGAGAGAAGACGTAAGAGGGAAAGGAGTAATAAGGAGGAGGAAGAAAGAAGAAGAAGAAGAAGAAGAAGAAGAAGAAGAAGAAAAGAAGAAGAAGAAGAAGAAAGAAGAAGAAGAAGAAGAAGAAGAAGAAGAAGAAAAGAACAAGAACAAGAACAAGAAAGAACAAGAACAAGAAGAACAAGAACAAGAACAAAGAAAAGAAAACAAGAACAAGAAAGAAACAAGAACAAGAACAGAAGAAAGAACAAGAACAAGAAGAACAAGAACAAGAAGAAGAAACAAGAAGAAAGAACAAGAGAACAACAACAACAACAACAACAACAACAAAAATAAAAAAGAACAAGAAGAACAGAAAAGAAGAAGAAGAAGAAGAAGAACAACAACAACAACAAGAAAAAGATCAAAAACATGAAGAACAAGAACAAGACCAAGTTTCAGTAAAGGAGGGGGTTGAATAGAAATAGTCTGGGGAGACAATGGAAACAACCATACATATTTAGAAATAGGTTGAAAAAAAAGGATGAACGAAATTCTACATTAACTTTACACTTTCTAGACTTACCTGATATTCTAGTTACGGTAATGAAGTAGTGTAACGCAAATAGTGGCAGACTGACAGACTAGGGCTGTCTGGCACCAGAGTTACAGGTGGCCTGTGGCTGTATTGTGTTTTTGAAAATTGCTTGGCTGGCTAATTCTGATTACACTGCTGACACGGTTTTCCTTGCCCTCTTGGATCCATGCTGCTAACGATTCTGCCACGAGCGACGTGCCGTCTTTGTAACAACTACACCTGCATTCAGTCTCTCTCTCTCTGTGTTTCGTTGTCTCTGTCTCTCTTTCACTTTACCTCTCCTCATCTCTCTCTCTCTCTGTCTCTTCTCTCTCTCTCTCTCTCTCTCTCTCTCTCTCCCTCTGTCTCCTCTTCTCTCTTCTTCTCTTCGTCGTCTTCACTTTCTCTCTCTCTTCTGTTGTCCCTTTCTCTCTTCTTATCGTCTAACCTCTCTTCCCCTCTCTGTCTGTCTGTCTGTCTGTGTTGTATCTGTCTGTCTTGTCTGTCTGAGCTTTCTCTCTCTTCTCTCCTTCTCTTTCTCTCTTTCTGCCTCTGTCGCTTTCTTTCTTACTTTCTGTCTGTCAATCTCTCACACACACTCTCTGTGTCCCCATCTCTGTCTTCTGGTCTGTGTTTATCTGTATGTCTGTCTGCCTCTCTCTCTATCTGTCTCTGTCTTCTCTGTCTGTGTCTATCTGTCTGCTCTGTCTGTCTGCCTCTCTCTCTTCTCTCCTTCTCTTTCTCTCTTTCTGCCTCTGTCGCTTTCTTTCTACTTTCTGTCTGTCTCTCTTCTGTCTGTCTCTGTTCGTCTTTCTCTTTTTGTCCTCATCACTTCTGTCTGTCCTCACGTCTCTGTCTCTCTGTCTCTGTCTCTGTCTGTCTTTTTTTTCTCATCTTGTCCATAACTATCTTTCTCCAATATGGATCTTTCTCTATCCCTTTGTTTGTCCATTTCCTACTCTCTTGTTGTCTTTAATCT
>CM060305.1:33463228-33465728 GCA_030674185.1 Monoplex corrugatus | reverse complement strand
AATGAATTCCCACTGCAGAGATAGGGCATTATTCTAAGCAGAGAGAAAGAGAAAGAGGAAGAAGAGAGAGAGAGAGAGAGAGAGAGAGAGAGAGAGAGACAGACAGACAGACAGACAGACAGAGACAGAGAGAGAGACAGAGAAAGAGGGAGAGACAGAAGAGAGGAGAGAGAGAGAGAGAGAGAGAGAGAGAGAGAGAGAGAGAGAGAACTGAACAACAAATGAACACATCTCCTTCCTCTTCTGCTTGTCTTTTTAACTCCATGAAGCTATCATTGGGGGTGTGGCACTAAGGAACTGTATACCTTGTTCTTCCAGGTCTGTCGGTTGTGTGCCGCATCCTGGGTCTCTGCGAATGGTGTCTTTGTCCATTCTGCAAAACAGGGTTTGTTTGTCTTTATATATTTATTGATTTTCTTCTGCCTTCCCTTCTGTCTCCCTTCCTGAAGAGTTTCTTGAAGGACTGATTAAAGCAAGACCATTGGATCTTGTTGCATGAATGTACGAAGGTATCTTCTTTTCTTAACTGAATACATAGAAAGAATTTTAAAGAGGAAAGGTGCACGAATAAGGCAGTTATCATTGTATGGGTGTATGGTACACTAATCTAAATTTAACTCAAACTGCAAGTGACAGTAATAGATTGTGTAATCCAAGTGGCTAGCAGACAGACATACCTGTCAGCGTTGTAGGCGTCAGATCGAAATACTGCAGGTGGCCCCTTGCTGCTTTTTATTTCTGCATACCACCACCACCCCCCTCTCTCTCTCTCTCTGTTTGTCTGTCTGTCTGTCTGTCTCTCTCTCTGTGTCTATGTCTTCATCTCTCTGTCTGTCAGTCTCTCTCTCTTTCTCCCTCTCTCTCTATCTGATCTCCCCTCTCTCTCAATTTCTCTCTCTCTCTCTCGGTTTCTCTCTCTCTCTGTCTCTCTCTCTCTGTCTCTCTCTCTTCCTCTCTCGGTCTCTCTCTCTCTCTCTCTCACTCGGTTTCTCTTTCTCTCTCTCTCTCTGTCTCTATCTTTATCTCTCTGTCTCTCTCTCTCTCTTTCCCCCTCTCTCTCTATCTGATCCCCCTCTCTCTCAATTTCTATCTCTCACTCTGTCTCTATCTGTCTCTTTTCCTCTCTCTCTCTCAATCTCTCTCTCTCCCTCCCTCCCTCCCTTCCCCATCTCTCTCTCTCTCTTAGAGAATCCAGTGTCTAGGTTTGTATAAATGGGATAGATTGCATTGGGGCAATTCCATACCTGCGCCACCCAGATCTCTCAACAGTTAAGTGGCAGACTCCGAGACCTTGCACAAAACACTACGAGCTATCAAAGTCTGGAAATAGAAAAGGGAACAGTATTTGTGAAACACCGGCGCGGCACCAACCACCAGAATGATCAGAGCATTAATAAACCAGGCGGCAAAAACGCGCCAGTAATGTACATGTTGATGGTTGGAACTGATCTCAAAGCATGAAACCTTGAGTCTACGGGTTTGTTGAAAAATTCGGGCAGGCCACGCTCCCTCTTGACAAACTTATATTGGCAACCGTAAATATTTTCTTATTTCTTGTCCATGTTGATAAGTTTTCTTCTTCTGTTGTTGTTGTTGTTATTATCGTCGTCGTCGGCGGCGTCGTACATACACAGGGGGTGCAAAAGTAGGTATACAGTTATGAAAAAAGAAAACACGTACAATACTCATTGTATTTATTATACAAACAAATGAATATTGCATATACATGTAATAACAAGCACAGCCTTAAACTCTCAGATGCTCAAACTGCTTGCTGTCGGTATTCACACACTCCTCTAATCGAGAGCGGAACTAAGCATTATAATAGTGATGTGATACTTACTGTACACCTACTTTTGCACCCCCCTGTATACATTTTTTCCTTGTTGTTGTTGTTGTTGTTTCGTCCCTATTATGATGACTCAAAGACCTCTTCAGTAGAACTTTAAATTTGACTTGAACTCACTGGGTGTTTCACTGTCTCGTTTTCGTACTTCTCTTCCACTGTCATCTCTGTTTTCCTCTGAATGATTATGTTTACAGTGGCAAAGTATTTTGCTGTAACTAAGCATTTTTACACGTGTTTTCTATACATTCTAAAATGATGCTTATCGTTTGCAATGCATATGTTTTGTCTACCCATTTATCAACAACCTTACAAAGAGATTTGCTACGATAACTATCTTCCCTACTCTTTCTCCGTCTGTCTGTCTCTGCCGATCTAGCTGCCTGCGTACCTGTCCTCTCCCTCCCTCTGTCTCTGTCTCTGTCAATCTCTGTCTCTGTGTCTGTGTGTCTTTGTCTATTCACCCTTCTCTCTCTCTTTCTGTCTCTCCCTCTTTCTTTCTCTCTCTCTCTTTCTTTCTGTCTGTCTCTGTCTCTGTCTCTCTGTATGTCTCTCTCTCTCTGTGTCTCCGTATGCCTCCGTCTCTCTCTGTCTCTGTTTCTGTGTCTATGTCTCCTCTCTCTCCTCTCTCTCTTCTCTCTCTCTCTCTCTCTC
>CM060305.1:33445728-33453228 GCA_030674185.1 Monoplex corrugatus | reverse complement strand
TAAACTTCTTTTCCTACGTCCGTAAGTACCTTCGTGCAGTCGCATTTTTAAAACAAACAAGTTACAATCAATGAAGGCATTTATCAAAGAAAAGCTGACGGAAATTTGAATTTGATGAGAATCTGACAATAATGAGAATAGAAATTCTAAATGAAAAGTGTTTATATTTTCAGGCAATGTGATTCATACGATGTCATTTTTTTCAAGTATGTTGATATACTTTGACCCAGACCAACTCAAGATTTATTCATAAACATTCCAGAAATATTTCACATTTTCATCCACAGTAACAATGAAAGAAAGATATCATGCAAGTAATTGTCTAACGGACCTGTAAAGGACTAAAACAATTCTACATGTATATCATTTTTCTTTTTTGTGAGCCATGTTCTGATTTGTTGTTGTTGTTTGTTGTATGTTGTTGTTTTGTTGTTGTTGTATGTTTTGTTGTTGTTATTGTTGTTGTTACTGTGTTGTTGTTGTTGTTACTGTTGTTTTTGTTATGTTTTTGTTTTTGTTATTGTTGTTGTTTTGTTACTGTTGTTTGTTGTTGTTGTTGTTGTTGTTTTGTTTTGTTACTTGTTTTTTTTGTTGTTGTTGTTCTTTGTTTCTTTGTTTTTGTGTTGTGTGTTGTTGTTATGTTGTTGTTGTTGTTGTGTTCTGTGTTGTTTGTTGTTGTTATTTGTTGTTGTTGTTGTTGTTGTTACTTGTTTTTGTATGTTGTTTACTAGAGGTGGGGTGTGTGTGGGATCCATTTCTTTAACATTGTAGTTTCAGAGTGGTGATGTGTGGGATCCATTCAAGATAATTATTATCCGTTGTGGCAAAGTTCCATTCGGAAAAAAAATAGCTATTAGTATGTTTGTACATATTTTGGATCTACGGACACACAGAACATTCACACATGCAAACAACCAGGGTCAATGTGAGCCATTATGTCATCTAAAAAGATATCTAAAGGGAAAAAGAACGAAAAGAAAGAAGGAAACCAAAACAAAACAAAGCAAAAACAAACAAAAAAATAAAACAAAAAAAGCAAGAAAGAAAAACACTATACTAAGGATAACTAGGTTCGAAAACATGTTTTGTCAATAAACAATAACCGTACAGTGAAACAAAAACAGAACTTGAACGTAACAGGATTTAAAAAAAGTTTGAATTAGATGGACGTTATAACTATAAGCATACAGACGAAAAACAACAACAACAACAACAACAACAAAAACTAGATAGATAAATATAAGTGATAGACAGACAGATAGATAGATAGATTGATACATTGGTAGATAGACAGATAGATAAATAGATAGATAGACAGACAGATGGATAGACAGACAGACAGATAGATAGATAGATTAGATGATAGATAGATAGATAGATAGATCAATAAATAGACAGATAGACAGATAGATAGATAGATAGACAGTTAGACAGATAGATGGATAGACAGACAGACAGAGAGATAAATAGATAGATATATAGATAGATTGATAGATAGATAGATAGATGATAGATAGATAGATAGATAGATAGACAGTTAGACAGATAGATGGATAGACAGACAGACAGAGAGATAAATAGATAGATATATAGATAGATTGATAGATAGATAGATAGATGATAGAATAGATAGATAGATAGACAGTTAGACAGATAGATGGATAGACAGACAGACAGAGAGATAAATAGATAGATATATAGATAGATTGATAGATAGATAGATAGATGATAGATAGATAGACAGACAGATAGATAGATAGATAGATAGATAGACAGTTAGACAGATAGATGGATAGACAGACAGACAGAGAGATAAATAGATAGATATATAGATAGATTGATAGATAGATAGATAGATGATAGATAGATAGATAGATAGACAGTTAGACAGATAGATGGATAGACAGACAGACAGAGAGATAAATAGATAGATATATAGATAGATTGATAGATAGATAGATAGATGATAGATAGATAGACAGATAGATAGACAGACAGATAGATAGATAGATAGATAGATAGATAGACAGTTAAACAGATAGATGGATAGACAGACAGACAGAGAGATAAATAGATAGATATATAGATAGAGAGATAGATAGATAGATAGATGATAGATAGATAGACAGATAGATAGACAGACAGATAGATAGATAGATAGATAGACAGACAGATAGACAGACAGATAGATAAATAGATAGATAGATAGTAAACAGACAGATAGATAGGTAGACAGACAGATACATACATACATACATACATACATAGATATATAGATACATAGATACATAGATACATAGATACATACATACATAGATATATAGATATATAGATACATAAATATATAGATAGATACATAAATACAAAGATACATAGATAGATAAAATCAAGTAGCTATTGCTTGCTTGAAGATTAAGAAGAGGAAATAAAGATAAACTATAGCAAGTAAATATGTTTTTGCGACGGAGTTTAAACAATGTGCTTAGTTTCAAAATAAAAATAGACTACATTTTTTGCAACAATGCGTTCCTCTGTTTTTATCGTGGTAATGGAAGAAAAGGCGTTGAAAAGATAGCGCTTCAAAGAAAACAGAATCAATATATAATGCATGGAACAATAGTCGCTCTGCCATACGTTGAAAAGATGATGCTTCAAAAACAGAATCAATCTATCAGGCATGGAATAATAGTTACGCTGCCCTACGTTGAAAATATGACGCTTCAGAGAAAACAGAATCAATCTATCATGCATGGAATAATAGCTACGCTGCCCTACGCTTCAAAGACAACAGAACCAATCTATCATGCATGGAATAATAGTTACTGTGCCATACGTTGAAAAGCTGATGCTTCAAAGACAACAGAACCAATTTATCATGCATGGAATAATAGTCACTATGCCATGGAAGCATTCTAGATATTCTTACTATATGGCCAGACTGGGTTCAGTGAAAATGGATGTTAAGAGATAAGGGAGATGACTGATGCTTCAGGCTGCCGAGTGTCAGGGAGGGTAGGGGGGATGAAGGGTGGGGTGGGGGCAAACAATTTTTCGATCATCACCTCTTTGTCTTCCATCATCCTACATAATGTGTGCCAGCTAAAATCAGGATGAAGACATTAAAAAAAAACAAAAAAAAACCAACAAAAAAGCACCTCTTCGCTCACGCTCCTCTTGTGCATTCATGCTTCTGCATTGGAATATGAAAGCATGTGTCTTCCTCATCTGCCAGATGGGACAGATTAGCAGTGGTGGAGGGAAAGGTGGTGGGGGTCGATGTAGCGGAGTCGGTGGGGATAAGGGTGGTGGTGGTGGTGGTAAAGTGCTATCCAAGTGAGGTGGAATTAAAAGAAGTAGGAAATCATTTCAACACATGAGGAAACTTCTGTTTTGAAGATAACGTTCAAGATGGGTGCACTTCAGCAGTTTAAGCCCATAGTTTTGAACAAATGTGTTGGGTTGTAAATCTTTATATAATTTTTGTGTGTGCACTGATTTTATGTGGGCCAAGTGAAAAAATGATTACCACTACAAAATGTTTTTTAGATTGTACATTGATGTGTAAAGCTATGGGTTGTTGCATTGATGTTTAAGGCTGTGGGTTCTGCGATGATGTTTAAAGCTATAAGTTTCGCGTTGATGTTTAAACCAGCTATGGATTGTGCACTGATGTCTAAAGCTATGGATTGTGCATTGATGTCTAAAGCTATGGATTGTGTATTGATATTTAAAGGTATGGATTGTGCATTGATGTTTAAAGGTATGGGTTGTGCATTGATGTTTAAAGGATGGGTTGTGCATTGATGTTTAAAGGTATGGGTTGTGCATTGATGTTTAAAGTATGGTTGTGCATTGATGTTTAAAGTATGGTTGTGCATTGATTTTAAAGGTATGGGTTGTGCATTGTGTTTAAAGGTATGGGTTGTCATTGATGTTTAAAGGTATGGTTGTGCATTGATGTTTAAAGGTATGGTTGTCATTGATGTTTAAAGTATGGGTTGTGCATTGATGTTAAAGTATGGGTTGTGATTGATGTTTAAAGGTATGGGTTGTGCATTGATGTTTAAAGGTATGGGTTGTGCATTGATGTTAAAGTATGGGTTGTGCATTGATGTTTAAAGTATGGGTTGTGCATTGATGTTTAAAGGTATGGTTGTGCATTGATGTTTAAAGGTATGGGTTGTGCATTGATGTTTAAAGTATGGGTTTCATTGATGTTAAAGTATGGGTTGTGCATTGATGTTTAAAGGTATGGGTTGTGCATTGATGTTTAAGGATATGGGTGTGCATTGATGTTTAAAGTATGGGTTGTCATTGAGTTAAAGGTATGGTTGTGCATTGATGTTTAAAGTATGGGTTGTGCATTGATGTTTAAAGTATGGTTGTGCATTGAGTTTAATGGTATGGTTGTGCATGATGTTTAAGGTATGGGTTGTGCATTGAGTTTAAAGGTATGGGTTGTGCATTGATGTTTAAAGGATGGGTTGTTATGTTTAAGTATGGTTGTCATTGATGTTTAAGGTATGGGTTGTCATTGATGTTAAGTATGGGTTGTGCATTGATGTTTAAAGATGGGTTGTGCATTGTGTTTAAAGTATGGTTTGCATTGATGTTAAAGGTATGGGTTGTCATTGATGTTTAAAGGTATGGTTGTGCATTGATGTTTAAAGGTATGGTTGTGCATTGATGTTTAAAGTAGGGTTTGCATTGAGTTTAAGATGGTTTGCATTGATTTAAAGTATGGGTTGTGCATTGATGTTAAAGGTATGGTTGTGCATTGATGTTAAGTATGGGTTGTGCATTGATGTTTAAGGTATGGTTGTCATTGATGTTAAGGTATGGTTGTGCATTGATTAAAGTATGGTTGTGCATTGAGTTTAAAGTATGGGTTTGCATTGATGTTTAAAGGAGGTTGTGCATGATGTTTAAAGGTATGGTTTCATTGATGTTAAGGATGGGTTTCATTGATGTTTAAGTATGGGTTGTGCATTGATGTTTAAAGGGTAGGAGTATGTGTGCATTGATGTTTAAGTATGGTTTCATTGATGTTAAAGGTATGGGTTTGCATTGGTTTAAAGTATGTTGTGCATGATGTTAAAGTATGGTTGTGCATTGATGTTAAGGATTGTGCATTGATGTTTAAAGGTATGGGTTGTGCATTGATGTTTAAGGTATGGGTTGTGCATTGATGTTTAAAGGTATGGGTTTGCATGATGTTAAAGGTATGTTAAAGGTATGGGTTGTGCATTGATGTTTAAAGTATGGGTTGTGCATTGATGTTTAAAGGTATGGGTTGTGCATTGATGTTTAAAGGTATGGGTTGTGCATTGATGTTTAAAGGTATGGGTTGTGCATTGATGTTTTAAAGGTATGGGTTGTGCATTGATGTTTAAAGGTATGGGTTGTGCATTGATGTTTAAAGGTATGGGTTGTGCATTGATGTTTAAAGGTATGGGTTTCATTGATGTTAAAGGATGGGTTGTGCATTGATGTTTAAAGGTATGGGTTGTGCATTGATGTTTAAAGGTATGGGTTGTGCATTGATGTTTAAAGGTATGGGTTGTGCATTGATGTTTAAAGGTATGGGTTGTGCATTGATGTTAAAGTATGGTTGTGCATTGATGTTTAAGGTATGGTTGTGCATTGATGTTTAAAGGTATGGGTTGTGCATTGATGTTAAAGGTATGGGTGTGGCATTGATGTTTAAAGGTATGGTTGTGCATTGATGTTTTAAAGGTATGGGTTGTGCATTGATGTTTAAAGGTATGGGTTGTGCATATGATGTTAAAGGTATGGTGTGCATTGATGTTAAAGTATGGTTTGCATTGATTAAAGGTATGGGTTGTGCATTGATGTTTAAAGGTATGGATTGTGCATTGATGTTTAAAGGTATGGGTTTGTTCATTGATGTTTAAAGGTATGGGTTGTGCATTGATGTTTAAAGTATGGGTTGTGCATTGATGTTTAAAGTATGGTTGTGCATTGATGTTTAAGTATGTTGTGCATTGATGTTTAAAGGTATGGTTGTGCATTGATGATTTAAAGGTAATGGGTTGTGCATTGATGTTTAAAGTATGGTTGTCATTGATGATTAAAGGTATGTGTGCATGATGTTAAAGTATGGTTTGCATTGATGTTTAAAGGTATGGGTTTGCATTGATGTTTAAAGGTATGGGTTGTGCATTGATGTTTAAAGTGTATGGTTGTGCATTGATGTTTAAAGGTATGGGTTGTCGCATTGATGTTAAAGGTATGGGTTGTGCATTGATGTTTAAAGGTAATGGTTGTGCATTGAGTTAAAGTAGGTTGTGCATTGATGTTTAAAGTATGGTTGTGCATTGATGTTTAAAGGTATGGTTGTGCATTGATGTTTAAAGGTATGGTGTGCATTGATGTTTAAAGGTATGGATTGTCAGATGTTAAAGTATGGGTTGTGCATTGATGTTAAAGGTATGGTTGTGCATTGATGTTTAATAGGTATGGTGTGCATGATGTTATAAGGGTTGTGCATGAGTTAAAGGTATGGCATTTGTGCATTGTTTAAAGGTATGGTTGTGCATTGATGTTTAAAGTATGGGTTGTGCATTGATGTTTAAAAGGTATGTGTTCCATTGATGATTAAAGGATGTGCAGATGTAAAGTTCATGAATGTGATTTAAATGTGACTAAGATTTGCATACGTTAAAAGTAGATTGTGCATTGATGTTTAAATGTATGGTTGTGCATTGAGTTTAAAGTATGGATTGTGCATTGATCAAGCATAGTTGTAGTAAAAGAATGGTTGCATTGTGTTTAAAGCTATGGTTGTGCATTGATGTTTAAAGGTATGTTGTGCATTGATGTTTAAAAGTATGGTGTGCATTGTGCTCAATGAATGTGCATGTTTAAGATGGTGTGCATGAGTTAAGTATGGATTGTGCATTGTGTTAAAAGTATGGTTGTGCATTGATGCTCAAAGCAATGAGTTGTGCATTGGTGTTTAAGCATGGTTGTGCATTGACGTTTAAAGGTATGTTGGCATTGACGTTTAAGGGTATGGTTGTGCATGATGTTTAAGTATGGGTTGTGCATTCACTTTAAAGGTATGGGTTGTGCATTGATGTTTAAAGGTATGGGTTTCCCATTGATGTAAAGGATGGGTTGTGCATTGATGTTTAAAGGTATGGTGTGCTTGAGTTAAAGTATGGGTTGTGCATTGGCGTTTAAAGTTCGGTTTGCATTGTGTTTAATGGATGGTTGTGCATTGATGTTTAAGGTATGGTTGTGCATTGACGTTTAAATGTATGGGTAGCCCATTGATGTTTAAAGGTATGGGTTGTACATTGATGTTTAAAGGTATGGGTTGTGCATTGACGTTAACGCTATGGATTGTGCATTGATGTTTAAAGGTATGGGTTGTGCACTGATGTTTAAAGCTATGGATTGTGCATTGATGTTTAAAGCTATGGATTGTTATATGATGTTTAAAGGTATGGGTTGTGTATTGATGTTTAAAGCTGT
>CM060305.1:33428228-33443228 GCA_030674185.1 Monoplex corrugatus | reverse complement strand
TCTCTCTCTGTCCGTCTCTCTTAGCCTGTTGGTAAGCTCGTTGTCTCCCCATGTGTCTCTTATTTTCTCTTATTTCATTCTTTTTCATTATTGTACATATGCTTACATGTTTGCTTTATTGTTCGTGTTAAATATCTCAAGATGGTATCATTTGCCATTATTTATGGCCAATGGATTAAGACTGGTACACCTGTAGCGTTTTCTCAGAAGTTGATTGCTTACAAGGAAGCAAATAGTGATTTTTTTCTTCTGGAATATCAGAACTCAGTGATTGAAGGTGTTGTGTGTTGTAAAGTAGCAAGCAGTTCACAAGATCACCCATTCAGACTATTTTTAAAAGTCCTGAAGGGAGAAAACTGAAATACATATCACCATCATCATCAGGTGCCCTGCCGCGTGGCGTTGGCGACCATGGACTTCCAACCATCTCTATCTCTCGTTGCCCCCAGCATCTCCCCCACCCTCCTCATCCCCAGCCACTCTGCAAGTCCGTCCAGCATTCTCTCCCTGGGTCTACCTGGTGCTCTCTTTCCCTCCAGCTTTCCCGTTGTGAACAGGTGCTCCAAATCCCCCTTCCTCATAAAATGGCCTATAAATGTTGCTTGTCTTTTCCTAATCTTCCTTATGAGTAATCTACTTGTGTCTGCCTCCATCAAGACTGTCTCGTTTGTTTTCTTTGCTGTCCATGGAACTCTCAACATTCTTCTGAGAAACCACATCTAGGCTGCCTCAATTTTGCTCTGGCTTTGCTTGCTGACTGTCCACGCCTCGCATCCGTACAACAGTATTGGTTCTATATAACATTCAAGGACTCTCTTTCTGATGTTAATTGATAGGCATTTGTTGGTAAGAATGCTTGTCATCTTCTTGAATGCTGTTTTGGCTTGGCCGATTCTGCCAGCTATTTCCGATGTGTTTCTGCCGTCTGATGAAATGACCGTTCCCAGGTATTTGAACTTATTAATCTGTGTCAAGGTTGTGCCATTTGTTTTTATTTTGCATGAGGGGATTTCATGTTTTTTACTGATCACCATGACTTCAGTCTTCTTGCTGTTTAGTTCCAACCCCTTACTTTTGCTTTCTGTTTCTAGTATATTCACAAGGTTTTGTAGGTCCCTTTCATTTTCTGCAATTAGCACGGTATCATCTGCGTACCGAATGTTGTTTATCATTTTCCCTCCAACCTTTAATCCAGGGTCTTCTTCTAGGTTTCTCATGATGTTTTCGCTATATAGTGAAAACAGATCTGGTGACAAAACACAACCCTGTCTGACTCCTCTTTTGATGTTTTGAAAAGAGCTTATATTGTTTTCTATTCTCATTGCAGCTGTTTGTTCCCAGTACATATTCCTGATTATTCGTAGATCTTTTCCATCAACATTGAGTCTCTCCAGTTGGTTGATCAATTCATCATGTCGTACCCGATCGAAAGCCTTGGTATAGTCAACAAAGCATAAATACAAATCCTTATTCATCTCAATTGACCTCTCTATGATAGTTCTTAGGATGTATATGGCATTAATAGTTCCTTTCCCCTCCACAACTCCACACTGTTCTTCTGCTATTTCTCTTTTGATTCTATTCCTTGTCCTCATCATGATTATTCTTAACATGATTTTTGTTACATGACTCATCAAACTGATTGTGCGATGGAGTTCGCATTCTATAGCCCCTATCTTCTTGGAAGTGCAATGAAAATTGATTTTGACATATCTTTGGGGATTTTTCCAGTGTCATAAATTTCATTTAGGTGGACTGTTATTTTTTCTATGCCAAATTCCTCCAGGGCTTCAATCATCTCTGTAGTAATGTTGTCTGGTCCTGGGGCTTTTCCTGGTTTCATCTTTTTCAGTGCTGCTCTAACTTCATCTTTCATTATGGGTGGTCCTTCAAAGTTCATTTTTATAATGTATTCTTCGTTTCTGTCATCCTCAAAAAGGTCTTTAATGTACTCTCCCCATCTGTCTAATATTTTCTTTTCCCATGATCTTTCGATTTTAAGCAACCAGTTGATGTGCATATATTTTTCCAGTGGACAATTTCTTCAATTCGTCTGTACATACCCTGAGGGTCCATTTTGTGTCGTTCTTCTATCTCTTTGCATTTTGTGTTCAGCCAAGCTTCCTTAGTTTCATTGCACCTATACCTGATTTCTTTGTTTATCTTCCTGTATATCTCCTCGTTTCTCTTTGCCTTACTCCTTTCCTCCATCAGGCCCAAAATGTCATTAGTCATCCAACTCTTTTTTGCTTTTCTATTTGCCTTAGGTATTTCTTCACAAGCTTCATTTATAGAACTTCTCATCTTTGTCCATTGTTCCTCACTGTCACCAACGTCTTCCAGAGCACTGAATTTGTTTTGAACATGTACATTAAATTTTTGACGTTATCATTTCATCTGACTTTAAGAGTCCAAGGTTTAGTTTGATGTTGGTTTTGGTCTGTTTCCTTTTCCTCAATTTCAGCCTAAACCTTCCCACTACCGGATTGTGGTCACTGTTGCAGTCTGCGCCTGGTAGTGTTTTTGCTGACAGTAAAGAATTTCTAAATCTTTTGTTGATCAGGATGTAGTCAATTTGATTTTTGGTATTATCTCCTGGACTCATCCAAGTCCATTTTCTTCTGTTAGGCTGCTCAAACCAGGTGTTTCCTACTATGAACTCATTCATCTGTGCCCATTCTACAAGCTTCCCCCTCTTTCATTTTGTGCACCAAGGCCACGAGGTCCAACTATATCCTCCACCCTATCCTGTCCCACTTTAGCATTAAAATCTCCCATTATGACTGTAACTTCTTGTGATTTACATTGGACCTTGGCCATCTCTAAAACTTCGTAGAAGTTGTCGATGTCTTCCTGAGTACTTGCGGATGTTGGTGCATACACCTGTATGATGTTGATATCAAAAGGTTTGCCTCCGAATATATATATTGATATATTGAGATTATGCAGTTATATATACATACATGTTTGTATTTTGAGGAATGTTCTGAGCTTACAACTTTATGCTTTGTGGCTGCGTCTATGCTAGCTGAATGGGTAGCGCAAACTGTGTTGGATTTGAGAAATTCTACATGGGAGATAACTCCGTGACTCTCAAGAGTTATATTGCTTAGTTAACCCTTAACCAACCAACCAAAAAAATGAAAACTCAATCCATCGTCATCCAGCCATAATCACTACCATCAAAAACTGGCCTCCACACTAGTGATTATTATCACCACCCAACCACCAAACCAACAACAGCAGCCAACCGCAACAACAACAACAACAACAACAGCAACAATAACATCAACAACAACAACAACAACAACAACAAAAACAACAAACAACAACATAAAGAACGAAACACCAGGTGCAGTAACACAGACACTCATCAAACGCTTGAAAAATTGTCCACACTTCATCTTTAATAGACCGTTATTTCAGCATATACACAGACATTGATCAAACACATGAAAAAGTGTCCACACGTCATCTTTAACCCTTTGACTCTCGCACCCTATCCAACAACTGCAAAAACTGAACTCTTTGACTCCCTCAACCTATCCACCACCATGCAGGAAGCTGGTAGATAGGGTGAGGGAGTCAAAGAATTCAGTTCTTGTTTAGCAGGCATGGTTGACAGTGCCAGGGTGCAGGAGCCAAAAGGGTTAATCGACCATTGTTTCAACATGTTGGCCATCAATACAAAATTCATGAACAATGTATGCCTCAAAGGGGAATCGATTCAACAATAATGGTGATCACCTTTCACGATCATGTCCACAGTGCACCAAACAAGCACAGCAAAAACAGATTGTATTTCTTATCCATTATCGTTTTATTCAATGGCTTCTGTTTGGCCACGCCTCGACAGACATTCGGACGGTAGATGAAAGATGGGTGACATGACAGCAACGGGTATTGGTGGCGTTTCGTTTTTCATCTGTTACTCACAGACATGTCAAACATGCGCAGGTCCCCTCATGGGGCTTGGACATATGAGTGGATAAGAGCCGATGGAATACAGATGGATTAGGAGGGGGAAACCAAAATAGTCCAGCCGCACTACGCATTTGTACGTACATGCATACATACATACATACATACATACATACATACATACATACATACATACATACATATACATACATACATACATATACATACATACATACATACATACATACATACATATACATACATAATTATATACATGTACATACATACATATACATACATACATACACATACATACATACACATACATACATACATACATACATATACATACATATACACACATATACATACATACATATACATACATACATACATATACATACATACATAATTATATACATATACATACATACATATACATACATAACATACACAAATACATACACATACTTACATACATATATACATACATACATACATATACATACATACATACATATACATACATACATACATATACATACATACATACATACATACATATACATACATACATACATACATATACATACATACATAACATACATACATACACATACTACATACATACATACATATACATACATACATACATATACATACATACATATACATACATATACAATACATACATACATACATACATACATACATATACATACATACATACATACATATACATACATACATATACATACATACATATACATACATACATATACATACATACATACATATACATACATACATACATACATATACATACATACATACATATACATAATATACATATACATACATACATATACATATACATCACATACATATACATACATACATACATACATACATATACATACATACATACGTACGTACATACATACATTTACACATATACATACATACATACCTATCTCCCTTTCTTTCTCTCTCTCTCTCTCTCTCTGTCCTTCTCTCTCTCTCACACACACACGCACACACACATACACACACACACACACGCACACACCACACACACTCTGTCTGTCTGTCTGTATATCTATCTACCTATCTATATATCTATCTCACTATCTATCTCGCTGTATATCTATCTATCTATCTATCTATCTATCTATCTATCTATCTATCTGTCTGTCTGTCTGTCTGTCTATCTGTCTATGCATGTATCTATGTATGTATCTATGTATGTATTTTTTATATGCATATATGTGTGGGTGGTCTTCTCTGTCACTTTTTTTCTAGTTTTGACATATGTTCTTTCAATAAAGCAGTATGACTGCACTTTCTGGGGTCTGTTTATACTTTCCAGACGTATATTTCTACAAGACATACCATATTCCTCTCTTTTAAATGCTGTATACGATCTATCCTTTGTGTTGTTGTCGTTGTCAGTGTATTGCTTTGAGTTATTGTTTAGTGAGGCAGTTTGTGGTGGGCTGATTTATTGGTCTTATTTTGTTTCTTCCGTATGTATATATAGGTATGTATATATGCACATGTTAAATAAACATGTGTATGCATTATGTATGTATGTGTATGTATGTATGTTTGTATGTATGTATGTAGTATGTAGTATGTATGTACGTATGTATGTATGTTGTATATGTATGTATTATGATTATGTTGTATGTATGTAGTATGTATTATGCAGTATTATGTGTTATATTATATATGTATGTATGTATGTTGTACGTATTAGTATGTATGTAATGTATGTATGTATGTATGTATGTATGTATGTATGTATGGTGTATGTATGTATGTGTGTATGTATGTATGTTGATTATGTATGTATGTATATGTGTATGTTGTATATTGATGTATGTATGATGTATGTATATATGTATGTATGTATGTATGTATGTATGTATGTATGTATGCTGCATGTATGTATGTATATCTATACATATGCACATATACATCACTCAGTAAAGATTTGTGGCCATGGAACCATACTAAGGGGTACCTCACACAATTCAACACATTACACACTGTTCGTCGCCATTTCACAAAGCAACAGTCACAAATATCAGTCGCATCGAGTTCTTCTTCGGACATGCTGCATGTCATTCATGTAGTTAACCATTCAAAACACTAAGCAAGATTAACTCAGATGTTTAACTGACACCTGCTTATATTTTGATGACTGACGTTGAAACACTAGCTGCTTGTTCTTAATTAAACCAAGTCGAAACCAGTCGTACACTGGTCTCGGTTCACATCATTCCATGATAAGATGTCGTAAAAGACACAGAGACTATGTAAGTCGTCAACAAAAATATGACTGAGAAAAAACAAAAAAGCCTTCTGAAAAGCTTTGCGAATAGAACGAACGTAAGACCCAAGAATGTGCTTCATAAAAAAACGTCTTAACTTCTAATAATGCTATGAGCGAGAAGTGCTTTAGTATCACAGTCACGTTGACTGGACAGATCCACTAAGTAAATCAAAATATCACGAAATGGAAATGAATATGTAAAGGAAAAAACAACAACAAAAAGAAACAAAATGAAATAGATGTATGAATCATTCATTTAACGTCATACATTCGTAGCTTTCCTCTGTTTTTTTTTTTCCTGTTGTGCATTAATGTGTGGATGAATTGTGAGCGGTTTACCCTGTCTCGTTTTCATTAGATAATACTTTTAAAATCGTGTAGCTTGTTGAAATCCGTGTACATTTGAAATATACTAAAACGGAAATAAAAAAAGGAAAGAAAGAAACAATAAGTAAGTAAATAAATATATGAATAGATAAATAAATAGATAGATACATAAATAAATAGATACATGAATAAAAATATAAATATTATAAAATAATAAATAAATAAATAAATAAATAAATAGATAAACAAATGAATAAATAAATTGCCAAAGTATCATGAATTCGTTATTTTTTTCTCTGTTGTTCTCGCGTGTGCAGATGAGCAATAAGTGTTTCGCCCGTTCTCGTTTACTTCAACGAATAGTTCTGACATCGTATAAGTTACAGAAATCAAAGCATATATGACACATTATGTACAATCATGATCACATGGGTTTCATTAAAGCACAAGTGACTCAATATTTACATCACAGTCCACCCACTATCACTCATAATTACATTAGTTTAAGTCAGTGTAGTTTAAGTCAGTAATGATCCAAATATTAGTCGTTTTGGACTCTACTCCTTCCCCAAACACATATAGGACTATACTGAGCACACCCATCACAAACATAGTGTCGATGAATTGAAGGAATCGTGTTAATTTTGATCTTTGTATTGTACGGAGCGAATCGCAATCGATCAGGAGACATGCATAACTCACAACTTGTTGGTCTTCACCGTTTTTAACTCAAAGTCATGTGACGAGCAATGTTTCTGTGTTAAAATCTGTGTTAGTTTGGCCAATAGTCATAATTCAATTGCATTCACATCTCTTGGTTGACTGCAATGAATCTGTGGGTATCGATACATTCTGCCCGATAGCAGGGCTTGTGAAGTCTTTAGTTAGGTACAATGATTTACTCCGTTGTCTATTCCTAGACACGAGATGAATGCGCAACACTGGCGTATGCAATACTGTATAGTCATTGCTGTTGTACAAGTCCATGACTTTCACAAATCGAAATCTTAAGTTTCCATCATACCACCCGTAGTTTGGACATTAATTTTTACATGCGGGACTTCAGGGTTTGATCACATACCACAAATCACCTACACGTATGTATTTGTATGTCTCACTTGTAAGCCTGCCCCAGGCAAGATGGAGTATGATTTTATCATGACAAAGTCACGGGATTCTTGTTATAAACACAGACGGCATGGTGACCAAAGTCACAGGATTCTTGTTAAAACACAAGGCAGTACCGCCAGATGGTTAAACCAAAAATCACAGGATTCTTGTTAAAACACAGACGGCATGGTGACCACACAAGATAAGGTCATCTGTGGCGTAACTGTTCTGTTCCAGGTCACCGGTATCCGGCAACCATGTCTTAACCTAGATGTTCCGGTTACGTTAGTGTCGACAGCGTACTGCTGTTTTGGGCGAGGCCTTTATCCGAGGCTTGAAATCAATGATATTGAGCAGACAAGTTCCAGTATGAGCACGTTGCTTGAGGCAACTAAAGCCAGTTGTGATGCACATTGCTATTGGTTTTACCACAAAAAATGTGCACAATAATCCCCCCCTCCCCGCAAACAATCACCCCATCCCCCGCCCCCCAACCCCAACCCCAACCCAAAGAAAGAAAGAAAGAAACAAATAAACATTATGATTTTCCAGCACACTGTCACATCTGATTTAAACTGTAAAGAATTTACCGAAACCTGTCCCAACAAGAACTTGCACTGAATCAGTTCCAACTACAGGCTGATAATTGTGTTGTAGAACCCGATAGCAAACGAAAGTGCAATCCCCTGGTGGTTTATCGACTCACAGAATCAGTCTACCCTATGTACATGAAAAAACAACAACCAGCACTGATCCGCTACACAGAGGGACAAGAGGAAATAGCTTCTGGTTGTCAGTGTGGTGGAGACATTGGACGGGAGGGGGTTTGGTACGGACGGCAACTGTACACGGGTTATTTTTGTTTGGTTGTGACGCTTACAAATTTGAAGTCAGCTGATATTCACCACACGTGTAGCTGCTAGAATGCTTTTACCTACTCACTCGGTAACTGTGATCGAACTATTGTCAATGTTTCATAAAAATCACATTCACGTTCTGGTAATAACACATCCTGGTTATATCAGCGTCAGGACCCAGGATAGATAAATTCCCACCTACTACCAGTTCTTGGAACTGCCAAATGCAAATAGATCACAGGGGTCACACATACGTGCTGCTAGTAGTCTTCTCAATACTGGAAGTCCTGTCACTAGATGGGCTGCGCCGTTCTGAGGAAAAGTGGGGTGTCAAATAAGTCTTCTGTCCCGCGCCAGGGCTTCTGTGGGGCAAGGACAGGTACACACGGTTGCCATTGTACAGTCTCCGGTGTTTGTGGTCTTCGAAGCGGCTGTTGGCGCCTCTCGCCCCGGGGTAGGGGCTGTGGGAAGGGCTGGGTCGCACGGTGCTGAACATACGGTTGTCTCGTATGGACATAACGCTCAGCTTGCGGTAGGCCATCTTCTTGAGGCACTTGCAGAACGGGAACACCACGTAGAAGATGTAAGCAAGGTCAGCCTGTGAGAAACAGAAAGACAACACTTGGTTGAATTTATGTGTATGTAAATAAATAAATAATAAATAAATAAATAAATAAATAAATAAATAGATCTAAATAATAGTAGATGCATAACAATAAATAACAAAAACATAAATAATAATACACAAAAAATACTAAATGAATAAATAGTAATAAACAGACAAATACATAGATAATAGATAAATAAATAAATGAATAAATAAATAAATAAACAAACAAATAAATGAATAAATAAATAAATAAACTAAATCTTAGGTTTAAAAAAAAAGCGATACATTGAAGTATGACTATATGCAGGTGCGCTGGTCTGTGTTCAGGATGTAGGACAATTTGACCTATACGTGTGTCTGCGTGTGTTCGTTTTATGCATTAAAACGAATGGATAAACAGACGGACGAATGCATCCATGAATTCGTAATTCCCAGGACCCAAGCTACACTGGACTGGCCGGTTGACAGGTCCCGTGTGCTACGCTTTGTCCTATATAGAATGCTTTCACAGCCACACAGAACCCAGGGAGGAGCATAGAAACGACTGAAGAACTATATTCAAGAAATCTCTAAGAACTACATTATCGCTGTAGTCGCTTGAAACAAGACAGACGAGACCAGACTGCTTCGACAAAAGAGGTCTCCTCCAATGTTGTGAACAGATGGTAAGACCAGTTCCACAGTTTCATCGAACGCGGGAAGTTCCGGAAAAAGCATTTTCGACAATGCCTTCTCTGTGCTTTCACGGACCCAGGATGTGTGGTACCAATGTTAAGCTCACCGGCCACACTCAGTACCTTAACACAGTCTGCACAAAAATGGTGTAACAACCTGCACAATAATAGCATAACTGAGTCTGGTTTTCAAGCAAAGAAGAATAAACGCAAGTGTGTGTGTGTGTGTGTGTGTGTGTGTGTGTCTGTGTGTGTGTGTGTGTGTGTGTGTGTGTGTGTGTGTTTGTGTGTGTGTGTGTGAGTATGTGTGTGTGAGTGATTGAGTATGTGTGTATGCATGTATGCGTGTATGTGCGAGAGTGTATGTGTGTATTATGTATATATGTATGTATGTATGTATGTATGTATGTATGTATGTATGTATGTGTGTGTGTGTGTGTGTACGTGCTTGTGCGAGCGCGTGTGTTATTCGGTTGACTGTATGTATGTCTCTCAAAGTCTCCATCTCCCTTTGCGAAAGTGAAATTTGGACAGTTCTTGCTAACTCTAAAAAGGAGGTTTTAGGCTTTTGAGATCAAATGCTCGAGGAAACGTTTTTTTCCAGATCCACCTTCAATACGCAACCGATGAACATGAATGTAACAAGATTAACACTTTACAACCAAAGAAACCGTTTCTGGCAACTCTCAAACGATCAGAACTTGGTTGGTTATTGCCAAATTCACTCGCTATAAAACACTGTCTCAGATCATCCTTTAAATACCCTGGAAGAGGTTATCGCCGAGGTCGATAGAGCAAAAACGTGGGTGGCAAACATCAATGACTGGACCAATGTCAGTGTCCTTGAACCAGACTCTGGAAAGAGGTCATGACCAAAGTTGATAAAGGAAAAGCCGTGGGGCAGAGTATTGAAGACTGAACGAATGTCAGGAGGTCATCGCCGAAGAGCCGTGCGGCAAGTATTCGAGACTGGATGAATGTCTGTATGCTTGAACTAGGATCTGGACAGAGGTCACCCCCGAGGTCGACAGAGGAAGAGCTAGATGGCAAAATATCGACGACTGGATCAGTCGTCAGTATGCTGAACTGTTCGTTGCTGCACTTCAAGATATATCGTCGTCTGGTGCGTCAATTGAAGCCACCCTAATGATCACTGCGGTTACGGAAGTAGAAAGAGCAATAAAAAAAAGTATAATATATATCTATATATACAATATAGATAAAAAATGTATACTACATAATAACACATACAATACATAATAAACATATACATACGTACATACAACATACATACATACATACATACATACATACATATACGGGGGTGTCAAAAGTAGATATAAGTAAGTATCACATCATTATTAGTAATGCTTAATTCCGCTCTCGATTAGAGGAAGTGTGTGAATACGACGGCAAGCAGTTTTAGTATCTGAGGGATTAAGGCTGTACTTGTTATTACATGTATATGCAATATTCATTTGTTTGTATAATAAATGCAATGAGTATTGTACGTGTGTTCTTTTATCATAACTGTATACCTACTTTTGCACCCCCCTGTATATATATATATGTGTGTGTGTGTGTGTGTGTGTGTGTGTGTAGTTGCATTACCCGTGCGCGCGCACGGCTGATTATGTGTTATTTCGTATAATGTCATGTGAGCACTACAAGAGCTTTCATATCGTGGAAGAAAAGAGCGTTTCATTTAATATCAGTTCATATATGTGCGACTTTGCACACACAAACAAACACATTATCATCACCATCATCAATAATAATAGTAATAATCATTATAATCATAATAATAATGATAATAATAATAATTTTCTACTACTACTACTACTACTACTACAACAACAACTACTACTACTACTACTACTAGTACTACTACTACTACTAGTACTCCTACTACTACTACTACCAGTCATTAATACTATTATCATCATTATTATTATTATTGTTATTGTGATCTCATCACCATCATTCATGCCCATCCCCTCTCCGAGATTTTTATCATATTAGTGACATCCCCCGACATTTCACATTAATGAAGTTTTGTTCATGTTAATATGGCCTACACAAAAACGTAAAGATTGCATTCTCTGTATATAATCATTGTTTATAAACATTGTCAGCGATAATAAAACATAATCAGGAACAGAAAAAAAAGCAAATAAACATACCATCGTCAGATTAACAGCATACGAAAAATACCAACAGCAGTAATAACAACAACAATAATAGTAACGACAGAGAGAGAGAGAGAGAGAGAGAGAGAGAGAGAGAGAGAGAGAGAGAGAGAGAGAGAGAGAGAGAAGAGAGAAAGAGAGAGAGACACAGAGAGAGACAAGACAGACGAGAGAGAGAGACAGAGAGAGAGAGAAGAGACAGAGGGCAGAGAGAGAGCAGACCAGAGAGATGGAGAGAGAGAGACAGAGAGACAGACAGAGAGAGAACAATCATCTTGTAGATTAAATCGGCCTGCACAAAACTCCATACACTTGTTGGTCTTGAAATAGGAAGGGTGGAGGTGGGGATAGGGGAGAGGAATTTGTGGAATACTGACTCCATCAGAACGATTGAGTCATAAAGTGTGGAGCATAAGAGAGAGAGAGAGAGAGAGAGAGAGAGAGAGAAAGAGAGACAGACAGACAGACAGACAGAGACAGAGATAAGACAGAGACAGAGACAGACAGAGACAGAGACAGACAGACAGAGACAGAGAGAGACAGACAGATATACAGACACACAGACAGACAGGGAGGGAGAGAGGGATAGAGGGAGGGATAGAATCTTTTGGCGGATGGCTTGGCGTATCATGCAGAGCAGCTAATTCATCATACCGGAATGGCTAATATTCATCTACCGGAATATGACTTCATCCAGCCCTCTTTTTTTTTTTTTTTTCATTCTTTCTTTTTCGTTTCTTCTTCTGCGCTTTGCATTTTACATTTCGGTTTTAACGATGAAAGTGTGTGTGTGTGTGTGTGTGTGTGGGGTGTGGTGGGGGTGCGTGTGGGGGGCGGCTGTGTGTGTGTGTGTGTGTGTGTGTGTGGTGTGTGTGTGTGTGTGTGTGTGTGTGTGTGTGTGGCGTTGTGGTGTGAGAGGTAGGGGAAAAAGGGAAGAGAGACGAGGGCAAAGAGTTATGATAAATGACGTAACAGATTCTGTAATCTAGCGGACACATCTGAAAACTAAACAGCAACGAGGGTAAAAACAGCGCCCCAGGACAGATTTATGTGTTTTTACACAGGTGACTTTCTGCTTGTGTTTCACGTATGCTTTACCTACGTCATAATAAATCAAAGCTTCGTGTAAGCTAAATGCAATCCGTCATGTCTACGCCTCTCACGACTCGTCGCTCAAAATATTCGCTCTGAAGGACATTTACATGACATACTGTGTGGTCTTTTTTCAAAATATTCCTGTCGCATTATGTCTGCAATTGGCTTCGTTCTCAGATGTCTCCATTACAATAAAGTTCTACAGATATATGAATGCGTAAACGAATAAATAAACGCAAACCAGTTTGCCGTGGTGTAGTGGTTAACTCAACGGACTACTGACTGGAAGGTTGTGGGTTCGAATCCCCATCAGTCCCTTCAAAAATCATTTGTGGGATTTTCGGTTCTAACCGGCTCCTACCCAGAGTTGAGCGTGCTATGGGCTCATTGGAAGACTGGAACCACACAGATGAGTCTCGTCCACTTCACGGATGGTCATTGACAGTGTGCTTAAACCTTCTGACCAGCACCGCAGGTGTCTGAATCTCTCGGGCCTGATTGACGCCAGCATATATTGTGATGGTAAGCGCAGAGTACAGCCCTGTCACGCAGTCTCAATCCTAGATGGAACTCCATAGCATCATGATTATCATCCTCATCGACATCATCATCATCGCATTGTAAAAAAAAATGTGCCAGCTTCTGTGGTCGTTGAGGTGGCGTAGAAAATGGGAGAAAAAAAAAGGTGAGCACAAAGGTAACCTCCCTGGGTGCGATAGTCATAAAAAAGTTAATAAATAAACAAATAAATAAATAAATAAACGTTTAAAGGATAGATAAATTTTTTAATAAACAGACTGAAAAGGGGGCATTCTCCACCGACTCATATGCTCTCGATGAGCGTGTCAATTAGAATCTAAAATCTGTACTAGTAGATAGTAGATTGATTTTATAGTACCTGGGTAGTTAGTGACTCGCTTAACCAGCATCAATGTATTAAAAGTAAATCTGAAATAAGGAGGTTAACTTTTAACCTTTTGATTCCCACACCCTCTTCATCAGTATCATGCCTTGTCAACCATGCTGGCAAAGCAAAAATCTTTTACCCTTTGATTTCCTTACCCTATCCGCCAGCTTCCTGCATGAAGCTGGTGAGCAGGGTGAGGGAGTCAAAAGGTTAAATTTTTTTGCAGTTGGTGGATTGGACAGGGTGTGGGAGTTAAAGGGTTAACTTGACATTATCAAATTGGGGGAGCGATGCGTCTCATTTCATTCAAATTTCTCCACTCTCTCTACCAGATCTAGATCGTGTTTCAACATGTGACGAACGAGTTGTTAATAAAAGACCTATGTGCTTTTCAGATGTTATTAAAGTTACTTCAATAAGTTTCATATTGATTTGTGATCTTCTGTAATATCCTGGAATCCCCAGTGGGAATGCCGCGGGCTCTTTGAGTATAAATAGTATCCCCACCTTCTAGAAATTCTGTGCTAGAAATTTCATCTTTTCTGTCACTCTCTTTGTTTCTGCTTTGTTCCTTTGCTTTCTGTCATCTTTTTCTATCGGTTTGTGTATTGCTGGTCCGTTCACCTGTATGTGTGCGATAAAGTCTTACGTACTTTCTCTTAGTACTGATAATTGGGTATGTATAGTGCATTGTTGGCTCTAGGGAATGAGATACGCGAAAACAAGTTTAGATGACTTAGATCTGTTTATAATTATATATGTTTCGTGTCCTTATTTATGTTTAACTTTGTATGCAGGTATGTGTTTTAAAAGCTGTGCGATAAATTGGGCGGAGTGGTCAACGCAGGGCATCTCTTTAGATTATGTACGCGAATGCATTAATGTGTGTACTTAATTTTGTTTTCCTTTTTTTTTTTTTCTTGTTGAGTATTGCATGCTTTGAGGCGATTACAGCTCTGATATGGTTCTACA
>CM060305.1:33405728-33413228 GCA_030674185.1 Monoplex corrugatus | reverse complement strand
TCGTGGTGGCGTCACCTTACTCTTTCAAAGGCTCACTTTTTCACCGCAACCCCCCCCCCTCCCCTTCATTTTGAAATCTTTCCTAGCGCATATAGCTTGTATAGGCTGAAAGAAACGGCCAAAATGTTAGTGGTAAATTTTGACAGAGCTCATACGGAAGTGTTTCAGCGTGATGAATTCCTCTGGAGGAAATTCAGTCTGAGCTGAAAAGTAATTTAATTCTCTCTCTCTCTCTTCTCTCTCTCTCTCTCTTCTCTGTCTCTCTCTTCTCTCTCTCTCTCACTCTCTCTCTCTCTCTCTCTTCCTTGTCTGTCTGTCAGTCTGTCTCTCTCTTTCTGTCTGTATCTATGTCTGTCTGTCTGTCTCTTTCTCTCTCTCTCTCTCTCTCTCTTTCTCTCTCTTTGTCTGTCTGTCTCTCTCTCTCTTTGTCTGTCTGTCTGTCTGTGTGTGTGTCTCTCTCTTTGACTTTATCTCTGTCTGTCTCTGTCTCTGTCTGTCTCTGTCTCTCTTTTTGTCTTTATCTCTCACTGTCTGTCTGTCTGTCTCTCTGTGTGTGTGTGTGTCTCTCTCTCTTTGTCGTTATCTCTGTCTGTCTGCCTGTCTCTGTCTGTCTCTTTGCCTCTCTCTGTGTCTTGTCTCTGTCTGTGTGTGTGTCTCTCTCTCTGCCTTTATGTCTGTCTGTCTGTCTCTGTCTCTGTCTCTCTCTTTGCCTCTGTCTCTGTCTCTGTCTCTCTGCCTCTGTCTCTGTCTGTCTGTCTGTCTGTCTCTCTCTCTCTCTCTCTCTCTCTCTCTCTCTCTCTCTCTCGCTCTCCCCTAGTCTACAGTCTCATCCGTTGTCGGTATATGCATACAATGTTTTTCAGTTGATGTTTTTCGGTCTGTCAGCGGGCTTTCCCTGTTGTATGTATGTGTTCTTATCAATTTGTTACATCCTGTGTTCGTATGGCACGCTATTTTGTACCTGTCGTTTTCCAGCTATGTTCTCATTTGTTATCAGTCTATCATTTAATAATAATAATAATAATAATAAGAGACCATTTATAAGCGCACATCTCTGCCTACGGCGGAGCTTATGACGCTTTACAATCATTCACTCACAATATTTCAATCTCTCGGACCTCACGTACATACACTAAATACACAATACAAAATAATAGAATAAATCCATAAAAATACTACATACGCTACAATCATACACGGATTCTCACGCAAGTCCAAATGCACCCCACAACCCCCACAGCTATACCCCAAAGTACTGTGAGGCACATTCGGCTCTATAATCACCCACCCCCACCCCCCACCTACCTACTATAGCATACACACACACTAACACACCTTTCTACTATTAGGCTGGGGGGAAATGAAGTTGAACTTACTGATAATATTTTTGAAAGAGGTGAGTTTTTAGAGCTGTTTTGAAAGAAGAAGTCGATTTTAGGTGTCGGATTTCAAAGGGAAGAGAGTTCCAGATAGTGGGGGCTGCGAAGGAGAAAGAGCGTTGTCCAAATGTTTTTGTGCGCACGCGTGGAACACGGAGCAATCTGGTATCAGCAATGGAGCGGAGATTTCTAGAAGGAGTGTACACAGAGAGAAGATCAGCCAGGTAGCGAGGAGAGAGATCAGAGAAAAAAGAGTGGCATAGTGAGGCAAGCTTATAGTCAATGCGAGCTTGAACAGGCAACCAGTGAAGGGATTTGAGAATAGGTGTGACATGATCATGCTTGCGGGAACGAGAAACAAGTTTAGTGGCAGAGTTTTGTACTTTTTGAAGTTTGTCTAATTGATTTTGAGGACAGCCAGAAAAGAGGGAGTTACAATAGTCTAATTTGGAGAGAACAAAGGCAGAAAGAAATGTTTTGGTAGCGTCTTCTGAAAGTAAGTGGCGAATATAACTAATGCGTCTAAGGTCAATGTATGCTTTGCAGCAGACTGTCTGTACATGTGTTGAGATACTCATGTCTTTGCTGAAGTGGAAGGCAAGATTTCGTGCGGTAGAGGAAAAGGGAATATCTGTTGATCCAACGGTAAGAGATGTAGGAGTGGTAGACGGCAGAGACTTAAAAGAGGAAGAACAGAGGACAGCTTCAGTTTTCTCGTCATTTAGTTTTAGCTTGTTTTCGAGCATCCAGATTCGTATGTCGGTGATACAAAGTTCGAGAGAGGAAATGGCTGGGTTTATGTTCTCGGGAGGAGTAGAGAGTTCAAGTTGAGTGTCATCTACAAATGATTGATGTTCAGGAGAGTGAGACTGTATCAGGCCGGCAAGTGGTTGTGTATAGAGGACAAAGAGCACGGGGCCCAACACAGATCCCTGTGGGACCCCATAAATAGTTCTTCAGATGTAGAGTTGAGGTTATTGACAAAGACTGATTGTGTTCTTTCTGTGAGGTATGAACGGAACCAGGAAAGAGCGGTGTGAGAAATGCCGTAACTGTATTGGAGTCTGTTAAGCAAAATGGTATGGTCTATTGTATCAAAAGCAGCTGAGAGGTCCTGTAAAGTTAGTAGAGAGACGTTTCCAGAGTCAAGAGCTAAAAGGATGTCATTAGAAATTTTGAGGAGCGCAAATTTCAGTACTGTGATGAGGACGATAAGCAGACAGAAGGAGAGAAGAGGTCGTAGTCATTAAGATATGTAAGTAATTGTTGGAGAACGACTTTTTCAAGAATTTTGGAAAAGAATGATAGGTTAGAAACCGGTCTGTAATTTTTCAAGTTGCTTGGGTCCAAGGATTGTTTCTTGAGGAGAGGTTTTACAACAGCTATTTTAAGACTTGATGGAAATATACCGGAAGAAAGAGAGGAGTTGATGATTACAGTGAGAGTTGGGAGCAGATCATCAAGAAACTGGAGAAACAGAGGGGTAGGAATGGGATCGAGGGAACATGAAGTGGGTTTTGATTTGAGAATGATGGTTTTAAGTTCAGACTCAGTAACAGGGTTAAACATGCAGAAAGTTGAAGTGGGGGTGGTGGAGGTAGGTCTTTTTACCAAAGGGGACAACGTGGTCTGGTCTAATTCTTTTCTGATGTTTTTTACTTTGTCGAGGAAATACTTATTAAACACTGAAGGTAGGTCATTTAAAGGGTATGTGTTGGGAAGTAGAGAGTTTTTGCTGCGGCCTAGCAATCTGTCCCAGACATTGAACAATTTTCTTTGGCTTGTAGCGGAGGCAATTTCGTTTAGATAGAAGAAAGATTTAGCCTTTAGAATAATTTTTGAAACTGCCTTTTTTGCTGTGTTGAAAATATGTTTAGTGATCGTAATAGGGTTTTTGAGCCATCTGCGCTCAGCCCAGCGTCTGTGCTTTTTCGCTGCCTAAAAGGTCGTCTTTAACCGCGGCAAACCAAGGCTCAAGGCGATTGGTGCGCATCTTGCGACGACGTAGTGGTGCGTGTTTGTCAAACACAGACACGAGGGCAGAGCTCAAGTGGTCAACAGAGGGGCAAAGGTCAGGGGTCACGAGAATGCGAAGGTCGGAACTGAATGAAACGCTGTCGATCGCACGTACGTTGCGCGACTCAGAGTACTCTACGGGATCAGACGGCACAGTGACAGACAGTTCAGCCACAACACAGTAGTGATCGGACGACAGTGAATGGGTGACGTGCGTGGAGCGTAAAATGTTGTCGGTAGGCCGAAACACTACCCAATCAAGAATGTGGCCATGCTTTTGTGTTGGCTCAGAGACGGCTTGAGAGAAACTAAACATGTCAAGATAACTTTTGATTTGTACAGTGGTTGGATCAGAATCAGAATCAAAATGAACATTGACATCACCAATGATAAAAGAACTGCCTGACAAGGTATTACAAAAATCAAGCAATAAAGGAAAGTCATTCAAAAACATTGCAACAGTCAATTTGTTTTTTCGGCTAGGAGGGGGTCTGTAAACACAGACAAAATGCAAACAGTTCATTGGCTACGAGAGGGAAAGGCGGACGGCTTCGAAGGATGGGTGCTGGAAGGGGAAGGTAGTGGCGGTGGTCAGTCGTTTGGCTAGGCAGTCTTTATGGACGACGGCGATGCCTCCTCCGCGGGAAGCACGGGGAAAGGAGAGATCTGTGTAGCCAGTCGGTGCCAGGTCGAGACATCTCGCTTCGACACCGTGTTGACAAAGCCAAGTTTCTGTCACAAACAGAATGTCAACATCGTTGTCGGCAATGAAGGTGGCGATCTCGGCTCTCTTCTCTGCATTGAGCTGCACGGACTGCGCGTTAAAGGTAGCAACACGTAAGATGTCACTCGGCGTTGACAGTTTAATGACAGGAGATAGGGGGATGGAGAGGAGGTTTCTGAAGTCCGGGCCAGTAGGGCGATCATGCGCAGCTAGCAAAACATTAGTGTCAGTCGGCGGAGGCGTGACCAAAACTTCGATAGAACGCTGTTTTCTTCTTCCACCCCGGTGTATTCTCTTCTTCGGCAGTCGGACACCAATGCCACAACTGCGTAAACTATCAACAACACCGGGATCGAGGGCTGGTGAAGGTGGGATTGCCAGTAGTTCGGATCGGGAATACTGTCTTATCGGAGAAAGGCCAGTTGTGTTGTTGTGACACGGCTGAAGGGGACTGGCGTGTTGTTCGCCCGGTGAACACAGGCAAAATGGCGGCTGACGGTGAGCGAGTTCAATTGAAAAACAAACAAGGAAGACATACCAGAGACAGCGAAGATGGTTCGGTAAACACAATGGGAACATAATCCAGTCCATATTGAAAAACTTCATGCACAAAATTCTTTCACAACTCTCAGTCAAACACAGAAAAACACAGGCAAGTGCAGGAGAGCCGAGCTGTACGTGCCTGTAAGGCGCAGCCTTGGTTCAAATTTAGTTCAGTATGGTGCCAATCAACTGTGTTTGCAACATTTGCTAATCCTCCTGTGTGAACAGAGCGTCAAATACTGCGAGGATCACACAGAACCTGTTACTCGTTGATAGACGAACATTCATAGTGATGTTATGACTTGAGGCACAACTGTATGTGATTGACGAAACACACACACACACACACACACACACACACACACACACACACACACACACACACACACACACACACACACACACATAAACACACACACACACGCACGCACAAACACACACACACATGCACACACGCACAAACACACACACACATACACACACACACGCACAAACACACACACACATACACACATACGCACACACATATATACACACACACATACGCACGCAAAACACACACACACACACACGCATACACACACACACACACACACACACAAATATATATATATATATGTATGTATGTATGTATGTATGTATATACATATATATATATATATATACGCACACATAAACCACACACATACACACACACACACACACACACACAGCACGCACAAACACACACACACACACGCACGCACAAACACACACAACACACACACACACGCACAAACACACACACACAACACACACACGCACAAACACACACACACACACACACACTACACACACTACACACACACACACACACACACACACACACACACACACACGACAAACACACACATACACACACACACACACACACATACGTATATATATATATATATGTATATATATATATATATATACATATGTATATATGAATATACATATATATGTCCGCACATATAAACACACACACAGACACACACACACACACACACACACACCCCACACACACACACACACACACACACACACACATAGAAGTTTTGTAAGTCTTTAAGAGATAATATGTAGTTAAGTTTTGATGTGATGTTGTCATTTTTAATGCTGTGCGTCACATGATTCGAATGCAGAGATTTTTTTTTTTGATGCGTTAGTTGTACCCAATCTATATATTAGTTGTTTTCGATCTAAACAGCAGTTGTTTTCAGTCAATACATCCACTGTTTTCATCCTGTCAACCAGTTGTTTTCAAACAGTGTCTCTGTTAATTAAGGAACCAGAAGAACAAGCAAACCAAAGCAAGCGCGTATTCAACACAACAAGACAAGACAAGCGCAAATTTTCGGCCAACCGGCCTTTGTCAAGCGCGAATGCACTGTCACAAACAGACCACAAACAACACCAAACAACGGATAATAAAAAGAGGACTAAAAACTTCCCTGACGCCTCGTCCAGTTTTTATGCTGTTGCTTATTATTCGTATTTTGTTCATTTTATTCCACGTCCAGTGTCTCTGTTGTTTTCAAATAGTTCAACAGTTCTTTGTTGTTGTTGTTGTTGTTGTTGCTTTTTTCAATAGAGTGCATGGTTTGCTTATAGTCAGAACTTCAGATTTCTTCAGTCAAAGTATCTGTTGTTATCACTCCTCAGTGAATTGGTTATTTTCAATTCAATCAATGCCTCAATTCTTTTCATTCAGAGCATTATGTTGTTGTTGTTGTTGTTGTGTTTGTTGTTGTTGCTTTTTAGTCAGTGAATCATTTCTTTTTAAGCGGTGCATCAGTAATGTGTAATCAAGAGATGTTCTTTTCGATCACAGCTTCAATCAGTGCACCAATGTTGTTGATTTTTTGCCCTTTTTTCTTTCAGTGTATGTATTGGCTATTTTCAAAATATGCATCAATTGTTTCAGTCAGTGTATATGTCCTTTGCAAGTTTTGTATTTCTGTTTGTAGTAGTAGTAGATCTAGTAGTAGTACTAGTAGTAGTAGTTGTTGTTGTTGTTGCTGTTATTGTTGTAGCTGTTGTTGTTGTTGTTGTTTGTTGTTGTTGTTGATCATGTTGTTGTTAGTGTTAATGCTGTTATTGTTTCAATCTGCGCGTCGGTATCGCATTGCAGTCTGCCCTTAAGATCATTGAAATAATAATAATAATAATAATAATGAACATTTATAAGCGCAAACCTCCAGTACGGGGCCGGAGCTCGTGACGCTGCACACTAATAACATCACACACACACAGACACGCAGGCACACACACACACAACACACACACACACACACACACACACACACACACACACACACACACACACACGCACGCACACACACACACACACACACGGACCCACACACACACACACACACACACACACACACGCGCGCGTGCGCACGAGAACAAAGAGTGTCCACACAGTTACTACCTAGTCGGGAAAATAGGATTTAAATTGGAAAGTTTTGAGGGCAGTCTTGAAAGAAGTAATAGATTCAATGTAGCGAATTTCACGGGGCAGAGAATTCCAAAAAGTTGGTGCTGAATATGAAAAGGTGCAGTGACCGAAGGTTTTAGTTCTTACTCTGGGAATGCACAGTAGTCTTAAGTCAGAAGAGGAGCGAAGATTTCTGGAAGGTGAGTAGACGGATAGGAGATCAGAAATGTAACAAAAAATACATGTAGAGTGGCGATAGACAATTGCTCGTTAAATCCCTTTACTATACATATCCTCCTATTCCCTACCACTGTCTTCCCTTGAATGATGTGAATGGAGAAGAGACAGCTGTTACTCTGCCTGTCAGACGCTGA
>CM060305.1:33385728-33388228 GCA_030674185.1 Monoplex corrugatus | reverse complement strand
GGTGTATACAAATACAAACATGAAAATAACAAAATAATGCAAAATTGGGGTATCAGAGACAAAGGAGGAGACAGGGAGTGAGAGACAGAAAAAGATAGAGAGATGCAGACAGAGATACACAGAGAGACTAAATACACAAGAGAGAGAAAGAGAGACAGACAGACAGACAGACAAAACAGACAGCAAGACAGATAGACAAACAGGCAGACAGAAATACACAGAGAGACAAAGAGACAAGAGAGACGGAAACAGAGAAACAGGGAGAGAGAGAGAGGGGGGGGGGGGGGAGAGGAGAGAGACAGACAGACAGACAGATAGAGGGACAGAGACAGACAGACAGAGACAAAGAGACAAGAGAGACAGACAGACAGACAGACAGAGACAAAGAGACAAGAGAAAAAGAGATACAGAGAGAGACAGACAGACAGACAGAGACAGAGAGATACAGAGAAACAGGGAGGCAGAGACAAAAATAGATAAATAAATAAATAAATAAATAAATAATAAATAAATAAATAGATAAATAAATAAATAAATAGACACGGAAAGACACACTGACACACTAACCTCCACTGATGCAGTTGATCTTATTCAAGGACACATAATTGAAGCAGACATCAGGTCATTCATCCAAAACCAGTTTTTACAGCGTATTTTTTTTCTCAAGAAGAAGTGAGGGGGAAACTGCAGAGTAGAAAGTGGGAATGGCTTATGACACAGTCATACTGAAAGTTATAGCTTTTTAATGTCACTTTCAGTTTGCTGGAGATGGCCCCATGGCACTGGGAATACTGTGAATGAGCTGCAGCATAGATAGGATGATGTGGCGGAAAATACAGAATAATCCTGGCAAATGCTATAACTCTGCGTATAAATCTACGGGGGATGGTCGAGGACTTGAGAAACTGATGCTATTTTTTATATTTGTTTTATTTTATTTTATTCCATTTGTTTTATTTCTTTTTATTTCATTTTTCAGTTCATTTTGTTTTAATTTGCTGTATTTCATTTCATATTTTTTTTACTTCATTTTATTTATTTATTTATGTTTTATCTTATTTTATTTTTCTAAAGTGCAGAAAGCATGCTTTGACTTGTACTTTTTATGCTATGGAAATGGAATGAGTGTTATTATCATCATGATCATCATCATTATCAATGTTATTATTGTTATTATAATCATTATCATTGTTATCATCATTACTATTATTATTATTATCATCATCATTATTATGATTATCTTTGTAGTTGTTGTTGTTGTTGTTAGTGGTGGTGATGATGGTGGTAGTAGTAGTAGTAGTATCATAATGATGATGATGGTGATGATGAAGAAGAAGAGAGAAGATAGAAAAGATGATGATATGAATGATGATGATAAATGATGATGATGATGAAAAATTGATGATGATGATGATGATGATGATGATCATCATCATCATCATCATCATCATCATCATCATTCTTATTATTGGAATGTGTTGTGTGTTTGTGTTATTGTGTGTGTGTGTGTGTGTGTGTGTGTGTGTGTGTGTGTGTGTGTGTGTGTGTGTGTGTGTGTGTGTGTGTGTGTGTGTTACCGCTACACAAGTTCTTCTTGTCCATTTACAATGCACAATGTATGGCCTATGGCCTTTTTTTTCTATTTCTCTCGCCACTTTGTCTATGACCTTATTTGGACATTTTTTCACAATGCTATGACGATGAGGATGATATTCATGAAGCAATGGAGTTCCATTCTGGATTGAGACTGTAGTGACAGAGCTGTATTCTACGTTTCCTTTCATAAATATCCTAAAAATCAACCAGGCCCGATAGATATACATACAGACACTTGCCGTGTTTGTCAGGAAATTTGAGCAACACATTCATCAACGCACCAGTGAAGTGAGTGATACTCAATTGTGTGAACCAAGCTTCCCAAAGTGACCACAGCATACTCAACTCTGGGTAAGAACCGTTGGGTCTGAAAAATCCCCTCCCCCTATTTCTTTCTTTCTTTCTTTCTATCTTCTTTCTATCTTTCTTTTTTTTTTCTTTCTTCTTTCTTTCTTTCTTCTTTCTTTCTTTCTTTCTTTCTATCTTTCTTTCTATCTTTCTTTCTTTCTATCTTTCTTTCTTCTTTCTTTCTTTCTCTTTCTTTCTTTCTTTCTTTCTATCTTTCTTTCTTTCTATCTTTCTTTCTATCTTTCTTTCTTTCTTTCTTTCTTTCTTTCTTTCTTTCTTTCTATCTTCTTTCTTTCTTTCTCTTTCTTTCTATCTTGCTTTCTTTTTTCTTCTTTCTTTTCTGTCTTTCTTTCTTATCTTTTTTCTTTCTTTCTTTCTCTTTCTTTCTTTCTTTCTCTTTCTTTCTTTCTTTCTTTCTTTCTTTCTTTCTTCTTCTTTCTTTCTCTTTCTTACTTTCTTTCTTTCTTTCTATCTTGCTTTCTTTCCGTTTTTTCTTTTCACTCATGGGAGCTCAGACTCTCGACTTCACTGCTGCTTGCCTGATTTTTGTTTCCAA
>CM060305.1:33365728-33368228 GCA_030674185.1 Monoplex corrugatus | reverse complement strand
AAGAAAATGTAAAATAAGATGCACACGAACAAGAAAAGAACGACGACGATTGAGAAGGAGAAAATGAAAAAGAAGAAGAAGAGAAACGAGAACAAGAACAAGAACAAGAACAACAAAAAGGACAAGAAGAACAAGAAAATATTGTTGCTGATGATGATGAGGAGGAGGATGATACAGATGATGAGGATGAGGATGGATGAGGATGGTGATGAGGATGATGGTGATATGAACAACAACAAGAACCACAAATGCCAGAACGAAATCAAGAAAAACAACAACAACAACAACAACAACAACAACAATAACAAAGCCAGTATGGTGATCGTAGTTCACCCGAGATAAGAGAGAGAGCGAAAGAAGTAGACACAGAGAGAGAGAGAGAGAGAGAGAGAGAGAGAGAGAGAGAGAAAGAAAGAAATAGAGAGAGAGGAGAGAGAGAGAGAATGATGGTATCTACACACATGTGCACACTTTCACTGGCATGCAAGGGCACGCTCAAACATACAAATACACGGACACAAACACGCATACAAACACACGGAGACACACACACACACACACACACACACACACACACACACACCACACACACACACACACACACACACACACACACACACACACACACACACATACACACACACACACATACACACACACAAACACGCACATAAAAGGCTCTTTAGACAAGGCACTATCTAAATTTGACAATCCTGCTGACTGTATCGTTATTCATTGTGGTGTCCACGAACTAAATAACAAAGACATCGCAGCAACTACTCAACATCTCGCTTCTTGCATAAAACATGCAGCACAAACATACCCAACATCAAATATAGTTATCAGCAAGATCGCCCCTGTCCGACATGCACATACGGAGGTTCAGCGGAATTTGTTCAACGCTTTCTTGTCCGCTGAGCTTGTTGACATAAAAAACATTTCTTTTGTTTCACATGAAAACCTCCGTAATAACCAGCACTTTCTATACGACAATATACACCCCACTGCCAGAGGAAGCAGCGTGATAGCGGGGAACCTTGGACGACACGTTCGAGATTTGTTTTGGGAGACCCCTAAGAGAACAACACGATCACGTTCTTCACGACTACACTCCTCCAGATTCCCCCTAGGACGGTTCCACCATTTTGATAACTGCGAACCGTGGTGGCTGCCATATGATATGTTTTAGTAGATCTACAGTTATCAACGATTCCTGTCACAGGACTTTTTCCACATCATCTCTGACAATTCGTCAGACTATAAGGACTCAGTCAGACTATAATCTCCGTACATTTGACGGCGTGTATACCATTGTTTCATTTATTTGTAATTTGTTTCTGTTCTTAATCACCTCTTATCTCTATTAGAAGGACTTTTCCCCATAGTTTTACTTACATTTTTGTTCTACTTTTCAATAGTAGCCTAAGTAATTAATGGTTTCTTTCTGGCCATTTTTATCGTACATAGAAAACCAAAGTCTTCGTGATTATCAAACAAATAACCAATAATTTAACATAAGAGACTAGCCAACAATGAAATTGCGCCAACAATCACAAATCAAAATTTTGCAGTGGAATTGTAGATCGATTTCCACCAATTCCGCATACCTGGAACATTTTCTCTCATCAAATCAGTGTGAAGTTTTAATTTTGCAGTCGCTTAATGTTATCCCAACCAAACTTCCCAATTTCCAAAATTATTATTATCCTCCGATATATGACTTGGGAAATCCTGGGAAGAAGGTAGCCACTGCGATATATATACTTAAAGAGTTGCAGTATCACATATTTAATTTCCCAGTTTTTACATCAACTGAAGACTTTCACGCTTGTGCCGCCACAGTACAATTCAGTAATTCTTTCATCCTGAACGTTTTGTCAGTTTACCTGCCAGCAGGTCCAAATGACCACAACACAGAATGGCTGCATACGATTCCGGATCTGCAGCACGGTAGATGGCTAATAGGTGGAGACTTTAATTCCCACTCCCCGTTTTGGGAAAAAGATTGTTGTACTGTTACAAGCAATCGTTTAGTAGAAAATATAGTTGACAGTGCGCTTTACCTTTTGAATGATGGGAGTGTCACTAGAATTCCTGATGTTTCCAAACACCGGGCAACAGCCATCGATCTGTCACTAATATCACCAGAATTAGTACCATGCTGTACCTGGTACACTCACAAAGATACTTTGGGAAGTGATCACTTACCTATCATCATAACAATAACTTATGACAACATCAGGATGAAAGACAGCACTCCTGACATCATACCAAAATATAATTACGTGCGCGCTGATTGGTCCTTGTTTCGGACTGCTCTTGCTAATCAAGAATATAAGCATTATGAAAGTGAAAATGTAGACGTTATGTTTTCAAAGTTCCAGGAGTCAGTTCTAGCTGCTGCAGACCTCTCCATCCCGAAACTCAAAACTTATAAGTCCAATAATCGTATGGGTAATGTTTGGTGGACAGAGGAATGTGAGAAAGCAGTTCAGTATAA
>CM060305.1:33345728-33348228 GCA_030674185.1 Monoplex corrugatus | reverse complement strand
CTTCAAGACCACAATGGTCTTGAGCAGTACAGACTTTGGTTCCCGTCCAATAATTCTTGTATAAGAAATAAGAGTGTTAGAATGGCTGTACCATCTTGTTTCCATCACTGCAAAGTGGAATATTGTCTTTCAGAAAAAGTTTCTTTCAACATTGTAAAACATTTTCGTTAACAAAGTGACAAAAGATATAATATTCATCAAATGAAAATGTTGACCTAATTGACAGAATTGTGTTTAACGAGTAGACTAACGGATTGACAAAGATATGGTTGTTTATTGATTTTTTTATAAGAATGTAAAATACAATGATGGAATGTGACAGATATGTGGTCGTTTATTGATTGTTTTATAAGAATGTAAAAATGCATTGATGGAACGCTCTCTCCTTTCATCTCGGGGGGGGGGGGGGGGGTCATACAAAGCACGAAAGATAATGGGGAGGGCGAATTATGAGTAAAACATGATTAACACAACAACAACAACAACAACTGCTTTATTTAGTGTTGCTACTATTGTGTAGATTGTGTCAGGTGAGTGCCAGTGAATGCGTGTTTTGGGTCTGTTTTGGTAAGTAGTCGAGAGAACAACTCTTGTCGAGAGGAGGGAGGGAAAAAGAGTAACGGTATTAAAAAAAAAAAGTTTCATTTCATCTGCAACCGCTGTGTTTTGTTGTGGAGCGAATGATTGTTATTCGCCTTATGTTCATAATCTAGTCCAACTATGACAGACGTAAAAGTACTAGCAAGCGTAGTACTATCAGTAGTAGTACTCATAATGGACTCTCCCGTCAATCCGATGGATAAGAAGACATGCGACTACACCTCAAACAGAACCGATCAATGATTGGTTGATATTTTCGATTACACGGCAGACACCTTCTTCCATATGTATGAACTATGACCTGAGAGAACGGAGTCACATGATCGACAATCTCAAACTAATATCCACCACGTGCGTGGCATCGTATCACGAATGCGTACATATTCTGTCTTATCTCCTGGTAAGTCTGGAAGCGCATCTTTCCCGCGTGATTGCGTACGGTTGTTCCGACAGCTGGATCTGTCTCGGATTTTTTCGCGCTATTTCCTCAGCAGTTTTGTCCAGAGTGACGGTAAAGAATAGTTCAACTTGCCTGTTTCGATCATTCGACTCGGTTCCTTCAGGTCATGGTTGATACATGTGCTTAAGCAGGATGTCTGCTGCATCAACCCAAATATCAACCAATCACTGGCCAGTTCGGTATGAGATGTAGTGGCATGTGATAAGATGGCCACGACTGCACAACCGATCTAAGATCGTCCGTCACAAGGGAGTTTATCGGTAAAATGTTTCTTAAAGGGAGGAAATCAGGGAGCTTAGGCTTGCTCACCTTCAGAGTGTACTCGTGAAAATCTCGTCTTTTCTAAGTTTGCTAAGGCCCCAAAGCAAACTTATCTAAGTTCGCCATCTGAGATCGGCTGTGCGATAGTGACCCAGGCATAGGTCTTCATTAGGGACAGAAGACCAACCCTGAGGGCACGTTTCTTTCGCAGACATTGCATGGGAGGAAGTTGTGTATTCCTGGGTTTTGCACCTGCCACTCCATCTTTACTGAAAGCAACGTTCTGTGCTGTACCATGGCACATTTAACAGTAACGTAAATGTGTTGAACTAGTTCAAAGCTCAAAGCAACCGTTCTGTGCTGTACGCATGGTACCGTTTAACAGTAATGGTAAAAGTGTTAGAACTTGTTCGAAGGGGATATATACACATACATATATATATATATATATATATATATATATATATATATATATATATATTATTATATTTTGTATATATATAAAAGAGGAGGAAGAGCTCTAGAAACAGTAGTATTTAAAAGTGGCAATTGTAGCAGGAAGCAAAAGAAAATGCATTAAATTATCGTCTTGAACAAAAGCTCCCCAACAGATACTACGATGAAGAAGAAGAGGGAAGGATCTATAGAAAGAGTAGTATTTAAAAGTGGTAATTGTAGCAGCTAGCAAACGAAAATGCATTAAAATTCGTCTTGAACAAAAAAAAAAGCTCCTCCACCCAACAACACTCTCTTGCGTGTCTGCCGACATCTCCTTTGGCTGGGCAAGTACAAGTGGGTTAAGTGATTTGCGTCGTCTGACTTGTGTTACATGATTTGTACCTCGACAGGTGGTAAACAAAGGAGTGTCAGTTTGTTTTTCTTGGCATCAGTGCTGCAGTCCATCTTACTTCATAGCCAAAGAAAAGGAAACCAAACACAGATAAATGTACGACAGCGAAAAGTCTGCAGACGTGAGAGAAATGAAGGGAACACAAGACGGTCCACATGTTCTTTTATCTCCCTTTTTATACAAGAATAGATAAAATAAACAAAGAAATAAATACAGAAATAGATAGATACATAATGAATAACAAAATACACATACATACATACGTACATACATACATACATACAGATATTCTTTAATCTCCATTTTATACAAATGAAAATAATATAAAA
>CM060305.1:33330728-33335728 GCA_030674185.1 Monoplex corrugatus | reverse complement strand
GGAGGAGTAGAGTAATAGCAGAAGCAGTAGCAGCACAGTAGTAGTAGTAGTAGTAGTAGTAATAGTAGTAGTAGTAGCAGTGGTATTAGTACTTAGTAGTAGTAGCAGTAGCAGCAGCTGCAGTAGCTGTAGTAGTAACAGCAGTAGCAATCATCATTATCATTTCTACTACTACTATTACAATTACTACTACTACTTCTATTACTACTACCACTACTATTAAGCTGAACAGGCCACCAAGAAGGAAAAGTGTACCATAGGACACACAAGAACGGTCACCCAACCTATTTCCAGTGCAATCTGTCAGTCAGTCTGTCCGTGTCCAATTTAGCGCACAAATTGACGTGATGACCGACACGCTCTGATAGACGTGAAAAAAACAAAACATCCCTATGTAACGCTATAACCAGATTTGCTTTCTTCTTACAATGATGGGAGAAAAATGTCCACCCATAAAATACCGGATATCAAATTAGTCTTTGTGTCGTTATGATAGGAAAAAAAAAAAAAAGAAAGAGAAAATGGTTATATCAAAGTTTTACGTTTTGTTGCATTCTTTTTTTTTTCCAGTTTTTTTTTATTAGTAGTAGTAGAAGTGGTGGTGGTAATAGTAGTAGTAGTAGTAGCAGCAGCAGCAGCAGCAGAAGCAGCAGTCCAGTTGTAGCGGTGGTGGCAGCAGCAGCAGCAGCAGTAGTAGTAGTAGTAGTAGCGGTAGTGGTGGTAGTGGTAGTAGTAGTGGTGGTGGTGTTACTAACTGTAGTAATAGCAATAGTAGTAACAATAATAATGATGGTAATAATAATAATAGTAGTAATACCAATGGATGGGTAGTTGTTGTTATCGTATTAATACTAATAATATTATTAATATTAGTAGAAGCAGAAGCAGTTGTAGTACTAGTAGTAATAGTAGAAGTGGTGGTAGTAGTAGTAGTAGTAATAGTATTAGTAGGAGTGGACAGTCAGCAAGCAAAGCCAGAGCAAGATTGAGGCAGCTGAGATGTGGTTTCTCAGAAGAATGTTGAGAGTTCCATGGACAGCAAAGAAAACAAACGAGACAGTCTTGATGGAGGCAGACACAAGTAGATCACTCATAAGGAAGATTAGGAAAAGACAAGCAACATTTATAGGCCATTTTATGAAGAAGGGGGATTTGGAGCACCTGGTCACAACGGGAAAGCTGGAGGGAAAGAGAGCACCAGGTAGACCCAGGGAGAGAATGCTGGACGGATTTGCAGAATGGCTGGGGATGAGGAGGGTGGGGGAGATGCTAGGGGCAACGAAAGATGGAGATGGTTGGAAGTCCATGGTCGCCAACGCCATGCGGCAGGGCACATGATGATGATGATGATGAGTGTACCTATGGCCTAATATCAGATAATGAAAGTATCCAGTCCTTGCTATACAAATAAATAAGCAATCAAACAATCAAACCATCGAAAGATAAACGAGCAAACAAACAAACAAACAAACAGACAAAACGAGTAATCAAATGATCAAACAAACGAAAGTTAAATGAACACGTAGACAAGCAGACATAAAAAAAGAAGTAATCCAACAATACAAACAATATAAAACAGACACAAGGCATAACAATATAAAAACACAAATACAACAAACATAGAACAAATCTGTGATAACTGGTGTTAGAATATCGACCGCTTTGAGCCAGAAGGTCGACAGTGCCAGAGCGAGTTTCCTGATTCCTTTATTCTTTCCGTACAGACACACGCGCGCGCGCGCCACACGCACACACACACATACATACATACACACACACACACACACACTCGCACGCACGCGCAAACACACACACACACACACACACACACACACACACACACACACACACACACACACCACTAACGCTCTCGTACATGATAAACACACGGATACACAGACACACACACACAGAAAAAGAACGATACTAAACATACACACGCACGCAAAGAGAGAGACAGACAGACAGACAGAGAGAAACACACACACACACACACACACAACACACACACACACACACACACACACACACACACACACACACACACACACACACACACACACAGATTGAGAGATAGGCAGAGAGACAAATAGACAGAGAAACACAGAGACAGATGAAGAGGTGGAAGGGGGGGAGGAGGGGGGTCAAGTAATAGAAACAAATATATTTTTCCTATCAGATACTGTCATTAACGGAAAGAACTAATTACCTTAAACCTTGCATTGGTTTAAGCCCATTCTGGCCATACAGATTATTCCAATTCGATAATGACTAAAACAAACACAAGATTTTGTTCGTGTGTATGTATGCATGTATGTATGTATGTATGTATGCGTGTATGTATGTATGTATGTATGCATGTATGTATGTATGTATGTATGTATGTATGTATGTATGTAATGTATGTATGTATGTATGTATGCATGTATGTATGTATGTATGTATGATGTATGATGTATGTATGTATGTATGTATGTATGTATGTATGTATGTATGTATGTATTATGTATGTATATATATGATGTATGTAGTATGTAAGTATGTATGTATGTATGTTGTATTATTGTATGTATGTATGTATGTATGTATGTATTGTATGTATGTTGTATGTATGTATTGTATGTATGTATGTATGTATGTATGTTATGTATGTATATGTATGCATGTATGTATGTATGTATGATGTATGTATGTATGTATGTATGTTGTTGTATGTATGTATTTATGTTATGTATGTATGTATTGCATGTGTATGTTGTATTTTTGTATGTATGATTATGTATGTTTGTATATGTAGTATGTATGATTATGTAGATGATGATGAGTATGTATGATGTATGTATGTAGTATGTAAGTATGTATGATAATAGGTAGATAATGTATATGTATGATCGTAGTTGCTATGATGTATATAGAATGCATTCATTGTTGTATGTATGCATGTATGTATGTATGTATGTATGTACATGTATGTATGTATGTATGTATGTATGTATGTTTGTTTATTTGTTTGTTTTGTTTTGTTTGTTTGTTTGTTTGTTTGTTTGTGTGTTCGTTGTTTGTTTGTTTGTTTGTTTCTTTGTTTGTGTTTGCGTCCCTGTTTCTTTTCAACATTAGCTGTTGATATAATTTTATGATGGCTATGATCGCGAACTTGAGTTCTAGCCATACACACAAAAAGATTCAGGAGTAGATGCTGAAGGAAAGAAAACAGAAAACAAAGGATAAAAGAAAAGAAGAAACTCCGAAAGGCAAGAAGGTAAGAACAAATAAAGAGAGAGAAAACAAATAAAGAAAGACATTTCCATTGTTTTCCCGATATACATAAATACACCATCAACTACGATAGTATTCATTTCCGAAGAAAGACAGGAAAATTAGATGCTTTCACCAGTACAAATATACCCTCATTCCAGATATATCTATCGGAATAAGAAAGAAAAATAAAAAAATAAAACACACTGCTAATAAATAGATGCTGACACTTTTATGTACATACATTTTTGTATCACTGTGATCAAGTAACGAGATATGCCCATTCAAGCTGCTGGCCTGATCGCCCACCCACTGGGATAGATGGCTAACCTATACTGGATTAAAAAGTATTTTCTCCCAAAACGGACAGACAATTCTTCTAGATACGTTCATAGAGCGAGAGAGAAAGAGGAAGAGAGAGATAGAAAGAAAGAAAGAAAGAGAGAGAGAGAGAGAGAGAGAGAGAAAAGAGAGAGAAAGAGAGAGAGAGAGAGAGAAACAGAAAGACAGAAGACAGACAGAGACGGAGAAAAGAGAGAGACAGACAGACAGAGAACACAGAGAGGGAGAGAGAGACAGACAAACAGACAGAGACACAGAGAGAGGGAGGGAGGGAGAGAGAGAGAGAGAGAGAGAGAGACAGAGAGGAAACAACAACAGCAACAACAACAACAAAACAAGAATTTTTTGTGTGTGTTATGGAGACTGCAGTGGAACGAAGAATATACTTCTTTTTATTTGTTTGTTTGTTTGTTTGTTTGTTTGTTCACCAAAACCTCGCCCATTCTGTATCTACGATAAACAGAGAAAGAGAAAGACAGAGACAGTCAGAGACAGACAGTCATACAGCCAGCCAGACAGAGAGAGAGATGGGGGGGGGGGGAGAGAAACAGAGACAAAAACAGAGAGATAGAGTAGGGACGAGAGAGAGAGAGAGAGAGAGAGAGAGAGAGAGAGAAGAGAGGGGGAGAGAGAGAGAGAGAGAGAGAGAGAGAGAGAGAGAGAGAGAGAGAGAGAATAATAAGGGGAATAAGAGAGAGATATATGTATACATTTTAGTTTTGTTTTGTTTTGTTTTGTTTTTTGTTTTTGTTTATTTGTTTGCTGTTGCTGTTGTTGTTTTGTTGTTGTTGTTGTTGTTGTTGTTGTTGTTTTAGGAGAGTATCAGATAAGCAATCAACTGATTCTTTTCAATCCAGCTCTCGACTTCAGAATAACCACGGAAAGAAAAAAAGAAACACACAGATACAGACACAGGGACACACAGACACACACACACACACACACACACACACACACACCACACACACACACACAACACACACACACACACACAGACACAGACACACAGACACACACACACACACACACACACACACACACACACACACACACACACACACTCACACACACACACACACATAAAACGAAACATTCATCAATAGATTTCCTCGTCCACTCGATTCCTGAACAGCGTGATATGTACACACGAATGGACACTGGTTTTATTGATACAAACCACAGTAAACAAGTAAACAAGTTTGTTGTTGTTGTTGTTGTTTTGTTGTTGTTTTTGTTTTTGCTGTTGTTTTTTGTTGTTCTTGATGTCGTTGCTGTCGTTGTTGTTGTTGTTGTCGTCGTCGTCGTTGTCGTTGTTATTGTTGTTGTTAGAGAGTTTTTTTTTCTTTGATCACGCGCCGCTCATTCTGGCTCCTTAACACACCGCTGCAAGTTAATTCTTTCGA
>CM060305.1:33308228-33320728 GCA_030674185.1 Monoplex corrugatus | reverse complement strand
TGTGTGTGTGTGTGTGTGTGTGTGTGTGTGCACGCGCTCACTACAGATCCAAAATTGCAATGTCAGATGTTATACATGCATGATCAGAGCCCAAAACACTGACGAGAACTCGAGAATCGAAAAGTAATGAACTTTTTTCTATGAGTCATACTGTATCACTGACTCACAGACTTAGCCTGTCTTAAGAGTTACACAATTTGTCTAGAATGACTCGACCAGCCTTTCGTGGATGTATTAAGACATCTCTGCAAGTTGTTCAGAAAATAGCCAATCCCCCTCCCCTCCCCCCATTCCCCGAGGTCGTTCAAAATTATTGAGAAGTTAGTCAGCTTCCCACATGAAGTCGTTCATATTGATAAGTTAGTCAGCTTCCCACGAAGTCGTTCATATTGATAAGTTAGTCAGCCTTCCACTAAATCATTCATATTGATAAGTTAGTCAGCTTCCCACCAGGTCATTCATATTGATAAGTTAGTCAGCACCCACACCAAATCGTTCATATTGATAAGTTAGTCAGCCACCGACACCAAGTCGTTCATATTGATAAGTTAGTCAGCCACCCACACCAAGTCGTTCATATTGATAAGTTAGTCAGCCACCCACACCAAGTCGTTCATATTGATAAGTTAGTCAGCCACCCACACCAAGTCGTTCATATTGATAAGTTAGTCAGCTTCCCACACTAAATCGTTCATATTGACAAATTAGTCGCTTCCCACACCAAGTCGTTCATATTGATAAGTTAGTCAGCCTTCCACCAAGTTGTTCATATCGATAAGTTAGCTTCTAACGATGTCGTTCATATTGACAAGTTAGTCAGCTTCTCACGATGTCGTTCATATTGATAAGTTAGTCAGCCTCCCACGAAGTCGTTCACTTTCGTCATAGGACACACATAATCCTCTGTCCTTAAAGTGACCCAGGCATTTCATGAGTTATAAAACCTTTCTAGAATCACCCAACCCGCTTACGTGTAGAAATCACTCAGCCCTTGTATGGCTATCATTCGACGAATCTGAGTAGTCATGTTATGTATCTGTAGATTTTATATAACCTTCGAATTATACGTTCTCTCTTGAAATCACCCATCTTTCGCAGAGGTCACTGTGTGTTTCTAGAATGACAGTCTCCTCCTTGTCATTCCTGGTTTTAGAGCCTTATCTTACTGGCTTCTTTAAAAGCTACATCTGACTGGAAAGCACCCAGAAGATCACCAAGAGGAGTCTGGTTAATAGAACTCATTTATCATCTCCAGAATGCAAAGTGTGCAATCATGTCAGGCGTTATTCTGCTTAGTTTTGCTGGAAAGCATCTTGTTATCCCCCTGTCAAATTTATGGGTAATCTTCACACTGTGTGCGTCAAACATGAAATTCCAAAAACCCTGTCTGCCACAGATTTCAATACAGTGTTAACAGATACTTCAACTAAAGTTTACTTTTCAAAATGGAGAGGAGACGTAAGGGCTGTAAAAAGAAGACGCCAATCGTAGAACCCATTACTTCCGTGAATCCTTCTGTTTAAATTAACTTTGTTCATAGTGACCCCATCTCCATCCTGTTTCATTGTCTTCTTGTAGTATGATGTACTATTCAGAGTGGGTGAAAGTTGTGAATGTGTGTTAAAGATATATTTCATTTATTTTTGTGTTGTAAAATTATAAGCCTTGGAGCACTGTTCGGCGTAGTGTAAATGTCATTATTATTTTTGTTGAAAGGCTGTTTCTGTTGTGCTAGAAAGGACATACACACACACACGCGGACACACACGGAACAGACAAACACACACAGACACACACATACACACATACACAGACGCACACAGACAAACACGCACACGAACACACAGACATACGCACACAGACACACAGATATACATACACACACGTGCACACACACACATGCACACACACACACACACACACACACACTCACACACACACACACAAACACACACACGCGCTCGCGCACACACACACACACACATACACGCACGCACACAAACACACACATACACACACATACACACACTCACACACACTCACACAAACGCGCACACACAGACATACATACACACACACACATACACGCACACAAACATGCACACACACACAACACACACACACACACACAACACACACACACACCCACACACACACACACACACTTCCTCTTTTGTCTCCAGGCTCTTAGACTCTTTAATTGCGCAAATAACCCAGAGGAACTTGCACCAAACTGGTAGGTAGGGTGAGGGAATCAAAGAGTTAGGTTTTTTTTTCTTTGCTGGTATGGTTGACAATGCAATATGCTGGTGGACATGGTGCGGGAGTCAAAGGGTTAATCTGAGAATCAGTTACTTGGCTAGGGCAAAAGACTGGGGCTGGGGTCAAACTTAGCTGCAGTGGGGAACCAGAAAAAAAAAAAACACGAAAGAAGAATACGAACGCGTATTTGATACAACAAGACAAGACAGGCGCAAATTTTCGGCCAACTGGCCTTTGTCAAGCGTAAGATCACAAACAAACAAAACACCAGAGACAAAAATTATGAGCAAAGCAGCAGAGAAGTTTTTGTCTTTTTCTCATAATTTTTTCTCTCATAAGTTTCAGTCTTTTCTCATTTTTGTCTCTGGTGTTTGTTTGTTTGTAATCTTACGCTTGACAAAGGCCAGTTGGCCGAAAATTTGCGCCTGTCTTGTCTTGTTGTATTAAATACGTGTTCGTATTCTTCTTTCGTGTTTTTTTTTTTTTGGTTCCTGTTTGCTTGAACGGGGGCAGTCACGCTTGTTTTGGATTGCAGTGGGGAAAGTTTAGTGCTGCAAAGGGGTTGAACGAGAGCGACATTTATGTGCAGTTAACAGCATATAGACAGGCTGAGCAGACATGCAAAACCTGCACGGCAGACAGGAGGGGTGAACAGAATTTATATGAAAGAAAAACAGGCAGCAGCAGGAGTGCAACGCATGAACAAAATATATGTCTAAACCACACTACAACCCAGTCTCTTTTGGGGCAATATTTTCGTTGTTTATTTATGTATTTATCTATTTTCTTGTTTATTTGTTTGTTTGTTTGTTTGTTCAGTTCTTGCACTATTTTCATGAACTTATTTATGTATACATCTTTTTTCTTGTTTATTTGTTTTATTCAGTTAATTGCTCAATTCTTTTATTTAATGAGTTGTTTGTGTGTGGTTGTTCGCTTGCTTGCTTGCTTGCTTGCTTGTTGTTTTTCTTGTACGATTAGGTTTGAAAAACAGCTATTCCCATATCTCTACACAACTGCCATGCAACTGTGCAAGGCAAGACATAACGATGACAAAAATGATGTGAAGACTGCCAAAATGACAGCTATCACATTTTTGTATCTTGCCTTCTCTCCTGGAGGCTTTGAGATCCTGAGCTTGCGCCACCACCTTTGTGAAAAGTGCTATGTAAATTTCTACCTCTCAACTCCAAACAATATCTATGGCCAATTATATTTGAAACAACAAGAACAAAACTGTTATCGCTGCTGGGCCATCATATTCCAGATACTGAGTTGTATTTATTCACACTTTTTTGTATTCTGGACAGCCTTTCACAATGAATACATGCCTTGGACGTTCACGAACGAGCACCCATCCCCTTCTCCATCACAAAAAATGTATTAAACTTTGTTATTAAGAGTTTAAACACACACACACACACCACACACACACACACACACACACACACACACACACACAACAAACACACACACACACACAAGCGCGCGCAAACGCAAACACACACACACACACACAAACACACACCTCACACACTTCTAAACGTACCCCTGCACGCAAGCATGCATGTACACCACTTACATATACACCACTTACATATACATGTAAGCACACAAACACGCACACATACACACACATGTACATAGTACGTACGTACCTACGTTCGTACCTGCATACGTACTTACGTACATACATACAACATACATACATACAAACAGACATATATACATACATACATATACATACATACAGACAGTCATACTTGCTCGCTCAGTCGCGCACACACACACACACACACACACACACACACACACACACACACACACACACACAACGCACTCACTGACACAGAGAGAGAGAGACAGAGAGAAGAGAGAGAGAGAGAGAGAGAGAGAGAGAGAGAGATGCAGACAAAAAGACAGATAAACAGACACAAAGATAGACAAACAAACACAGACAGACAGAGATAGAGAGACAGAGAGCCTGCCTCCTTGTAGTCGATTTGAAAACGGCCCCCCTGTGACACAAAGAAAAGAGAAGACAAAAAAAAAAGTCTGAGTCATAGAGTGTACTCCCTCACAGGTTACAGAAGACGGCCGAATGTCTTGATTAAAACTAAATACCCTGTGGGTCAAGGTACTTGACTGGAAAACTGTCACAGCAGTAGCATCCCGAACTTAGTACTTCTTAATTTAAGACCGCATAGTAAGTGTCACAGGCACATTACTAAAGAAAACAGTGCAAAGGTATATAGCTTTATGAGCTCCGTAATCACGCCTGACACCGCTGTAAGCTTTTGAAGGCTGCTTTTCTCGCAGCTAGCGCGTTTCTGTCTTGGCGCCATTGGGCCATGAGAGAGCAAATTCAGTTACGGCCAATTAGGCTTCAATTTCTGTTTCTCAAGATGGCGTCTCCGTCTGGCCTTGAATGTATTTCGTACGCATCGACCCAGTAGAAAACCACGTGATGGATACGATCTAAAATTATCACAGCATTTATAAGGTCCATACTTAGGCATAAGCCTGACATGCTGGCCAAGGTTCTGTGTAAAACATGCGAGAAACCATTTAGATAAATTTGCCTTCAACCCTTTCAGCTGGGTAGGGGATTTAAAAAAAAATCTATTTATTTATTTAGCTATTTATTATTTTATTTGTTCATTTATTATTTGTTTGTTTGTTTGTATATTTATTATCTATATATTTTATTTGTGTAACTATTATTTATTTGTTTCTTTTATATATATATATTATATATATTATTATATTATATATAATATATATATTATATATATTATTCTTTCAATTTAAATATTTATTGTCAATTCTACACCCAAGCACACGTTTAGCGCCAGACAGGCACAAATAAAAAGTTATTGGAGTTATTGGAATTCTTTCAAGAGGGATTCACGGCGCTCAGACAGCTCCATATGCGCTTCACCCTAATCCGCTAGCAATTATCAGACAGATTTCCTGAGTGTGCACAAAACCCTACACGCTGGCACGGTCTTGCAACGGGGAAAGGGGAGAAGGGACCTATCAGACACGAATATGACACCACCACAATGATCACACATTAAGATGGCACGAACAGCCAGTTTTAATGTTTCGGGCTGGGATTAATTAAGATATCAGATCTTGAGTTCATGGCGATACCATTAGCCACGAAAAATTAAATTGTGCAAAAAAACACACACACACACACACACAAAAAACAGAAAAGAAAAAACAAAAAACAAACAAACAAAAAAGACATGTGAGATTTTTGTTTTCTGACGAGGGTTCGCTGAACCGATCAGGCCTAACAAAAAGTAATGAAATTCCTTGATAGATAATATTCGTTTAGGCGTGATATGTGAAAAATTATAATAAGATTGGCCTATTATAATTTCTCAAAAAACAATGGTCATAAAAAAAAGAAAAGGAAGAATAAGGAACTGAAGAAAGTAGGCCATTAAGGTTGGTTTGTTCTGTGTTGATTCTAGTTATCTTACATCTTCTAGTTTAGTTTTAGCCAAATAATCGCTCAGCGTCAGAAAAAGGCGGGATAAGAACACGATGAAACTGGGTCATTAAGATTTCTTTCCTTCTGTTTTTGTTTTAGTTATCTCTTCTCCCCATCCCCATCATGACCACCTTTTTTTTGGGGGGTGGGGTGGGGGTGGGGGATAGGTGGGTGGGAGAAACATTGAAATCGATGACATGCACGAGAGTGTGGTTTTTATTTGTTCTAAGGTGGTTGTGTGGTTGTGTGGTTGTTATTGTTGTTGTTGTTGTATATGTGTGTGTGTGTGTTTGTATCAGTGTGCATTTGTGTATGTGTGCGTATGCGCACACGGTGTGTGCTTGTGTGTGTGTGTGTGTGTGTGTGTGTTTGTGCTGTGTGTGTGTGTGTGTGTGTATGTGTGTGTGTTTGTGTGTGTGTATTGTGTATGTGTGTGTGTTTGTGTGTGTGTTTGTGTGTGTGTTGTGTGTGTATGTCTGTGTGTGTGCGCGCGCGCGCGCGCGCGTGTGTGTGTGCTGCGTTGTGCTGCGTTGCGTTGCGTTTCGGTGCGGTGCGGTGCGGTGCGTGCGTTGCGTTGCGTGCGGTGCGGTGCGGTGCGGTGCTGTGCTGTGCTGTGCTGTGCTGTGCTGTGCTGTGCTTGCTGTGTGTGTTGTGTTGTGTGTGTGTGTGTGTGTGTGTTTGTTTGTTTGTTTGTGTGCGAGTGCACGCGTGTATATGAAAGGTGGAGGGTGTATTACATGATATGTGTGTAGTGTGTAGTGGAGGGCGGGTTGTATGTGCACATACGCATTTGAGAGTGAAATAGAGAGAAGAACGAGGACAGCCAAAAGAAAGAAAAAGGAGACGAGAAGTGAATGTGACATAATGAGGAAGAGGAAAAGAGAAAGAGACTGTCTGTGAGCAAACTTACCTGTGTCAGCGACGATCTCTCACCTGTTTATTGATGAATCAGCAATTCTTATAGACTTAGATCACACCACCTGGTTAATTTAGAAATCCAGACTGAAACTCCACTGTGAAATCACGAGAAGGAAAGTTTCAGTCAACACAAACTGCATTTTCGATTGGTAGCACCAACACACTTGCAAAACTTATTTTATTAAACTGTGAAAACATGAAATTGCTAGAATGATTATCAATGATGTCTTTACGTTTTCAAAGTCAGTGATGCTATTGAAGTTCCGAATTTCCCATGCATTTCTAGCAGTGAACCATATAGTAGGCCATTCTTCTGATCCATTTTCTCTACAGAAAGTAACTCGGCAGTTTCATCAGAAAGTAAGTAAATATATACCTAGAAAAAAATCCCCAGGGGGCCAGCCAGCTGGCACTACAAACCATCTGTTATCTCTAAAAGCCAAACAGCGGAAATATGCCAGATGGAATGTGACCTAGTTTTGCAAGAAAAGCTTTTTGTTAACCTGACAATTTATGGGCGATCATAACAGATATGTGGGTCAAACCCAAAACTACAAAATCCCCATCTGGCACAGATCTTCAAACAGTTGTTGACAGGTGTTGTACCCTAAAGTGCATTTTCAACATGGGGGGAAGAAGACGTAGTTGTATGTGACAAAGAAAATGCCAGTCCCGTTTACAGACGTTTGTGTCCATCATGAGAGAAATAACTACTTCATTCTGTCATGTCACTGACTCCTCTGTTAGCTCACAGACTTTATAATTGCGCGTACTGTACCAACAAAACGAAACGTACGACATCAGTGTTGACTGAAACAAACAAGGCGTTGAAAGATGTTAGCAATCGAACAGTCAAGCTGACTTGTCCAATTTATGTGATGAGAACTTTAGTCGGTTACGACAGAACTGCTGAGGTGAGTCTTGGCTGCAGTTATGAAGAAAATGCTCAGTGACACGCTTAAACACAAACACAGAGAGAGAGAGAGAGAGAGAGAGGAGAGAGAGAGAGAGAGAGAGAGAGAGAACAGAGACAGAGACAGAGACAAGAGACAGACGAGAGACAGAGACAGAGACAGAGGGAGGGAAGGAGAGAGAGAGACAGACACAGAGACAGACAGACAGAGACAGACAGACAAACAGACAGATAGAGGCAGAGAGAGACAGACAGAGATAGAACAGAGAGATATATAACAGAGACAGAGTGAAAGAGAGACAGACAGACAGACAGAACAGAGGGAAAGACAGAGAGAGTGAGAGAGAGACAGAGACAGACAGACAGACAGACAGACAAGACAGACAGACAAGACAGACAGACAGATACACAAACAGACATAGGGAAATACATGTGTATGTTGCTAACAACTTCAAAGTGAGGCCAGGTGATATACGTGACTGCACAATAGACAGCAGGAGTAAACAGAATGCATATGAAAGGAAATCAGGTAGCAGCAGGAATTACAATTAGATTCTTTTTTCTGATTCAGTCAAATGTTCATACATTCATTTATTCTTCGGTTCACGCATTGATTCATTATTCATGTGTGATGTATTTCTTGATATATATATATATTATAGACAGGAAAGACAGAGAATCCCACCTCATAAATACACTTGGAACACGCAAACCATATGGTCTTAATGACAAACCATAAGTAATCCATTGCGCAACAGAATTCAGACATACCGTTTCATGTTTCTTCCTGTTCCCAGGCCTACCAGATTCATGGCACTGGGCACAATCTACTCCCTTACCTCTTGGCTCTTGCCCTGTGCCTTCTTCAGAACAGGGCTATACCGATATAGCATGGCCACTTCTCAAAATTGAGAACTCATCTCACTTCCCTTTTGACATCATAGTTGCCTCCCCTCTCCCCACTTCTTACTACTGCTCATGACGACATGGGCATTCCATTTCTTACCCACTGGACGAGGCGACAGGGAAGTTTTTAGTCCCGTTTTTATTATTCATTGTTTGGTGTCTGTGATGTGTATGTGACCGTGCGTTCGCGCTTGACAAAGGCCGGTTGGCCGAAAATTTGCGCTTGTTTTGTTTTGTTTTGTTGGACACGCGCTTATATTGGTTTTCTTGTTCTTCTGGTTCATATATATATATATATATATATATATATGAATATTATATAATATATACATACATAATATATATATATAAAATATATATATATATACATATATAAGCATAACCAGAATATCAAATCATTGATAAGTAGTTGAAACGAGTAGAACCCCCAAGTCGGGTTATGCAGAACGTGTGTATTGACTTAGGGGAAAATTTACAAAGAACAGCTGTTACGACATTCTTATGAATTACTCTCCTTTCACTTGTACAGATATTGGAGTATGGTGTTATGTTTGGATTACACTCGATGTGAATATTACCAAATCACAGAGAAACTCCTAAACCCTTGAAAATTAGGTATACCTAAAACAACTGACAAAAAACTATTATGCATCTCCATAACTTCACATTTATTCAAGAGTCTGGGACAATGCATCAACATAAACCTGTCTGTAGGACATACATACAATTTAATGATAAAGGAATCTGTGTTAGCACTATGTATATGTATTAATTATTATATATATATATATATATAGGTAATCAATAATTTTACAAACACACACACACACACACACACACACCACACCACACACACACACACACACACACACACGCACACACACACTCACTCACAACCCCACACACTAACATACACACATACACAACACGTGAGCGCACATGTACAGCACATACACACAACACATGCGAACACAACACACACACACACACACACACATACACGCACATCTCATACACAGACACACACCACTACTCAGCGCGCACACACACACACACACACGCGCCACACACGCACACACACACACACACACACACCTACTGTCTTTCTGCCTGCATGTTTGTCTGTATATATGTCTGTCTGTCTGTCTCTCTCTCTCTCTTTCTTTCTTTCTTTCTGTCTGTCTGTCTCTCTTCCTATCTTTTTTGTCTGTATGTCTGTCTGTCTCTGTCCTCTGTCTCTGTCTCTCTCTGTCTCTCTCTCTCTCTTTCTTTCTCTTCAGTATGTCTGTATGTCTATCTGTCTGTCTGTCTGTCTATCAATCTGCCTGTATATCTGTCTGCCTACACACACACACACACACACATATGCCACACACACACACAAGTGTGCGCGCACACACACACCACCACACACACACACTCACTCACACACACGTAGATAAACACACACACACACACACACACACACACACACACACACACACACACACACACACACACACACACACACACACACACACAAGCCAGGCGACCCACACGCTCCTGGCAGTTGATTTGAAACATCTCAAGCTGAAAAAAGAAAGGGAGATCAAGAAACACTTCTTACCCAGCCAACAGATGACATCACATCCATATATCTTGGTTAAAACAACACACGCAGGGGGGGGGGGGTCGACTGATAATGGTAGAATTTCGCTGCTCATAAAATCGTGAATTAGTGCTACTCAGCCTTTCATAGAGGCATCAGAGGCGAATTACTAAAGAACATGGTTTATGGTGATTGAATAATGAGCCCTGTAGTCTCATGTCTGCGCACGTGGAGGGTGCCATTGGCTTTAGCTATAGTATCTCTCTTCTTCTTCTTGCGAGAGCATAGAATTTTGCTTTGGCGTCATTTGAAAGCGTGACAGAAAATTCAGTTATAGCAGATAATCGCTCAGCACCCAGAAAACATACAGTGCTGGCAGTGAAACAAGGACATTAGGTCACAGGGTTGTCTTTCTTTCTGTTTTGGATGATATAATTCCCTTATACCCCATCGTAACCTTTATTTTTCAATCAAAGAAGACGTAACTTCAGGCAATGGCACACAGTCGTGTCCTGTCTGTGCGTGTGTGCGACGAGCGCGCGCTCGCGCGTGCGCGTATATGTGTCTGTGTGTGTGTGTGTGTGTGTGTGCGTGTGGCGTGTGTGTATGTGTGTGTGTGTGTGTATGTGTGTGTGTGTGTATGTAGTGTGTGTGCGTGTGCGCGAGAGAAAGAGAGGGGGGTGGTTGATGCGAAAGAGCACGAAGAAAAAGAGGGGGGACACAAATAAACGGCCAGAATGACAGATGAATGTGACAGCAACAACAACAACGATGAGGAGGAGGAGGACGACGACGACGACGACGGCGGCAACGATGATGATAACGACGATGATGATGACGACGACGACGACGACGATGAGATGATGATGATGATGATGATGGTGATGGTGATGAGATGATGATGATGATGATGATGATGATGAGATGATGATGATGATGATGATGAAAGAAGAAGAAGCAAGAAGAAGAAGCAGAAGAAGCAGAAGTAAAGAAGAACAACAACAAAAGATGAAGAACCTTACTACTACTATCATTACCAGTATTACTACTATTAGCACTACTACTTTTACGACGACGACGACAACGACGACTTCTGTTACTACTACTACTACTACTACTACTACTACACTACTACACACTACTACTACTATACTACCACCACCACCCTAAACCACCACCACCACCACCATCACATCTACAATGACGACTACTAGTGTGTGTACGGCGTCTCATCTCACAATAACATTGCATGGCAAAGTGACAGAGGCAGACACTCTTAAAACAAACATGTGTCTACCTCTAGGACTATGATAAAAACAGACGAACACTAAGGTGTTCGGTGTCAAATAGGCAAGAAGGCACAAGAGAGAGCAGAAGAGGAGAAACAGGCAGATAGATTGTCTGAGAACAAACTTAACTGTGTCAACAACGATCTCCCAGCTGCTTACGGATGGATCAGTAATGTCTAATATAATCGGGTCACGGGATATATCTAATGGGAAGTCAGACTCCACTGGGATGCTCCGAAAGGGGAAGTTTCACAGATGAATGTAACTTGGGTTGCAGCAGCGGCTTCTTTTTTTTTTTTTTTTTTTTTTTTTGAAACAAATTTTGATAGCAGTGTGGGAGCAAAAGAGTTGCTGGAATGTCTATACATACTCGCATAACTTTTTTTTTCAAAACAATAGAAACAAAACAACACAACCACAAACAAACAAACAAACGCACGCACGCACGCACACACACACGCACGCGCGCACGCACACACACCCACAGCACACACACACACACACACACACACACACACACACACACACACACACACACACACACACATCGTCTAAAAGCACATATGTGAACAGACGTTAAAAGAAATAACGAACGAACGAAACACACACACAAACATACCTACACTACACTACACTACACTACACTACACTACACTACACTACACACACTACACTACACTACAACATACACTACACTACACTACACTACACACTACACTACACACACACACACACACACACACAAACATACACACTACACACACTACACTACACTACACTACACTACACACACTACACACACTACACACACTACACTACACACACACACACACACACCCCACACACACACCACACACACACACACACACACACACACACACCACACACACACACACACACACACACACAACACACACACACACACACACACCCCACAAAACACAAACACACACTCACATATATTTTTCGAATAAAACCGGGACCCAAATGCAGTAAGCACATACTGCACTTTTAAGATCCCACGGCAACACAGGTATGTTCTTGGCTAAATTATGTAGCAAAATCCATTCTACGGGTTAAAAAAAAAAGTCGTATGCTCACAGAAAAAGTAGGTAACGC
>CM060305.1:33303228-33305728 GCA_030674185.1 Monoplex corrugatus | reverse complement strand
CAGAGAGACAGCGAGAGAGACAGCGAGAGGGAGAGAGAGAGGGGCGAGGGAAAGAGGCAGACAGACAGACAGACAGAACAGACAGACAGAGACAGAAAAGGGGACGTAGAGAAAAAGAAAAGAGAAACTCTCAAAAAGAGGAGGATAGAGAAAGATACTATGCAAACAAACTTAACAGTCAGCAACGATTTCCCAGCTTGCCTTCAGACGGAACGGAATCTGTAACAAACCCGGGTCACAGAGTCGGCCTAAGGAGACATCAGACTCCACAGGGAGGTGACAAAAGTGCAAGTTTCAACAGGCATGAATTGCGTGTGAGATCAAAGCAAATCCAGTTAATAAACCTGCTAGCATTGCTGAAGCATGCGATTCGTTTGCACTGTCTGTAAATACGTTTTAGTTTCTTACGCAGGCAGTCCAACATTTGAAGTTCACGGGGAATATCTAGTACTGACCCACCCAGTCTCCTTGAAAGTTTTACCCTCTGCCGCAAAATTAACTCCGCAGCTTTACCATAGCGTAGACGTCTTTGGGAATCATCCAGAGAGTCATACAGCATCAAGAGAAACCATCTATCATTTTTCCACAAGTCAACCAGTGTAAATTGCCAGACGCCACTTGCCCCAGTTTTGCTGGAAGCAGCTTGTCAACCCAATGGCGGTTTATGGGTGATCTTCAGAACATCTGGGTCATTCTCAAAATGTAAAGTGTGGGGTTTTTTGGAATGTCTGTTATAAAGAACTCTGTACTTAAGTTTCTACAGAAGTCACTGCAGCGTGTGAAGTCCATGGAAATATAGTCATGAACTAGTCTCCTTGCAATTCCTACCTCCAGACAATTAAGTTTACAGCTTCAATCAAAAAGTGGATAGTTTGACAGAATACCCAGGAGGTTACTCAGTACTACTACAGGCTATATATCATCTCCATAAGTCGTCTAGTGTAGATTACAAGACACCCACTTGGTCGAGGATTGCAAAGTAAAGCATCTTGTCAAGCAGACGACAGTTTATGGGTGATCGTCACTATAATCTGTCGCGTCAAACTCAGAATGTCAAATTCCTATCTGGTATGGTATGGACTCTTAGCACGTTGTTGATGCCCATTGCAACCAAGGCGGGTTTTCATTACGCTGAAAGATACACGATGTCGAAAGGAAACATCCATCTTATCTCAAGAAAGTATGGCCTATCGTTTCAAAAAGAACAGCTTCAAGATTCTGTCACTGAGCTGTCTGTACAGCGACATGTTCTATAATTGTACAAAATGCACCGAAGGAACTGTACGTATTTCCAGTGAAACGAGCAATCTTATGGCAAATCTTTGCGTGTGCGTAAAGGTTTTGCAAGGTGTTAGCCATTATGCGTTCAAGCTGACTCGTTCAATTAATCTGCCACGCATTTAATTGCTTATGACAAGAACACTGCAGTCACATTTGGTTGCAATAAAGAAGATGCAGGGACCGAAAACATGAAGAGAGAGTGGCGTTTATGTGCAGTTAATAGCCAACAGATACTATCAGATGACATGCAAAACTTGCACAACAGACAGCAGGAGTAAAAAATATTTATAAAGGAAAAACAGACAGCAACATGAGTACAGAAAATGAAAACGTAAAACAAAACAAAACAAAGACAAAAAAAAAAAAATCCAGAAAAGACAGAAATATGAAAACCATATTCATATCAACTCTTTTTCTTGAAGCCATTCTGACTCTTTTTCAGCACTAAGCGTGTTTGCTGTCTTTCTTTTTTTCCCCTTTTCTTTTCATTTTATGACTATGGTTTGAGCACCAGCTATATGTAAACCGAGGGAGAAAATAGTGGACGGACTTGTAGAGTGGATGAAGACATAGAGGGTGGGAGATGTACATGTACTTGCAGCGACAAGGGATAGATTCGTATGGAGGGCCATGAACGTCAACGTCATGCGGAAGGGCACATGATGATGGTGATGATATGAAATGAACCATATCCGCTTAAATGTGAATAGTTATCGAGTCTTGCTAAGCAAATCTTATGACGTAAAAGTTTGTAAAGGAAAAATGGTTTTACATCATCTCCATTTGATGACGTTCATAGTATCCTGTCCCGACCTGACTCACCATTAGGGCCCCCAAACAAGGAATATGTTTGTGTTTTTTTAATGTGACCTCTTTTAATCTTCTGAAGTCTGCCCATGATCAAATCTATATAAAAAAAAAACAGCACTAAGAGTTACAGGTGCTGATTTATACAGAAAATTAGACACTTTTAGTCATGTTGACCCATAAATGACATATATATATATATATATTTTATATATATATATATATATATAGACATATATATATATTATATATATATATATGTGTGTGTGTGTGTGTGTGTGTATATATATATAAATACATATATATACATATATGTATGTGTGTGTGTGTATGTGTGTATATATATACATGTACACACACATATATATATATATGTGTGTGTGTGTGTGTGCGTGAGTGTGTGTGTGTGTGC
>CM060305.1:33263228-33265728 GCA_030674185.1 Monoplex corrugatus | reverse complement strand
GAAATATGATCACAATGCCAACCAATCAACATGATGCAAGAGCACTCTATGCAAGATAGTCAGAGTCCAAGAGCAGAGGTAGACCAAGGAGAGATGGCTGGACGGAGATCTTACAAGGAGAGATGGCTGGATGGAGATCTTACAAGGAGAGATGGCTGGATAGAGTGACGGAGATCTTACAAGGAGAGATGGCTGGATAGAGTGACGGAGATCTTACAAGGAGAGATGGCTGGATAGAGTGACGGAGATCTTACAAGGAGAGATGGCTGGATAGAGTGACAGAGATCTTACAAGGAGAGATGACAGAGATCTTACAAGGAGAGATGGCTGGATGGAGTGACGGAGATCTTACAAGGAGAGATGGCTGGATAGAGTGACGGAGATCTTACAAGGAGAGATGGCCGGATAGAGTGACAGAGATCTTACAAGGAGAGATGACAGAGATCTTACAAGGAGAGATGGCTGGATGGAGTGACGGAGATCTTACAAGGAGAGATGGCTGGATAGAGTGACAGAGATCGTACAAGGAGAGATGGCCGGATAGAGTGACAGAGATCTTACAAGGAGAGATGGCTGGATAGAGTGACAGAGATCGTACAAGGAGAGATGGCCGGATAGAGTGACAGAGATCTTACAAGGAGAGATGGCTGGATGGAGATCTTACAAGGAGAGATGGCCGGATAGAGTGACAGAGATCGTACAAGGAGAGATGGCTGGATAGAGTGACAGAGATCGTACAAGGAGAGATGGCTGGATAGAGTGACAGAGATCTTACAAGGAGAGATGGCTGGATAGAGTGACAGAGATCTTACAAGGAGAGATGGCTGGATGGAGTGACAGAGATCTTACAAGGAGAGATGGCTGGATGGAGTGACGGAGATCTTACAAGGAGAGATGGCTGGATAGAGTGACGGAGATCTTACAAGGAGAGATAGCCGGATAGAGTGACGGAGACCTTATAAGGGAGAGATGGCCGGATAGAATGACGGAGATCTTACAAGGAGAAATGGCCGGATAGAGTGACGGAGACCTTATAAGGGAGAGATGGCCGGATAGAGTGACGGAGATCTTACAAGGAGAGATGGCTGGATAGAGTGACGGAGATCTTACAAGGAGAGATGGCCGGATAGAGTGAAGATCTTACAAGGAGAGATGACTGGACACAGTGCAAGAGATCTTACAAAGAGAGATGGATGGACGGAATGAAGGAGATCTTGCAACACCACAATCTCTCAAAGAGGAAGCCACACATCTAGCCTAGACCCATCAACTGCATCCCTCCTCCACACCTGTAATAGGTAGCAGAGAAAAGAAAAACAATAAAACAACAACAACAACAAAAGGGGGGGGGGGAATAAAGTAAGTCTAATTGCAGAAAATGAAAGGGACCAACAAAACCTTGTGAATATACTAGAAATAGAAAGCAAAGGTAAGGGGTTGGAACTAAACAGCAGGAAGACTGAAGTCATGGTGATCAGTAAAAAACATGAAATCTCCTCATGCAAATGGCACAACCTTGACACAGGTTAATAAGTTCAAATACCTGGGAACGGTCATTTCATCAGACGGCAGATGCACATCGGAAATAGCTGGCAGAATCGGCCAAGCCAAAACAGCATTCAAGAAGATGACAAGCATTCTTACCAACAAATGCCTATCAATTAACATCAGAAAGTCCTTGAATGTTATATAGAACCAATACTGTTGTACGGATGTGAGGCGTGGACAGTCAACACGCAAAGCCAGAGCAAGATTGAGGCAGCCGAGATGTGGTTTCTCAGAAGAATGTTGAGAGTTCCATGGACAGCAAAGAAAACAAACGAGACAGTCTTGATGGAGGCAGACACAAGTAGATCACTCATAAGGAAGATTAGGAAAAGACAGGCAACATTTATAGGCCATTTTATGAGGAAGGGGGATTTGGAGCACCTGGTCACAACGGGAAAGCTGGAGGGAAAGAGAGCACCAGGTAGACCTACGAAGAGAATGCTAGACGGACTTGCAGAGTGGCTGGGGATGAGGAGGGTGGGGGAGATTCTGGGGCAACGAGAGATAGAGATGGTTGGAAGTCCATGGTCGCCAACGCCATGTGGCAGGGCACCTGATGATGATGATGATGATGATGAAGGCATAGACAAGGCAAGTTAAATCCTCCTCTTTAATCTTTCTGACGTCTCATCCTGTTCTTCAAATTCCTGTATGATATCGGCAATGATAGCAATGCAAAAACGCTTTCGCTCGCTTTCATTATTATATGAATATGTTACAATGATGCCACCAATTTGCTGCTTTTTGTTTGGTTTGGTTTGGCTCATTAGCTCTTAAGCTGGATATCTACAAGCTCTTAGCTAATTGTTGGTAAACGAACGAACGAATCGTTTCACTGTATCATCATATCCACCAGTTTTCTGCGAGAAAAAAAACAAACTTTTCGACAGGTTGAAAGATGAATACTTTTTAGCAGGTGGATAGGGTGAGGGATTAAAAGACTTAACGTACG
>CM060305.1:33245728-33258228 GCA_030674185.1 Monoplex corrugatus | reverse complement strand
CAAGTTGTCGCATCAGTAAAGGACACACTTAATTAAGTGTCAACAAGTAGATCACTCATAAGGAAGATTAGCAAAAGACAGGCAACATTTATAGGCCATTTATGAGGAAGGGGGATTTGGAGCACCTGGTCACAACGGGAAAGCTGGAGGGAAAGAGAGCACCGGGTAGACCCAGGAGAAAATGCTGGACGGACTTGCAAAGTGGCTGGGGACAAGGAGGGTGGGGAGATGCTAGGGGCAACGAAAGATAGAGACAGATGGAAGTCCATGATCGCCAACGCCATGCGGCAGGGCACCTGATGATGATGAAATATTAGTACAGATTTGCTGACAACTCTTTTAGTAAGCGTAACATGGAATTCTTTGATGATTCCCATCTACAATTTTTTCTTCAAAGAGTACTATATATTTTATCAATTCAAGTATTAGTGAGAAAACTTAGATTGCAAAGGAAGGTGAAACACATTTAAGTTTTCTCTCCCCCCCCCCTCTACACACACGCATTCTTTATCTGTCTGTCTGTCTGTCTGTCTCTCTCTCTCTTCTCTCTCGCTGTATACAGATATAGATAAACAGCTACAGATATAGATATAAAGATACATATATAGATCTAGATAAAGACATAGATATAGATACAGATACAGACACAGATATAAAGAAAGAAAAAGAGATTGAGTGAGTGAGTTAATTTCCCAGAACCTTGCCAGCTGGACAGCTTTTGCGCACATACAGGGCTATAGCCATGATTATTTCGGATCTTATCCATCCCATGGCGTTCTGTAGCGTCCATGGAATTTATTCCGAGCGCGAGGACGCCATCTTGAGAAAAAGAAACCGACAGTATATCATAAGAATCATTTCACACAAGTCTGTACTATAAGAATAAGAATGCTTTTATTTATGGTGCAACTTGAACACGCCCCAGAGCTTGCATGGAAATAGGCTTCTCCAGCAATGGTCCTACTTAACACAAGCTTTCTTCTCACTCAACTCAACTCAATCATCTTCGCACTAGGTGGAAAATAGGGTGTCAACCAATCTCCGCTAAAAAGGACGGTCTTATCAAGCCACGTCCTTTGGGCTTCATTCATCTCTTTCTGAATTGCCTGCCATCAGATACCTGTTGCTGTGCTTTTGTTTGGTTGTCCAGGTGGTGCCCATAACAGAGTGGTATTGGGGTATTAGGCTTTGTCCATCGTCAGGTCATGACCCACGCCATCTCCATCTCCTCTTCATGATCTTGTTAACAGTAATTCTGATGACTGATCATGTGGCGACTTGTTCATTGGAGATAATGTTCTCCCTAAATTGTCCCCATTCTCCTATGGGGATGCTGGGGGACCTTTCAGTATAAATAGCATCTCCGCCTTTTAGAAGTTCTGTGCCTGGATTTTCATTTTCCTGTCACTCTCTTTGTTTCTGCTTTGCTCCTTTACTTTCTGTCATATCTTCCTACCATTTTCTGTGTTGCTGGTCCATTCATCTCTACATCTTCCATAAAGCCTCAGAGACTTTCTGTTGATACTTTTGGTATTGGTAATTGGGTGTATCTATATATATATGAAGTGCATTTTTTGCTCTAAAGAAATGCTATGTCCAAAAGCAATTTTAGATAATTTAGGCTCGTTTTTATATATGTTTTAGTGTCCTTAGTTATGTTTAAATTTGTAGTCAGTTTTTTTTATCCCCTGGTGGTAGACTGGTCCACGAGCCTTCTCTGTTTCTGGTCCGCTCTCCTGGAACAAACTTCCTCTCTCAGTCCGTCAGCAACCTACTTTTGTCTCCTTCAAGTCCGCTCTCAAAACTCACCTTTTCTCCTCTGCATAAAATCCTGACCTCACTCAATCCCCTCTGCAGCCTGTCTCCACTCGGAGGGGAATCACATTGCAATATAAAATTGTATATAATATGCTCTCTATAATTTTCCATTGTTTTTATTCTTTCTCCCCATTCATAGCCGTGTGTGTGTGTGTGTGTGTGTGTGTGTGTGTGTGTGTGTGTGTGCGTGGGTGCGTGTGTGCGTGCGTGCGTGCGTCGTGTGTGTGCGTGCGTGCGTGTGTGTGTGTGTGTTTCAGCGCTTAGATTTGATTTTATCAAGATTTTGCGCTATATAAATATTGTAATTATTATTATTATTATTATAGTATCCAACACCAGGAGCATATCCATTGATCATGTGTGCGAATGCATTGAAAAGTGTACTTCATTTTCTTTTCCATTTTTTGGTTTTTTTTTGAGTGAGATATTGTGTACGTTTTGAAATGGATATAGCCCTGACATGCCTCTGTGCAGTTGTCTGGGCTTTAAACAAAAATAACAATAACAGTAACAATAACTGTCTGCCGTAGACGTGTTTCCTCCAAAGCCTTTCAGGCGAGCTAGCTCCATACCACTACATAAAACATAGGCCTACACCACAGCTATCATAAACCTGTCTCAGTACGCTTTCCGCTGGTAACAGTCTAGCAGAATAGAAGGTTCCCCCACACCCTATCATATCAGAATTAATGACCACTCCACGGCAGGTTCCAGATCAAGTGTCTAACTCACAAGACCTAAAAGTTGTCTGCAAATGGGGAGTTTCGGCCAAAGTATCCACATAAAACAGACTGGGTTTTTTTGTTTTTTGTCAGACAGTCCATTCAACAAGGCACTGATCTTTGAAAGTTACACTGAGAGTAGGAAACATATCGCTCAGTGTGAGTGGCCTTTTAATGACTGTGCATATACGTAGCGGAGGACGAATAACAGATAAAACGTGTATTCACTCTGACGTGGAATTTTGATGTGTGCTTGTAAAGAATGCCACCTGCAGACGAAGAAATTTGTTGGAATGTGCATCAGCACAGAGAACGAGAGAGACGAGAGCGAGAGAAAGAGACAGACAGACAGACAGAGACAAACAGCAGAGACACGAAGAGAGAAAGAGACAGACAGACAGGGAGAAAGAGAGAGAGAGAGAGAGAGAGAGAGAGAGAGAGAGAGAGAGAGAGAGAGAGAGAGAGAGAGAGAGACTGAGTTATTGCTCTAGGCAACATGTCAGTTATGGTAAATGTTCTACGTGCTCTTGTGTGCACGCACACAAATGCAAAGATGCATGTGCACTCGCATGCGTACATACACACACACACACACACACACACACACACACACACACACACACAACACGAAAAAACACACACACACACACACTATATATATATATATATATATATATATATGTATGTATAGTACGCATGCAAACACACATACACACATATGCACACATACACACACACAGACACCAACACACGGGTACGCACAAAGGTGAAGCGTACAGAGACCGTTTGTCTCCCAAGTACCTCGAGTGGTTGATTTCAGTTTAATCTACAGGTCTTTTCCGTCGTCTTCGGCGTATTCCACAATGCGACTGTAAAAAGTGATTGAATCAATAACCGTTGTTTTTATCTATTTTCACAACGCTGTTCTTTCATGAGTGACTCACTCAGTCCTCTTATGGTGTTATGTTGTTATGTTGTTATGTTGTTGTTGTTGTTGTTTTCTTGAAAAAGAGTAGTATTGGCCTGCTACTGCTGAACAACAACAGGTGCTACATGAGTATATGATATAAATTCTTGTATCAATGAACACTACCAAAGTAATTCGAGGACACGGAGACAGGATCATCCTGACGTGGTGCCTTATGGCATCCTGATTATGAAGTTAATAACACTTTGCATGTTCTTGCATTAAAATTCCGACGGAATGAAACTATCGATAGGCCCAAAGCATATTGTTAATATTAGGGTAAAAAAATTCAGTTCTTGCTTGACAGATATAATATTAAACATTAAAACTATATTATGTAAGATCAAAGCCACTGGAACTCTCATACCAGAAATTGCGCAGAAGCTCAGAAGACAAAACGAATGAAGACAATGTAGATTATGTCAGTATGTCCATTTCTTGTTTGCTTGCTTGCTTGCTTTTTTTTTTTTTCTTCCTCGTTTTATGTTTTGCTAGCGTGCTTATTTGTTTCTTTTGTTTTAAACCTTTGATAATAAGGACATCATCCACCCAGAGTCACATCAATGTCGTATCGTGAAAAGTTCACTGGAAAGACATCACTGCCCACACGCTCGCAAACAATTGCTCTGACATTTCAAAATGTTAAAGACAACAGACAGAAAACAACAACAACAACAGCAAAACCAAAGACGTAAAACATAAGAATACAAAACAGTCATGACAAGCACTTAGTCCATTGAAGCTGGCTTTGATAGCTGACGTTCTCGAAAGAGAAAATAAAATCAACTGACAGTAAAGAAAGAAGGCAAACAAGACCTAAAAACCCAAAATGGCTATGTCTGAATCATAGTTTTGTTTTTGGCTCTTTTCTAGAACAAGGTTTATGAACTGGCTTATGCCATTTGCATTAATGCATTTTTCTCCAACGTTTTTTTTTGAGTGGGCTGGTTGGTGTTTTTATTTTTATTATTATTATTATTATTATTATTATTATTATTATTATTATTATTATTATTATTATCGTTATCATTATTATTGTATTATTATTATTATTATTATTATTATCGTTATCATTATTATTATTATTATTGTTGTAGTTATTATCATATTGTTATTTATTTATTTATTTATTTATTCATTTTAATCCTCATCCTCCTCATTATTATTATTGTTATAATTATTATTATTATTATTGATATAATAATTATTGTTATTATTGTGTGTGTGTGTTTCTTTTTGTTTTTGTTTATGTTGTTGTTTTTGTTGTTGTTTATAAAGTCATGGAGTCAAGATCAAGATCTCATACCTCGAGTTCGATTCCAGCCCAGCACAATAAAAACAACACAACAACAACAACTGGCCATGTTCCCTGCCAATCATAATGCTTTAATTATTCTGTGGCTCAAGGCTCTGCCAAAACACTTTTTGCTGGCAGATTAGGACAAACAATCCTCTTGAACAAACTGGGAACTCAATACCAGCTACCGCAGTCTGCCATTCAGTTCTTACCCATCGATTTTCAGTCACAACATCCCATCTCCCCATTCACTACATTTCGATATAACTCTGCTTCCCCATTTCCCCACCATCCTTTCATTTTGATTTCAGTACCTCTTCTTATCAGTGGATACTGAACAAAACAAAAAGCAACTTCTTTATGTTGTTTCTGTCCTGTATATGTAGGCTATCTGTGTATTGTTCTTGCCGTGACGAAGACCCAAAGGGTGGAAAAACCCTGTTGGTAACCTGTTTCTTATCAGCGTTGTTTCGACATTAAAGGTGAGAACAGTACATTATTTTATGTTTGTCTATCTATAATCTCATCGCAAGGTCTTACAGTTCTGCACATGTGATATCAACTGTATGTTTTAATGCCTTGATGAGCAGTTGAAAGTGAAGCTGTTGTAAGATTTCATCATAACATGTATTAACGCCACTGATATTCACACAACTCTGACTCCCTGGGTGAAAACAGTTTGAAACTAACAAATAAACAGCAAAAGAAAAAAAATGGTGTTACATGTCCATAAAACATAGGAGTATTTGCCGCAATATGTTCATATAGTCTGTTCCTGTGACTTGCATGAATCAAACTTTCAAACGTTTGTCTTAGTGAATATTCATTCAAAAGGCCTTTTGGCGTATTGTTGTTGATATGATGTCAGTACATAAATGAATGCATGATTACTGGCACATTGATATCTACAGATACAAGCATATCTCCCGCCCTCACTGCCTTTCCACGAACACACACAATGGACACAAAACACACACACACGGACACACACACACACGCACACACACACACACACACACACACACACACACACACACACACACACACACACAACACACACACACATCTGAAGGATTTTTATTCTCTGTATCACGAATATAAATGAATTCGTGATACAGAGAATTCGGCGCACACACACACAAACACACACACACATACAACACACACACACACACACACACACACACACACACACACACACACACACACACACACACATACACACACACACACACATATATATATATATATATATATATATATATATATATATATATATATACACGCATGCCACAGGATGATCTACAACAATATTATTCATCAAATGTAAAGAGATGCGACAAAACAGCATTAAGAAACAGCAAAACACACAAAAAAAGCATAAAACTAGCGATATCTTCTGGTAATGTAAGTGGGTGCACTTGAGAATTCACAATGATAGTATGGCCTCTGATACGCGCTATGCAGACGCGTTTCTTGCTTTGTTAAAATTGTGGACTACTCCAGACTACAAAATTTGGCAATGTGTGTGTTGATAAGACTCTCAATATCACCACCGGAGAAGGATTAACTAACTGTAAGAAAAATTCAACGAATACGAATACGGCGCTGAATAATGTATACACTCAAGGAGAAACACCACATGTATACCAGCTACCAACCTATATCAACAGCAAAGAATAATCCTGGCAAGAGAGAACGTTAGATTGTTTTTGTTGGCGTCAGACAAAAGGTAATCTTTGCCACCATTAGTATCGGCAACACCCTGTAGGAAAACAGAGAATGGTCTCCCTTGAGCAAGTTAGCACTTTGTACTTGTCGCCAAATACAACTCTTTCATATAAGATTTATTTCGGCGACTACGATAAAATATTCTTTAGAGGAAGTTTTTGACAGAAATCTATGTTACATGAAATCTGCTAGTGTGTTAGAATCCAGTTTTAAGTAAAATCTACGTCAGACAAAATCCGATCTAGACCCTACGTTCTATGAGTTTAGGTGACTCTGGTCACTCGTTGCTATTTCAGACAGTCTTTGTTCCTGGTCAGCAATGTTTGGGAAACGATACAGGTTTACTTGTGGATTAAGTCTCTCCCCCCCCCCCCCCCCTGGGTATTCAGTGTGATGGTGTGTATCTACCCTTTCTATGTTTTCACAGATTATTCCATCCGATCGACTGTGCATTGCATATTTTGGGTCATTGAGTGGTCCGTGCTTCGCTGCGTGGTGTGTGTGTGTGTGTGTGTGTGTGTGTGTGTGTGTGTGTGTGTGTGTGTGTGTGTGTGTGTTTGTATGTGTGTGTGTGTGTGTGTGTGTGTGTGTGTGTGTGTGTGTGGTGTGTGTTTGTGGGTGTGTGTGTGGGTGTGTGTGTGGTGTGTGTGTGTGGGGGGGGGGGGTGAGCGCATATTTCACAATAACCTGCTGTAGTATTAAACAATCAATGATAATATGTATCTGTAAACAATTTTGCTTTTCTGTAAATGTGTGTAATTAGACCAACCGCACCAAGACCGATAATTTTCCAGAAAAATTATACGCATCACTTTTCATAACCCATTAAAATTATAAGACAAAGGTTAAGAAAACTCCTCTTCCTACCTTTTTTTTTTCTTCAAGATAAAAACAACTCCCTTTTTGAAAACTAGCAGCAGAATCATTTTGTTCCGTTTACTTAAGACCACATATGATGCGTTATTCATAATCATACTTCATTTTCATGCACACAAATACAGGGAAATGTAGAGGGTGGTGGGGAATCAAGGAAAGAAATTACATCAACATTTTCTCATTGGGGCCATTTTCTTTCTGGTCTCTTTTCTGTCTGAGTTTTGCCAGGCAACCTGCACAGTTGTAATGATCCGCCTCCTGTGAAGCGCGTGCCAGCCAGAGCAGCTTTTTAAATCCTATAAAAGTCTGTCGCATTGTTCTGTAAATCAATCGTTTGTCACAGACAGTTCCAAGAAGGCCAGTGAGGAAAAAAACTATCGATAGTTTCACGTCTTTTTATAAACCGTGTAGTCTTAGACCCAGATCGAGACCCCAAGAGACATAGAAAAAAAATGCAGGCAATGAAAGATCAAGGGGAAAATATTATTGCCTTTAACCCTTTGACTCCCTCACCCTATCCGCCGACTGCAAAAACTTAACCCTTTGACTCCCTCATTCTGTCCACCAGCTTCCTGCAGGAAGCTGGTGGACAGGATGAGGGAGTCAAAGGGTTAAGTTTTTGCTTTGCTAACATGGTCTACAACGTGGTAGGATGACCGACAGTGTGTGGGAATCAAAGGGTTAAGTTCTATTTCCGTGTCTTTATCATAAACTTTCTCCTTTGCTATAGGGCAAAGTTTTCGTTGCGTGATTTTGTTGATAGACGTGACTTCCAAATAGTCTAAACAATTGTATTCCCGCTTAAAGGCGAGTCTTGGGCCACCCTTGACGTCTGTCTACTTCTTTTTCAGTGGCATCTGCAGTTTGCTTTTGTTTGTGTGGTGTTGTTATTGCTGTTTCTCCCTAAGCAGAGTGGAGGTGTAATATTCTGTCTCCTTTAAAAACTCAGTCATAGTTTGCTGTAAGTCACTCAAAGACGCAGTCCCAGATGGCTGAGAAAAAACTATTTTTTTCGTTTTTTTGCCTTTCTACATACCATCGAGACTCAGAGAGTTGGAGTATGACTCTGAGAAAATTGCAGAGGTGCAAAGGATTTGTAAGAGTCTGAAGATGAAAGCCAGTATGTTATTGCTCATAAGGTCTGACTTCTCTTAGTCATAAGCTATACGTCTTTGCTCGAGGATAAAATTGACTTCAAGGTGCAACTTCTTCAAAGTCGGTTTGCCTGTCAGGGTGTGTCTTCGAAATACTCTAAACAATTTCCTTCACACTGAGAACCCATCTTAGCCACTCTCGTGTATGATTTACTTCTTTACTTAATGTCATTTACTTTTGCTAAGAATAAGCAGCTTAGCATCATAGGAAAACGTGAAAGTTATGCAAGACACTGCTATAACAGCTGGTTGATGTTTCAGCTGTTACGGGATCGCTTATACCAGTATGTTTTGAATATGTCTCTGTCTGTGTGTCTGTGTGTCTGTATGTCTGTCTGTCTGTCTGTCTGTTGCCTGGCTGCCTGGCTGTCTGTCTGTCTAAGTCTCTCTCTGTCTATGTCTCTTTCTGTCTCTGTCTCTCTCTCTCTCTCCCTGTCTCTCCCTTTCTCTCTCTCTCTCTCTCTCTCTTTCTCTCTCTCTTTCTCTATCTTCCCATCTCTCTTTTTTCCTCCCTTCACCCTTCTATGTGTGCGTCTATCCATGAAGTATATGCTTCGGCTGAGGAAGAAGGCTCATTGAGTAAATACTTCACCCAGCGATTTATTGTCAAACAATACGTAAAATGGCAGAGACAGTCTTTCTCTCTCTTTCTTTCTCTCCATCTCTCTGTTTTCTTTCCTCCACCCTTCCATGTGTGCATGTGTCCACAAAGTACATATTTTGGCAGAGGAAGAAGATGCACTGACTAAATATTTCACCCTGCGAATTATTGTCAAACAATACATAGAGTGGCAGAGACAGCATTGTATCAACTTTGTGGACGCTGAGAACGCTTTTGACAGCCCACACATAGACAGCCTTTGGCGTATATTCCGAGCATATGGGATCCCACAACAGATCGTCCTTCTCATCATACATGTTTGTGCCATTTTCAATGTAATGTAGGAGAGAGATAACACAATTCTAAAGAAAAGACAGGTGTAAGACAAGGATGTGTCAATCCAACACTGCTCTTCAACTTGGTCATACACAGGGTGATGACACAAACGACTGAGAATCAACCCAGAGGCATCTGACGGAAAATCCAACTAAGAAGTTCTCGAAGTTTCTTATGTGATAAACGAATATGCAGCTGATCATTATGATAAATCGATTTTAGACAAAATGACAAAACTGACATTGAACTTAAAGTCTCTGACAAACTCTTTTTATATTTCCTATTAATGAAGTTCTTGACTTTACAGACGACCTTTCATCAGTCTCCCATACTCACCAATACATACAGAAGAAAGCATCCATCCCAGCATCTTCGCATAACAACTAGAATCAGCCAGAAGGAAAACAAACATATCCACAAGTGAAAAATACAACTACCAAGGCAACACTGTCAGGTACGACACAAGAGCAGACAGTGACACCAAGAGCCGATCGGTAAAGCTAGAATCACCTTAACTATGTTGAACAACGTGTGGAGATCCCCCATACAGCAGTAACATCAAGCTGAAACTGCATCAAAGCTGTCTCCTTTTCACCATACTGTACGGCTTAGAATTCTGGAGGATGACAGACAACGATCTTACCAAACTGTCAACAGTCCACGCAAAAAACATCTGAAAATATCATGCAAGTCTACTGGCCCACACCATCTCCAGCCAACCATTCACCCAGTACAATCCGGAGAATATGGATACATCGTCACGGAAAGATGATGGTCATGGTTGGAGATATCATCTGAAGAGACCTGGATAACATTATCCAGACCGCCCTTCACAGGATACCGAAAGGAAATCGCAGGAGAAGAAAATCCAAATAACACCCAGCGGAACATTAGAACAACCAGAGACCCTGAAACACACTTGGGGGTTCTGTACACAGGCTGGCACAGAATAGACGGAGGTGGAGAATCTCCATTGTTGCCCTACGTGCTAATGTCATAAGAGGCAATGAGTAAATACGACCGTAACTGAATAAGTAGGAATGTATGTGTGTGTGTGTGTGTGTGTGTGTGGTGTGTGTGTGTTGTGTGTGGTGTGTGTGTGTGTGTGTGTGTGTGTGTTGTGTTGTGTGTGTGTGTGTGTGTGTGTGTGTGTGTGTGTTGTGTGTGTATGCGTGTCTTTGCGTCTGTGTGGACTTGATTGTATGTTTGTGTGAAACTCATTGTGCATGTAACATGCGTGCATAGTATGTGTATGTAAATTTGTGGGGGATTTTTGTGTTTGTTTTGTGTTGATTTTTGTGTGTTTCAGAAAGAGAGGGGGAGAGAGCGAGAGTGAGAGAAAGAGAGTGAGGGAGAGGGAGAGAGAGAGACAGAGACAAAGACAGAGACAGAGAGAGACAGAAACAGATACAGACAGACAGACAGAGAGAATGAGAGAAAGATGCAGAGACAGAGACAGATACAGACAGACAAACAGACAGAGAGAAAGAGAGACAGAGACAGAGACAGAAACAAAGCCAAAATATGCATGCAAGCGACAAGATTGGCTGTTCTCTTTATACTGAGCTTTTATTATAACATAATTCAGTACTTTCTCCATGTCGTGATTTGACAGGAAACTGCTGCACAACTTGGAAAGAAATAAAACAGGAATAAACCAGCAAGTTGATGGAGAGCAGGTCAAGATGTAAGAACGATGAAATTGTTTCATGTCTTGCAAAGTGCTATTCACAATTTCGTTTAAAAACAACAGGATTATATTTTAGCGTGTGCTAGACTTTTTTTTTGTTTTTTTTGTTTTGTTTTTGTTAATCATTAAATTATGAAATGCGTGTGGTCTGATCAAAACAATCCAAACATAATGGTGCAAGAAAAGATTTATTTTGGAAATGAGAAACAAGCACAAAGAAACAAAACAACAAATGAAAACAAACAAACAACGCTTCAGCATGGTGAAGCTATAGTACTGTCCTTTCCATTCGTCATTACTAGGCATTTTTGGCGAACTAGATTTTGAAAATAAGCCTTCCCAATATTTAGCGACTGAATGCCTGCTGTCAGATTATACTTTTAATCTAAATAAATGAGTGTAAACACATGCAAAGGAGAGCATGCAACTATGATCGACTGTTTTCAGTCTCTCATGACCTAAATTGCAGGAATATGACTACTTATACATGCAGAGTAATTTCATGGCTACCTAAGTAAGTAGGCTGTGTTCATGTTTCATTTGAAAATAATCAATAACAAAAAATCCACGAATTGCTCATTTTTCAAAACATTCTCGATTATATTTGTGTGTGACTATTCCACCCTCAGCATCGACCAAAATGCTAAGCAAAGAAAACAGGAAGCTGCCTAAAGAGGAATTGGAGATGCAGACATCTGGAACAACTTGGGGTTCGAAACTTTAGCAAGAAGACAACCAACAAAAATGTTAAAAAACCGTGCAAATGAAGTACAGCTGCGGAAGCCCATTTTAGAAACAGTTTTTGTGTTTCGATTTTTTGTTCAGAAGTGTGTGTACATCTTGTTTTGCCCACACTTTACGGGCCGTATGTTGCTGTACAGCCTGCATACTTCGTCTTCGGTGAGCGTACATGATGAATGCATTCATGTTTTCATAAGCCAGCCACTGACATAACTTAACAGGATTTTTAACGCGCATATTTGATATTCTGTATGCGTGAACACACGTAGGGGGTTTAGGCACTGGCAGATTTACACACATGTTGTGCCTGAGAGATGGGGAAAAAATCTTCACCCTTTACCCACAAGGTGTCTAGGCGGATAAAATCCGGGACCTTCGTACCGGAAGTCTGACTTATACCCACCTGATTATTACATCCGTCTGTAGAAGCCTTGTATTCCTGAAGAGTAAAGGGTCAGAGTGTCTAATGGACATCCATACTTCACGTATCAATGACTAGCTTTTGAAGTATTGGAAAGCAGTTAACACGCGCGCAGAGATAGGCCAACACATCCTCAACATCCTGAC
>CM060305.1:33238228-33243228 GCA_030674185.1 Monoplex corrugatus | reverse complement strand
TTCGGTTCATCGGTTCGGTTCGGTTCGGTTCGGTTCGGTTCTTGCTCGCTCCTGCTCTGTTCTGCTCTGTCTGTTTCTTTGTTGTTCTGGTTCGTTCTGCTCTGCTCTCTCTGCTCTGTTCTGTTCTGTTCTGCTTGTTCTGTCTGTCTGTTCTGCTTCTCTGCTCTGTTTCTGTTCTCTGTTCTGTTCTGCTCTTTCTGCTCTCTCTCTTCTGTTCTTCTTCTGTTCTGTTCTGTCTGTTCTGTCTGTTCTGTTCTGCTCTCTCTTCTTTCTCTCTCTCTCTGCTCTGCTCTCTCTGTTCTGCTCTTTCTGTTCTGTTCTGTCTTCTGTTCTGTCTGTTCTGTTCTGCTTCTGTCTTTCTCTTCTCTTCTCTTCTGTTCTGTTCTGTTCTCTTCCTGTTCTTCGTTTTCTGTTCTTTCTCTTCTCTTCTCTTCTCTTCTGTTCCTGTCTTCTGTTTCTGTTCTCTTTCTGTCTTCTGTTCTTCTGTCTCTCTTCTGTTCTCTTCTGTTCCTTTTCTGTTCTTTCTGTTCTTTTCTGTTTCTGTTTCTTCTCTTCTCTTTCTTCTCTTCTCTCTTCTCTTCTCTTCTCTTCTCTTCTCTCTCTTCTCTTCTCTCTTCTCTTTCTCTTCTCTTCTCTTCTCTTTCTTTTTGTTCTCTTTCTCTTCTTTCTGTCTTCTCTCTTTCTCTTCTCTTCTCTTCTTCTTCTCTCTTCTCTTCTCTTTCTTCTTCTCTTCTCTTCTGTTCTTCTCTCTCTTCTTTCTCTTCCTTCTCTTCTTTCTCTTCTCTTCTCTCTCTTCTCTGTCTTTCTCTTCTCTCTTCTCTTCTCTTCTGCTTCTCTTCTCTTCCCCTCTCTGTCTTCTCTTCTCTTCTTCTCTTCTCTTCTCTTCTCTTCTCTTTCTTCTCTTCTCTTTCTCTGCTCTTCTCTTCTCTTCTCTTCTCTTCTGTTCTTTTCTGTTCTCTTCTCTTCTCTTCTGTTCTCTTCTCTTCTCTTTCTTTCTCTTTTCTTTTCTCTTCTCTTCTCTTCTGCTTCTTTCTCTTCTTTCTTTTCTTTTCTGTTCTGTTCTCTTTCTTTCTCTTCTCTTCTGTTCTCTTCTCTTCTCTTCTCTTTCTCTTCTTTCTCTTCTCTTCTTGTTCTCTTCTGTTCTCTTCTCTTCTGTTCTCTTCTGTTCTCTTCTCTTCTTTCTCTTCTCTTCTCTTCTGTTCTGTTCTCTTCTGTTCTCTTCTCTTCTCTTCTGTTCTCGTTCTCTTCTCTTCTGTTCTCTTCTCTTCTTTCTCTTCTTTCTCTTCTCTTCTGTTCTCTTCTCTTCTCTTCTGTTCTCATTCTTTCTCTTCTTTCTCTTCTCTTTTCTTCTTTTCACTTGTTTTTTGTTTCTTCTACAAAGACGTGATTTTAACTTCTTTTTCTTTCTCTTTGCCATCTACATGGTCAGCCACATCTAGCAGTAAATGTGTTATTTTGTCTTCTTCAGTTTTTGCTGGCTACCATGGAGCTTAGTGTCAAAGAAGTTGTACTCAGTCATAACGGGATGGGGGTAGTCACCTAACTACCAATCTGTATGCAGCTTACCCCATTACTTTTGACTGAATTGGTAAATGTTGATATCCAACCGTCGCCGTGGTGTAGTGGTTAGCTTAGCGGACTACCGAATGGAAGGTCATCGGTTCCAATCCCCATCAAATCCTTTCAAAAATCACTGTGAATTTTTTTTCGGCTCCAACCGGCTTTTGTCCAGAGCTGAGTATGCTGTAGGCTCAGTGGGACGACTGGGAGATAATCACGCACACACACACACACACACACACACACACACACACACACACACACACACACACAACACCACACACCACACACACACACAAAACAACACAACACACTCATACACACACATACACACACACTCACACACATGCACCACACATACATACAAAACACACTACACACACATGCACACACACACACACGCACCACACACACCACACACCACACCACCACACAATACAATTGAAGGTTACTAATACAGTTTCTTCTCCACACGGTCGAGTCTTATCCACTTTCACGGATGCGTCATTGAGGGTGATGTTCAAAAGTACTGACCGTTAACGCCGCAGGTGTCCATAACTCTCGGGCCTGGTTAACGCCAGGGTATATTATGTCAATAGTCTCAATCCTACATGGATCTCCTTAGCATCATATTTATCTTCCTCGGGATCACCATCATCATCGCATTATAAAAACCTGTCCTAGCTTAAGTAGCCGTTAGGGTGGTGTAGAAAATGGGGGTGGGGGGTGGGGGTGGGATGGTGAGCAAAAAGGAACACGGTTAAGTGTGATGATCCTAAAAATAATGGAAATGAAAAAAGGAAAGACGCACACACAAGAACAAGTAGAATTGAAATCAGAGAGAGGGGGGGGGGGGGGGGGGGAGGGCGGCTGGTATCCATTTCGACCAAAACAGTGATATTCACTCAGTCTTGTCTAGTAATCAAGCAAGTGTTATCTAATACTATGTCGGACAAAATAAATATGTAATGTTCTGTCATGCTTAAATAATATGTTGACCGCTAGCAAAAATAAAAATACACTGCAATCGCCATTTCGACAAGCAAAGGGGACATAACCACCACCACCACACCACCACCACCACCACCACCACCTCCCTTGCTTGGAAAATGGCTATTATGCGGCGTGGGGAGCTAGGAGGTGATTTGCCAATTCGTGAGGCATTGTTGTTCTGGCTCTCACCCAGCACACTCGGTTGTTTTTTGATAACCTTGATAATTTATGTTGAAATTTATCACAGAACGTCTACTTCACCAGTGAAGGGTCGCCTTTAACGACTAGCCATAGGTCCACGCTTTATATCTGAGTTTTTAGTGTTGCGATTATGGCAGAAGGTAGCTGCGTTTGACAAAACATTCAGGCAAGTAATATCAAAGAGACGGCACGGAGAAAACATGGAACCGGAACAATAAAACTAGCGTAAATTCGCAGACCGCTGAGTCTCATTAAAAGATTGTGTGCACAAAGTCAAGAGAACAAACATCATACAAACTATGTCAGTTTCTTGTTTGGTTTGGCTGCTTCTTCGCTTCCTTTCTTCAATGTTGCTCTCTCTGTCTCTGTCTCTGTCTCTGTCTCTCTCTGTCTCCCCCCCCCCTCTCTCTCTCTCTCCCCTCCCTCTCTCTCCCCCTCTCTCTGTCTGTCTCCTCTCTCTCTCTGTCTCTGTCTCCTTTCCATCTCTCTCTCTCTCTCTCTCTCTCTCTGTCTCCTCTCTCTCTCTCTTGCTCTGTCCTCCATCCCTTCCCTCTTTCTCTCTCCCCTCGCTCTCTCTGTCTCCTCTCTCTCTCTCTTTCTCTGTCCTCCTTCCCTCCCTCCCTTTCTCTCTCTATCTCTTTCTCTCTCCCTCTCTCCCTCCCTTCCCTGATTCTTTTGCTCTGTTTTTGTTTTAAATCTTTGATAATGATCCCATCCGGCCACAGACAAATCAATGTCATGTAGTGAAAAGTTCACCGGAAGAATATCAGTGCGCGTGCGATGCAGTCATTAGCTTTGCCTGGCATTTCAAAATATTTAAAACAACGGACCGCAAAAGCACCGACATAAAAGACGAAAAGGAACGAAAACAACATGATCATGACAGCGCTTTGTCCTCCTACGTTGTCTTTGATACTGGACGCTTTTTGCAAGAGACAAGAAGAACAATAACGATAAATGAACGAACAAATAGAAATATACAACAAGAAGCCAAGTCATACTTTTTTTTTGTTGGTATCAGTTTTCAACTTCTTTGTACGGTATTGTTCGTTTGGGTTTGTTTTGTTGTTGTTGTTGTTTTTTTTTCATTGTTCTGTTTCGTTTCTTTTCGTTTTCTTTCTTGTAAGTTTCTGTGAACTTATTTGCCTCGTCTGTCATGTTCAGGTGTAGCTAACAAACTTTCTTCCTTTAAGTGTAACTTGAAGACAAAAAGTTTTAGTGGGGGATTTCCGCCTTCATCCCCATCCGTCTCATCCCAGTTCTTTCCTACGTTGTCCCTCCCAGTGTGCGTGTGATCTTAAGTTGCTTTTGTCACTGTGAGTAAAATGTTTGAGTGGAATGAAAAGATTCGTAGTTTTGATTCAAATATATATCTAAATATAGCGCTTATGAATATCCTCCTCTCCTCCTCCTCCTTCTCATCTCATCATCAATATGATGTTATTGTAATAATAATGATAATAATCATCATCATCATCATTATCATCATCATAACAATAGTAGTAGTAGTAGTAAGAAGAAGAAGAAGAAGTTGAAGCAGTAGTAGTAGTCGCATTATCATCATTACTACTATTATTATTACAATTGTTATGATGATGATGATGATGATGACGACGACGACGACGACGATAACAGTTTTTGTTGCTATTACTATCGTCGTCATCATCATCGTCAAAGTAGTAGTAGTAGTAGTAGTAGCAGCAGTAGTAGTAGTAGTAGTAGTAGTAGAGTCGTAGTAATTGTAGTAATAGTAGTAGTAGTGTTTTTTTGTGTTGTTGTTGTTATTATTATCACTAGTAGTACTAGTAGTAGTACTATTACCATGATTGTTGTTGTTCCTATCAATAGTACTGTTAATATTCCTATCATTATCATTATTATATCATAATCACCATCATCATCATTATTGTTATTATTATTACACTCAGGCAAACAAACAAACAAATGCCAAATAATAATCTGAAATAAAAGACGGCAAGAAATGTCTCTTCAGTTAGGCTTAAGTGTTTGCATTGATCAGCACAGACGGCGTCAGGAGGAAGCGTCTCTAGACGTACTCAAACCGCGTGAAACCGCTAACAGACTTTTACACTGTTACTAAGTGTGCACATGAATAGTGCTTTTAATCTAGCTCTTTTCAAGAAACCACAAGCAGATGGAGAGAGACGAGGAGAGACTGACTTGGGGTATGAAGTCAGTATGATTATCACGGACCTAAAGGACTATTTACGAGTCACAGATTGGTA
>CM060305.1:33225728-33235728 GCA_030674185.1 Monoplex corrugatus | reverse complement strand
GTGTGTACGCATGGCATTGGCGATCATGGACTTCCATCTCTGTATCTTTTGTTGCCTCAAGCATCTCTTCCACCCTTTTTGTCCTCAGCCACTCTGCAAGTCCGTCTAGTATCTTCTCCCTGGGTTTACTTGGTGCTCTCTTCCCCTCCAGCTTTCCCGTCGTGACCAGGTGCTCCAATTCCCCTTTCCTCATAAAATGGCCTACAAATGTTGCCTGTCTTTTCCTAATCTTCTTTATGAATGATCTTCTTGTGTCTGCCTCCATCAAGACTGTCTCGTTTGTTTTCTTTGCTGTCCATGGAACTCTCAGCATTCTTCTTAGAAACTACATCTCGGCTGCCTCAATCTTGTTCTGGCTTTGCTTGTTGACTGTCCACGCCTCACAACCGTATAACAGATAGTAGATAGATAGATAGATAGATAGATAGATAGACAGATAGATAGATAGGTAGATAGATAAATAGAAAGGTAGATAGGAAGATAGATAGACAGATAGACAGATAAATAGACAGATAGATAAATGGATATATATATATATATATATACATATAGATAGGCAGACAGACAGACAGACAGACAGATAGATAGATAGATAGATAGATAGATAGATAGATAGATAGATAGATACATTTATGTCGTTTTGTGAGTGTTCTTTGATCTAAGGGATATCTTTCCCACTTAAACAAACAAACAGCAAAGAAAGCAAGAAGAAGTAAAACAAAGAAAGTGAAAAAAAAAAAAAAAAGAAATAACACAAAATGCAATAAGAAAGAAGGAATAAAGAATAAAACCTCCATGATATACGAAGGTCATCATTCAGAGAGAGACAGATTGGCATATTAGCAAGTTAGCTTTTTCAGTTCTGGTACTGCATCTCACCATTAGCTGCTTTCCGTCCGCTCCCCTCAAGAAAATCAAGTATCCAGTCTTACTGCACCTGGGTCAATAAGAGGCCACACACACAATGTTTCTTCATCCTCATTTGAACCGCTCTTGCCAGAGTGAAAAAGCTTCTACGTCTACGCCAACAAACTATGTGTATAGTTTCTTGTGTTCAGACTCTCCTCTTCGAAAGATGCAGAGGTGTAAAAAAAAGTTGCAAAAAGTCTGAAGGAAGATCAAAGCCAGAATATTATGCCCATAAGTTTTATATATTTCTGTACCTGGATAGAGACAAAACGATTGCAAGTTGCAAGTTTGTTTCATGGCGTGTTTTTCTTCCTGGGTGTGTCTTCCAAATCAAAGGAGCAATTTTCTTCTCTCTCAAGGCTCTCTTTACGCCCATCTGTATGTGAGTTTAACCCTATTCAGTGTGATCAACCCTTGCCAAGGTAAACAGATCACCGCTATATAAAAACGTGGCGTTAAACTGTTATGACAGGTGTTTGGTGCTTTTCTTTAGGCACCTCGTTCTTCTCATCCTCTCCCTGTCTCTCTGTCTCTGTTTCCCGGTCTCTTTGTCTCTCTGTTCCTCAGTTTATGTCTCTGTATGCTTCTGTTCGTCTCTGCCTCTGTATCTCTCTCTCTCTCTCTCTCTCTCTCTCTCTCTCTCTCGTCTTTCTCGGTCTCTGTCTTTGTCTCTCTTTCTCTCTGTCTCTACCTGTCTGTCTGTCTGTATCTGTCTGTCTGTCTGTCTGTCTCCCTGTCTCTGTCTCTGTATCTCTCTCCCTGTCTGTCTCTCTCTGTCTCTGTCTCTCTCTGTCTCTCTGTCTCTGTCTCTGCTGTCTGTCTGTCTGTCTCTCTCTCTCTCTCTCTCTCTCTCTCTCTCTCTCTCTCTCTCTCTCTCTCTCTCTCTCCCTGCTGTTATATCTATCTCGATGTGTATAGGTGTTCGACCATTCTTGGAGGAATACCTCTAAGAAAGTTTTTTACATTTTCCACACCTTGTTGCAAACATATAACATCAAATCCTGTCTTGTTTTGAAACCCAGCATTCTTTCCCTGATACATCTGATTCATTTCACATTTGGTGCGCTTTGAAAGGTAAGGGGTTGGAACTAAACAGCAGGAAGACCGAAGTCATGGTGATCAGTAAAAAACATGAAATCCCCTCATGCAAAATAAAAACAAATGGCACAACAATGACCCAGGTTATTAAGTTCAAATACCTGGGAACGGTCATGTCATCAGACGGCAGAAGCACATCGGAAATAGCTGGCAGAATCGGCCAGGCCAAAACAACATTCAAGAAGATGACAAGCATTATTACCAACAAATGCCTATCAATTAACATCAGAAAGAGAGTCCTTGAATGTTATATAGAACCAATACTGTTGTACGGATGCGAGGCGTGGACAGTCAGCAAGCAAAGCCAGAGCAGGATCGAGGCAGCGAGATGTGGTTTCTCAGAAGAATGTTGAGAGTTCCATGGACAGCAAAGAAAACAAACGAGACAGTCTTGATGGAGGCAGACACAAATAGATCACTCATAAGGAAGATTAGGAAAAGACAAGCAACATTTATAGGCCATTTTATGAGGAAGGGGATTTGGAGCACCTGGTCACAACGGGAAAGCTGGAGGGAAAGAGGAGCACCAGGTAGACCCAGGGAGAGAATGCTGGACGGACTTGCAGAGTGGCTGGGGATGAAGAGGGTGGGGGAGATGCTGGGGGCAACGAGAGATAGAGATGGTTGGAAGTCCATGGTCGCCAACGCCATGCGGCAGGGCACCTGATGATGATGATGATGATGCGCTTTGAAAGGTAGCCTGTGTCTGGATCTATATGCAATACTTTATACACCATTATCTCAGACAATTCACAGAGGTGTTAACATACAAAGGAAATCTTCCTAGTTCACCATAGACCATTTTGATGGGTGTCCTCGTTGACATACCCAAGACTCTTTCACACGCTAACCTGTGTAATTTTCTCGATATGTTACAGTCTGATCATTCCTCCATATCACTGAAGAATACAACTGGATGGTCGGAGTCTTAGCGTCAAATACCTTGAAGAATGTATGCTATAAACACGTCAAGATGTATTGTTTTAAAAAATCACAGTCAAGAATGTTGCTGTTAAATCACAGTTCCCCACCCACCCCATTGTCTGTATTATGGCCCATGGCCGATGTGCGAGTTTCTCTATTTGTGTGTGTGTGTGTGTGTGTGTGTGTGTGTGTGTGTGTGTGTGTGTGTGTGTGTGTGTGTGTGTGTGTGTGTGTGTGTGTGTGTAAAAATGTATATGAGTATGGGTATGTGTATTTAGGAGACACGGAGGCGGGAGAGAGAGAGAGAGAGAGACAGACAGACAGAGACAGACACACAGACAGCTGACAGACAGACAGACAGACAGACAGACAGACAGATGAAGACAGAGACAGAGACAGACAGAGACAGACAGACTGACAGAGACAGAGACAGAGCAAGAGACAGACAGACAACAGACAGACAAATAGACAGACAGAGGGAGAGAGAGAGACAGACAGACAGACAGAGACAGAGAGCGCACATGTATGCTCCAATAATGCATGCAGCAGTGCTAGACAAGTAGTGAACTAAAATGTTGATTTACATTGTATGTGTATGACAAAAACAAAGACTTCATAATGGTGTACTAAACTAACTCAAGTGCACAAAACATATCATTCGCCTTCAAATTAAGTTTTTATAGGTTCTGCTAAACGAATAAAAGCCATGCAGCCAGTGTTGGGAAACTCTTCTTCTCGCGTCGTTCCCCCCAAAGATGAAAACAATTCACTTCATGAAAGCAAAACGGCAGAAACCATTACTTCCATTCACTTAAAAGCACAACCAATTTGTACGCGATACATTTCCTGTCTAAACTCACAAAAAAAGAGCAAAGAGGAAGACACGGTAGGAAGCAGATTACATTGAAGTCTCATTTCACCAAGTTCTTTTCTGATTTCGCTCTTGTCTGCTTTTCGCTAGGCAACGTATAGGACCGTAATGGTCTTTCTCTTCTGAAGTGCTAGCGAGCTAGAACTGCTGTAAATCCTGAAAAAGTCAGCCCCAGTGACCTGTAACTCAATCATAGAAGCAGTTCCAGGGTAAACATATTTGATTAGTTTCCATGCCTTTTATCAATTTCCCTGATTCAGGCTAAGAATGAAGCTCAAACTGCACGAAAGATGCAGAAGGGCAAAGATGCAATGACAACGACTAACTTCAATACACTTAATTACCCAGGTAGACCCAGGGAGAGAATGCTGGACGGACTTGCATAGTGGCTGGGGATGAGGAGGGTGGGGGAGATGCTAGGGGCAAAGAGAGATAGAGATGGTTGGAAGTCCATGGTCGCCAACGCCATGCGGCAGGGCACCTGATGATGATGATGATGAATTACTCAAGGATAGTAGTATAAGCTCCCAGTGGTCTCATATTACATAGTCCTTGACAACGACAATGACACTGATACTTTATTTTCAAATGGTAAACGTTGCTGGTTAACATATACTTTTTTGAATTTGACCACTATTATTATGCCAGACATCTGCCTTAACCCTTTGACTCCCGCACACTGTTCACCAGCATCCTGCATTGTCAACCGCACTAGCAAACAAAAACTCAACCCTTTGCTTTCCCAGCCTATCCACCAGTTTCCTCGAGGAAGTTGATGGATAGGATAAGGGAGTCGAAGAGTTAAGTTTTTGCAGTTGGTGGATAATGCGCGCGGAAGTCAAAGGGTTAAACTAAAAACACTGAAGAATACATGCACTGATAAATCAGTAATATAAAACATACTGCATAAACAAATCAAAACGTAACAGCACTTGTTGAACTTCTGATAGAGGTAGACAGAAAGCCGCAGGCGAGAAACTAATTGCAGGAACTTAAAAATGAAAGGCAGAATATCATTGCCTTTGAGGTTGGTTTTGACTTGATCCTAAGCTATGATTCCTTGCTTCAGGACACAACCTAATGCAAGGTGTAACTTCTTCGTACTCAGTTCCCGTTTTGAGACTTGTTTTCCAGACAGCCTGCGCAGTTTCCTTTATTCTCAAGAGGATTCTTCCACACCTTTAGTTGTGGCTACTATTTTTTCTACTTTTTGTAAAAGATGAGCAGATAACCGGTGTTTAAGATTGTGGCGTTACGCAAGAAAACTATTGTAACGGCTGTTGGGCGTTTCAGGTGTTACAGTATCATCTACTCAACACACACACTCTCTCTCTCTCTGTCTCTCTCCCTCTCTCTGTATCGCTGTCTCTCTCTCTCACTCTCTCTCTCTGTCTGTCTGTCTGTCTGTGTCTGTGTCTCTCTGTCTCTGTCTCTCGCTTTCTCTGTCTCTCGCTCTCTCTTTCTCTGTCTGTCTGTCTCTGTCTCTCTCTCTCTCTCTCTCTCTCTCTCTTTTCTTGTGTATGTGCATTTACTACTAGTTGTCTACACCAAATAAAATAAAGAAAAATATGAGAAAAAACTGAATTTGCATCACTTTTCATACTTCAGTGAAGGTTAAGGGGGGGAAAACTCTCCTTATATCTTTCTTACTGGCACAAGAACAATTTACTTTATGACAACCAAACAAGAACAACCTTTCTCCTATATTCACTTACAGAGCACCCCGATGTGTTTTGCCATATAATATTATGTTCACTAACAGAACAAACTATTTGTTTGCCATATATCTTATGTATATGCCCACAAATAAAGAAAAATGGGGAGATAAGCGGAGAAGCAAATAGCATTCAAGTCTCATTTCGCCCAGTACCTTCTCTCTATTTGATTTTTTGCCCCCGTCTGAGTTTCACCAGGCAACGTGTAGGGTCTTAATGGTCTTTGGCGTGCGAAGCTACAGCTAGCCAGCTAGAACGGCTTTCAGTCTTATAAACGTCAGTCGCAGTGGTGCTGTAACTCAATCACAGAGGCAGTGTTGGTAGTAGTCTATGGGTGGAAAATCCCAACAACGTGTAGTTCGTTTCATGTCTTCTACCTACCTAGAACAATCAAGATTTAGACCCTCAAGAAAGATGCGAAGATTTGAAATAAGCCAAGGTCTTGAAGATCACCAGCGGGATATGATTACTGGTACCTGTAGGAGTCCATTTGTGTGCCCCGGTTATAATTTCTGATTCTTTATTATGGACGCAATAAAAGTGATAATAATGATAACGTCATAATGATAATGATAGTAATAATGATAATGATAATAATAATAATAATAGGAACAATAAGAATGATGATGATAATAACAATAACGTCTTTACTAAGGACATAATAATCATAAGATGATGATGATGATGATGATGATGATGATGATGATGATGATGATGATGATGATGATAATGATGATGCTGATGCTGATGCTGATGATGCTGATGCTGACGATGATGATGATGATGATATAATAATGATAATATAATAATAATGATAATAATAATAATAATAATAATGATAATAATAATAATGATAATAATAATAATAGGAACAATAAGAATGATGATGATAATAACAATAACGTCTTTACTAAGGACATAATAATCATAATATGATGATGATGATGATGACGACGACGACGCCGATGATGATGATGATGATGATGATGATTATGATATTCGTTTTTAGGTTGTGCCGTCCAAATGGTCTGAGAAATGTCATGAACCAGCATCATATCTGTTTATTTCTGTCAGTGTCATGTACCTTCGCCGGTCATTTACAAAAATGAGGAGTTATGTGTATGAAAATGTTAGCACTTTATAATTGTGTTATCATTTATTAGACTGGTTGCATAAAGAATATCAGTTGATCGTTCAGAAAAAAAACAACTTACACCACTTGTCACAACTCAATTACAACAAAATGGCAAATGTCAAAAAAATACGCCCACGCCCACCCCGGGTATGTCTCACCAACACAAAAAAAAAACGATTCACTTGACAACAGTTAAAAAGAGAACATTTCACTCCAAGTAACTTGCAACTACAAAAAGTTTTGTTTTCTGTAGTTTTGATCATTGTAGCATTTTCTTTCCACGCCCACAAATAAGAAGAAATAATTATGAAGAAAAGCGGAGAAGCAAAATACATTCAAATCTAAATCGCCCACTTTTTTTTTCTATTTTCTCTCTTGTCTAAATTTGCTAGGCATCATATAATTATGTGTGTATTGTTCTTTATCATTGTGAATTGTTAGTGAGTTTGGGACTACACCAAAGCTTCTGTAAAACTCAGTCGTAACTTAATTGCAGACGCAGTTGCAGGTGATCTGAGGACGAAAAGTGTTTTTTTTTGACGTACTACCCAGACTCAGACTTGTACTTAAAGATCAGAGGGTGCATGTGTTGCACAAGGCAGAAGATCAAAGCTAAGATATGATTGCCTGGAATCTTGTAAACGTCGTTCATAGCGTGCCATAACTCAACCGGAGAGGCAGTTCCACACAGAGACGGGGAGGGGATAAAAACTTCTTTGTTGAGTTTTACCCCTTTTATCTTATTCCAGACACAGAAACATACACAGACACAGACAGGCACAGACACAGAAACAGACACAGGCACAGACACAGACACAGACACAGACACAGACACAGGCACAGACACAAACACAGACACAGACACAGGCACAGACACAAACACATACACAGACACAGGCACAGACACAGACATAGACACAGACACAGACATAGACACAGGCACAGACACAAACACAGACACAGACACAGGCACAGAAATAGAAACAGACACAGGCACATACACATAAATAACAACAGACACAGACACATACACAAGCACAAAAACAGACAGACACAGGCACAGACACAGACACAGGCACAGACACAGACACAGACACAGACACAGACACAAGTACAAAAACAGACAGACACAGGCACAGACACAGACACAGGCACAGACACAGACACAGACACAGACACAGACACAAGCACAAAAACAGACAGACACAGGCACAGACACAGACACAGGCACAGACACAGACACAGACACAGACACAGACACAAGTACAAAAACAGACAGACACAGACACTGATACAGACACAGACACAGACACAAGCACAAAAACATACAGACACAGGCACAGACACAGACACAGGCACAGACACAGACACAGACACAGGCACAGACACAGACACAGGCACAGACACAGACACAGACACAGACACAGACACAAGTACAAAAACAGACAGACACAGACACTGATACAGACACAGACACTGATACAGACACAGACACAGACACAAGCACAAAAACATACAGACACACAGACACAGACACAGACACAGACACAGACACAGACACAGACACAGACACTGACACAGACACAGACACTGATACAGACACAGACACAGACACAAGTACAAAAACAGACAGACACAGACACAGGCACAGACACAGACACAGACACAAGTACAAAAACAGACAGACACAGACACTGATACAGACACAGACACAGACACAGACACAGACACAGACACAGACACAGACAGACACAGACACTGATACAGACACAGACACAGACACAGACACAGACACAAGTACAAAAACAGACAGACACAGACACTGATACAGACACAGACACAGACACAGACACAGACACAGACACAGACAGACACAGACACTGATACAGACACAGACACAGAACACAGACACAGACACAGACACAGACACAGACACAGACACAAGCACAAAAACATACAGACACAGACACAGACACAGACACAGACACAGACACAGACACAAGTACAAAAACAGACAGACACAGACACAGACACAGACACAGACACAGACACAAGTACAAAAACAGACAGACACAGACACAGACACAGACACAGACACAAGCACAAAAACATACAGACACAGACACAGACACAGACACAGACACAGACACAGACACAAGTACAAAAACAGACAGACACAGACACAGACACAGACACAGACACAGACACAGACACAGACACAAGTACAAAAACAGACAGACACAGACACAGACACAGACACAGACACAGACACAGACACAGACACAAGCACAAAAAACATACAGACACAGACACAGACACAGACACAGACACAGACACAGACACAGACACAGACACAAGTACAAAAACAGACAGACACAGACACAGACACAGACACAGACACAGACACAGACACAGACACAGACACAAGTACAAAAACAGACAGACACAGACACAGACACAGACACAGACACAGACACAGACACAAGTACAAAAACAGACAGACACAGACACTGATACAGACACAGACACAGACACAAGCACAAAAACATACAGACACAGGCACAGACACGGATACAGAAACAGACACAGACTCAGACAAAGACACAGACACAGACACAGACACAAGCACAGACACGGATACAGACACAGACACTGACACAGACACAGACACAGGCACAGACACGGATACAGAAACAGACACAGACACAGACAAAGACACAGACACAGACACAGACACAGACACAGACACAAGCACAGACACGGATACAGAAACAGACACAGACACAGACACAAACACTGACACAGACACAGACACAGACACAGGCACAGGCACAGACACAGACACAGAAACAGACACAGACACAGAAACAGACACAGACACAGAAACAGACACAGACACAGACACAGACACAGACAAAGACACAGACACAGACATAGACACAGACACAGACACAGACACAGACTCAGACACAGACACAGACACAGACACAGACACAGACACAGACACAGACTCAGACACAGACGCAGACACACACTCACACATACACACACACAGACATGCACAGAGAGACACAAACACAGACACAGACACAGACATACAAACACACACACACGCACACACACACAGACGCAGACACACACACAGACACACACACACACACAGACACAGACACACACACAGACACACACACACACACACACACACACACACAGACGCACATACAAACACACACACAGACACAAAAAAAACCACACACACACACACTCACACACACACACACACACACACAGACACAACCACACACACGCACACACACACAGACACAGACACAGACACAACCACACACA
>CM060305.1:33205728-33213228 GCA_030674185.1 Monoplex corrugatus | reverse complement strand
TTGTTGTTGTTTTTGTTGTTGCTCTTGCTACTACAACAATAACTGTTCTTATTACTACTACTACTTCGTCCACTTACACCACCACCACCGCCACCACCACCACCATCACCACCACCACTACTACTACTACTACTACTACTACTATTACTACTACTACTACTACTATTATTATTATTATTAATATTATTTCTACTACTACTACTATTATTATTATTATTATTAATATTATTTCTACTACTACTACTTCTGATGCTGCTGCCGCTGCTTTTAACCCTTTCACCGCCGATGTCGCCTTTTGGCGACCATCTGGCAGACTCCCAACATACTTTATTGTTGCATAATCCCAAATTCCAATCATTCTTCTTTCTTTAAAAAAAAGCAGAAAGCAATTCGGTTGAGAAATAAGAAAGTTACAATCATTTGAAGTTGGTAGGTGCATTTTTTTGTTTTATAAACAGCTGGCGCTGAGGACTTTAACATTCTAAAATAACTGGCGGTGAAGGGGTTACGGCTGCTCTAGTTGTTCCTCTTCTTACTCTTTCAATGCCTGATGTCTTCCTCTCCTCCTCCTTTTCCTTCCCACCCTCCTTCTCCTCCTCCTCCTCCTCCTTCTACTACTACTACTACTGCTACTGCTACTGCTACAACTACTGCTACTACTACTACTGCTACTACTACTACTGCTACTACTACTACTACTGCTACTACTACTACTGCTACTACTGTTGCTGGTACTACTGCTACTACTACTACCACTACTGCTACATACTACTACTACTACATACTACTACTATTAGTACTGCATACTATTGCTACTGCTACTACATACTAATACGACTGCTGCTAGTACTGCTGCTGCTGCCGCTACTACTACTACTACTATTACTACATGCACGACGACGACTACTAGTACCACTACTATTTCTACTATTAGTACCACTACCTCTACAACTACTACTACTACTGTTGCTGCTGCCACTACTACCACTATTACATTTACTACTACCACTACTACTTCAACTACTACTACTATACTACCACTACTACTACCACCATCACCACCACCACCACCACCTACATATACTAATACTACTACTGCTGCTGCTGCTACTACTCCTACTAATACTTCTACTATTTCTACTATAATCACGAGGACCACCAAAACACACTTTGGAGCTTGTCTTTCCGAAATGGCAAACATGAAACCGATCCCAGGCAGAGAAGCTCAGGGGTCTATTGGGTATCGTCTTGGCAGAAGCCGACTTTTTCTTCCCTCCTGTAAACAGAGCTAGCTTCTGACACCCGGGCGCTGGTTCCAGGGGAACTGTTTGGCGTCCACCGTGAGTCTTGTACCTAAAGACCTTACGTCAAGAACCTGTGCAAATATGTACCGCCCTTATCTCAGTCTCCCTTGTAGTACCCGCCAGTGACTTGCGTGGTTTGAAGGTTATGATAGGAGAGACGGAAGAGAGACAGAGACAGAGACAGAGTAGGTAGGGGTGGGGGTGGGGAGGTAGGGAGATAGAAAGATGGAGGGACAGACAGAAAGAAAGACTGACAGAAAGAGAGAGAGAGAGAGTGAGAGAGGGGAGAGAGAAGAGAGAGAGAGAGAGAAAACAGAGAGAGAGAGAGAAGAGAGGGGGGATAAAGAAAGAGACAGACAGACGGAGAGACAGACAGATAGAGACAAGAGACAGATAGACGAGTACAAAAGAGACAGAGATCAAAAAAGAAAGAAAAGAGAGACATAGACGGAGACAAAGGCTTGGGAAGAAAGCAAAGAAGGACAATGACAATGAAAGAAAACGACAGCGACTAGGAGGGAGAGAGGGGGAGAGAGAGAGAGAGGAGGTGGGGGTGGCGGTGGGAAGGCAGAGAGATAGAAAGATGGAAGGACAGATAGAAAGAAAGATTGACAGAAAGAGAGAGAGTGAGAGAGAGGAGAGAGAGAAGAGAGAGAGAGACAGAGAAACAGAGAGAGAAGACAGAGGGGAGAAAGAGACAGACAGACAAACAGACAGACGGACAGACAGACAGATAGAGACAAACAGACAGACAGACGGATACAAAAGAGACAGAGATCAAAAAAGAAAGAAAAGAGAGACATAGACGGAGACAAAGGCTTGGAAAGAAAGCAAAGAAGGACAATGACAATGAAAGAAAACGACAGCGAATGGGAGGGAGAGAGAAAGAAAGGGAGACAGACAGACAGACAGACAGAGACAGACAGACAGAGACAGACAGACAGACAGACAGAGAGAAACAGACAGACAGAGAATGAAGAGAGAGAGAGAGAGAGAGAGAGAAAGACAGAGAGACAAAACAGAGAGAGACAGAGACAGACAGACAGACAGACAGATAGACAGGCAGATAGATAGATAGATAGATAGACAGGCAGATAGATAGATAGATAGATAGATAGATAGATAGATAGATAGATAGATAGATAGATAGATAAATAGATGGACATATAGATAGACAGACAGACAGACAGAGAAACAGAGAGAGACAGCGACAAAGACAGACTGAAGGACAGGCAGGCAGCCAAAATGCTGTTTGTAAATGATCTAGCAGCATACATTGCAGTACAGACATTCGAATTCATGGAGTCCCTCTGAAATTAGAAGGAAATGAGCAAAATCAAGATGGTCTGATTAGCTTAGTCTTGTTATGATAACCAAGAACTGAGAACTCAGCTGCATTTCTAATACCTCTACTTGTATGACATACATCTGGAATGTCTGTGTTGAGTGACATGATTATTAGATGTCTAGTGTGCGAGGATTTCTTTCTTTCTTTCTTTCTTGTTGTTTTTTTATCTGCCCTGGAAGGTAAGGTGCAGAGTGGCGTTTGTCTGTTTGTCTGTTTTCTGATCTTCTTATGAAAACAATGTTCAGTACTGCTCAGTGACATCGACTTTGAGAGACGAAAACAGCACACACTAGATCGTTGACAACTGGGTATACCCGCTTTGTGTGACAATTTCAGGTATAGAATAACATGTGCGCGCCCGCATGCCCGCGCACGCACGCACACACGCATGCTATTATCATCTTCATCATAATTATTACCATCACTATCCCCTCCCCAACACAATCACCCACACTTACACACAGAGAAAGAAAGGCACATGAACATTCCAAGGATCAACCTGAATGACTTCTTCTTCTTCTTCTTCTTCTTTTTCTTTTTTTTTCCTTTATTTTCTTTATTTTCTTCTTCTTGTTGTTCTTTGTGTTGTTGTTGTTTTGTTGTTGTTGTTGTTGTTGTTGTTTGTTCTTCTTCTTCTTCTTCTTCTTCTTCTTCTTCTTCTTTTTCTTCTCTTTCTTCTTGTTCTTCTTCTCATTCTTCGTCTTCCTCTTTTTCTTCTTCTTGTTCTTCTTCTTCTTCTTCTGCTCGTCCTCGTCTCCTCCTTCTTCTTTTTCTTCTTCTCGTTCTTTTTCTTTTCTTTTTCTTTTTCTCCTTCTCCTTTTTCTTCCTCTTCTTCTTGTTCTTGTTCTTCTAATTCTTCTTGTTCTTTTGTTCTTGTTCTTCTTGTTCTTGTTCTTCTTGTTCTTCTTGTTCTTCTCTTCTTCTTCTTCTGCTTCTTCTTCTTCTCTTCTACTCTCTCCTCCTCCTTCTTTTTCTTCTTCTTTTCCTTTTTCCGTTTCTTTTCCTGCTTCTCCTCGTCCTTCTCCTTCTCCTTGTCCTTCTTCTTCTTCGTTCTTCTTCTTCTTCTTCTTCTTCTTCTTCTCTACTTCTTCTTCTTCTTCTTCTTCTTCTTCTTCTTCTTCTTCTCTTTCTTCTTCTTCTTCTTCTTCTTCTTTCTTCTTCTTCTTCTCTTTCTTCTTCTTCTTCTTCTTAAGAAAAGAGAATCGAGAAAACCAGTACCAAAATATAAAAGAGACAGAAATACTTTTAAGTCCACTCTCACCACCATCCCCAAACCAACTCCGTCACTGACGCTTTCTAAGGTCACAGACGGTAAACATTTGCGGACTCACTGATATGTATTCACCCATTACAGCACACTGCTGACAGAGCATGTCTTTAAATGGAATGAGAGTCTTGAATCTGTCCCAAGGAATCCATGGCACCAGGTCAGTTTCAAATAAGCTCTCCTCAACCCTGGATTCTGAACTCTGGAATTTGTTCAAGAGGTTGCCAACGCACTCCTCTAATTCTATGTGCGCTTCTTTCAAGTCTGCCGGTAATTAACGAGCGGACTCCGTGAACTTGCGCCAAACTCCATGCGCCCATAAGATGTAATCATTGACGGAAGAACAGGACTTACGAAACACAGATACTACTAAAGAGACTGGAGCATTAAAACGGGCAGCAAAAAAACAACAACAAACAAACAAACAAAACCCAAGAAGAATAAAAAATGAAAAAAAAGAAAAAAAAAAGAAAAAAAAAAGAGAAAAAAGCCAAAACTGGATAATGCAGCAGGAAACTTTTAAGTTAGTCTTTTTCTCTTAATTTTTTTTTTTTTTTTTTTGTATTTGATTTTTATTCGTTTGTGATCTTACATTTATTGTTGACAAAGGCCAGTTGGTCGAACACTTTTGCGTGTCTTCCCTGGTGGTATTAAAAGTACGCGTTTTGATTCTATTTCGTGGTTATTTTTTTCTGATTCTTGTTTGCTTGACCGCAGGCAGTCGCACTTGTTTTTGGATTTATTCATTTGTTTGTTTGTATGTTTGTATGTTTGTTTGTTTGTTTTGTTGTTTGTTTGTTTGTTTGTTTTTGCCTGTTTGCTTGTTTTTATTCATCGGTTTATTTGTTTATTTTCATTTATTTATTATTATTTATTTATTATTTATGTTTATTTATTCACTTATTCATTCATTCATTCACTCATATATTCATGAGTTTATTTGTTGTTGTTGGATGTTGAAGGATAGGACTGAACTCCAGTTGTGTGAGATCTTGAGTCCACCGATTTATCAAAAAAGCCAGCCATCACGCGTAAGACTGTGGCGGCATGATGGTCAAACCTATGACCTTGTATTATCAGCATAGTGCTCTAACAAAACTGAGCTAACCCTGACAAGAAAGTATCTAACAGACTCTTGGAACGCGCGGGGAAAAAATGCATTGCCGTAGTCTTGAAATCGGAGATGGCGGGACCAAGAAAACGTTATTTGCTGGCATAATTAGAATGATTGGTACATTGAGATGGGCATAGATCAGGGCAGTTTTAAGTAGTAGGATAGGTCAGTTATCATATAATATTTCATTATTTTTCTCCTTTAACTTCGTTAAGTCATTGAGGAGCAAAGCCAGAGCAAGATTGAGGCAGCCGAGATGTGGTTTCTCAGAAGAATGTTGAGCGTTCCATGGACAGCAAAGAAAACAAACGAGACAGTCTTGATGGAGGCAGACACAAGTAGATCACTCATAAGGAAGATTAGGAAAAGACAGGCAACATTTATAGGCCATTTTATGAGGAAGGGGGATTTGGAGCACCTGGTCACGACGGGAAAGCTGGAGGGAAAGAGAGCACCAGGTAGACCCAGGGAGAGAATGCTGGACGGACTTGCAGAGTGGCTAGGGATGAGGAGGGTGTGGGATATGCTAGGGGCAATGAGAGATAGAGATGGTTGGAAGTCCATGGTCGCCATGCCATGCGGCAGGGCACCTGATGATGATGATGATGATGATGATGATGATGATGAAGTCATTGAGGAGCTGCTATTAAAAAAAAAACGCTTCATGAGAAACTTCTAACTCTGTCGGTAGTGCGCTGAAACCTGGTCTCTGCAGACAGCTTTACTGTCTTTTCCGCAATGTTGTCACACCATTGTTTTTCTATCTATTTTTTTTTTCAAGTGTTCCCGTCCTCTCCCTCTTTTAATAGATATACCGTTTATTAGATTCACAGCCTATCAGCTGAGCAGAAAAAAGAAAATAAAGATTTGACTCGGAACATTTATGTATCATCATCATCATCATGTGCCCTGCCGCATGGCACTGGCGATCATGGCCCTCCATACGAGTCTAACCCTAGTCGCTGCAAGAACATCTCCCACCCTCTCTTACCTCAGCCAATCTGCAAGTCGTCAAATTCTCTTCTGGTCTACCTGACGCTCTCTTCCTCCAGCTTTCCTGTTGTGACTAGGTGCTCTCATTTCTCTTGCCTCACAAAATGTCCTAAAAAAATGTTACTTGTCTTTTCTTAATCTTCTTCTGTAATATTCTTCTTGTGTCTGCCTCCCTCAAGACTGTCTGGTTTGTTTTCTTTGCTCTCCATGAAACTCTCAACAGTCTTCTCAGAAACCACACACACACACACACACACACACAGACACACACACACACACACACACCACACACACACACACACACACACACACACACGCACACACACATATCTCTCTCTCTTTCTATCTCTCTCTCTCATCTCTTATATATATATATATATATATATATATATAATATACATGTATATACACTGGCCGATCATTTTCGCCTGTCTTCCTTGGTGGTATTAAATACGCGTTTTGATTCTATTTTCGTGGTTATTTTTTCTGATTCTTGTTTGCTTGAACGCAGGCAGTCGCATTATGCATATTTATACACTGTATATATATATATTAAACTATATATATATATATATATATTATGCATACATGTATAACACACACAACACACACACAAGAACCACTATGTATAATAACACACACAAACACACACACACACACACACACACACACACACACATACACACACACACCATATATATATATATAATTTTTTTATACATACACACATATATATGTATACACATGTAACACACACACACACACACACACACACACACACACACACACACACACACACAACACAAAAACACACACACACACACTTAATAAAACACTACTCTCATCACTATAGTCTGTAATCAACTTGACCCAGAAAACACACCTGTGACAATAACAGAGAAAGTGGCCTCGTCGATCAGATAGTAACAGAACCACTTAAAGGAACTGACCGACTTTCAATAGTTTTCTTTACCGTTGTTTTCGAATCCCGTAGACGTGATCATTAAACTTCAAAGTCTTAGTGTCAAACATTAGTGAAATGAGATTTCTACTCATTGACCTTTTACTTGACTTCAGTTTTCCCTCTATGTTTCCAATATTATTAGTAATAATTTTTATTATATTATATTATTATTATATCTTATTTTATAATAATTATATTATATTATATTATATTATATTATATTATATTATATTATATTATATTATAATTATATTATATTATATTATATATTATATTATATTATATTATATTATATTATATTATATTATATTATATTATATTATATTATATTAATTATATTATATTATATTATATTATATTATATTATATTATATTATATTATATTATATTATATTATATTATATTATACAGTCCAGTGAACAAACCTTATTCTATTTTGAGAAAACAGTCCAAAGTTATGACAGCCCATGTCTTTCTTGTGGTATTCCATTTTCGTATTTATTCGTCGTT
>CM060305.1:33193228-33195728 GCA_030674185.1 Monoplex corrugatus | reverse complement strand
CCTCTCTCTCTCTCTCTCTCTCTCTCTCTTCTCTCTCTCTCTCTGTGTTTCTGTCTCTCTCTCTCTCTCTCTGTCTGTCTCTCTCTCTTTCTTCCTTTCTCTCTCTCTCTTTCTCTCTCTCTCTTTTCTCTCTCTCTGTGTTTCTGTCTCTGTCTCTGTCTCTCTCTCTCTCTCTCTCTCTCTCTCTCTGTCTGTCTGTCTGTCTGTCTGTCTGTCTCTCTCTCTCTCTCTCTCCACCTTAGTTTCAATGATAAGAAATACCTTTAATAGACGAAAAAGAGAGGTTTACGCTGCTTTTATTCACTATAGAAAGCTTATGATATTGTTGATCGTGAGATGTTATGGAACGTACTGCAAAAGCTACAAACCTCGACAAAAATGACAACTACTATAAAATCTATTCACAAATCAGATAAATCATGTGTAAGACAAATAGGAAGCCAACATCTCAGATTTCTTTCAAATTCGAAATGGACTTGATCAAGATTGTTAAGTCTTCTGCTTCTTTTAGCTCTCATATCGGAAGAAGCTGATTTTGTAGGAAAGCTAGAAAAACATGGCATTCAGATGGTTCCTAGTCTTTATGAAAATTTCTCACTGGTTTTGCTGATGACATTGCCTTTTTTATCATCTATGCCTTCAGAATTAAGAATCAAATTGACAGTCTTGATAAAACATAAAAACCTCAGGGCTGATGCTAAGTTAGATAAAATCAAGGTATTCGTATTCAAGAAAGGAATGAATATTGAAACTGAAATAGCAAATCGCCACACGTATTTGCGATTCATACGTCCAACCAATCAGTGCTTTAGTACTGACTTGTGAAGAATTTTTCAGCAAAGCAATAAACAGACAAACAAAATGTGGTCCTCCGGCTCATTGAACACTACCGTTTCCTTTCAAACGTCTCGGACGTACAGATCTAAAACCTATGTTGTTACATGTAACAAAAATATTTGGGGTATGTCAAGGCTTGCTACCTCAGAGACAGCCTAGATCTTTGGATGCAAACGTCTTTTGAGTGTAAGCAATAAAACACCAAATTTAATGACATGCTGTAAAACCGGGAAGCTACCCTTTATGCACTAACAGCATCATTGCAACACAGAGATGCTGGTTAATAAGATTACCCAAGTAGGCTTACATTATGCTTTTAAACTGCTTGGATGTGGAGCATAGAAACAATAATAAAAACTGGATAGCAGATGTTGCGGGATATCCAGAAGAATGTGGATTTGAGGAAATATAGGAAAACAGAATAACTTGCAAGTCATGATTTTAATTTTTCTTTAAGCAAAAAGAAAATGATAAGGGAGATTTAAAGAAGAACGGGACATAAAATGGTCAGTAGTGATAGAGGTGTTTCCCATCGTCATTTAAATCAATACTTTTTCCTGAGTGTATGAATTGATGTTGTTTTTATTGCCAAATTGTATGTTGATGTCTGTTTATTGTAAATAGAAAAGAATAAAATAAATAGCTTAAAAAAGAAAAGAAATAGAAATTGCTGTACTCACCTTAGGACACAATAAAATAAATGTTAATAAACTGCAGGCACAACATTTACGTGTTGAAAAATCAAACAAACAAAATCCAAAATAAGTGTGACCACCCGCGTTCAAGCAAACAGAAAAAAGAAAAACTCGAAAATACAATCAGAACGCGTATTTGATACAACCAGACAAGTCAGGCGCAAATTTTCGGCCAACTGGTCTTTGTCAAGCGTAAGATCACAGACAAACACCAAACACAAAAATTAAGAGAAAATGACAACTTCCCTGCTGTTTCGTCCAGTGTGAGAAAAGTACAGGGAAGTTTCAGTCTTTTTCTCCTAAGTTTTGTATTTGGTGTTTGCTTGTGATCTTACGCTTGGCAAATGCCAATTAAACAAACACACACACAAACAACTGTATGAACAAACAAGTATATATATATTTTCCTCAAAACTAGACGTTAAAGGTTTGTCTACTTTTCCTTTCTTGCTGTGCTTGCTCCATGATGTTTGTCGCACAGTGATAATCGCCGTTGAGTTCAAGCCAAAATCGAATACGTGTTGCCTTGTTGTTTTACTCCTATTTGTCAAATCCCGATTTAAATCAGAATTGTACACAACAGACACAGAAAATATCATCACCACTAAACCAAGCACAGAATGAAAAACGATCAGAACCACCACAGCACCATCGTCATCATCAACATCACCGTCAACATCAACACTAGTAACAACAACACCACCAACAACAGTAACATCATTACCATCATTGTCATCAATAGTAACAAGAAGATAAAAAATAAAGTCTCTTCTTCTTCTCTTCTGTAGGTTTTTATCATTAGATCGTGGGGTCGCCCGTGCCAATCCTTGCATTCCAGAGTCTTCGTTCTGTGGCGTCCCCTTCCTTCACTCCTGCTAGCTCTAAGTTGTCGCCTAGTCGCCTAGATAGTTTTGCATCCTTCACCTTGACCTTTCTGTCTTTATTCTCGAACAACATCTTTCGTTACT
>CM060305.1:33165728-33175728 GCA_030674185.1 Monoplex corrugatus | reverse complement strand
TGGTTGGAAATGGTGTATTATCTTACTATCTTCGGATGATATGCCCAGTTTATCTCCATCATCACATCTGGATGAAAATGGTGTATTATCCCACTGTCTTTGGATGTTGTGCCCAGTCTATCTCCATCATCATTTCTGGTTGGAAATGGTGCATGATCCTACAGATGATGTGCCTGATCTATCACCGTCATATTTCCGGTTGGAAATGTTGTATTATCCTAGTCTTCGGATGTTGTGCCCGGTCTATCTCCATCATCATTTTTGGTTGGAAATGGAGTTGTGCCAGCCATTTCCTTGCTTGGGGGAGATAATTTGCGATGGTGATGCAAGTTTCAAGTATGTAGAATCAAAACAGGCATTGTGGTCTCACTTGAAGGACCCGGCTTGGAATGCAGTGTCTTCTTTGGCGGGTAGCCTTGGTGCAGCTTTTTGTCAATTTACTGTACCAGAACATCGATTCACTGAATATGTTGGGGAGACAGACTGAAGGCATTGGAACAGTGCCTTATGGTGGTGCTGAATATGGAACGATGGTGTGGGGAAAACCCTCTTATATACAAGACCAGGCTAACAGTATGTACCCGTGGAAAAGTGTGTGTGTGTGGGGGGTTTTTTTTTCTTTTTTTCTTTCTTTCTTATTTCTTAAACACCACAAAACATCACACAAAATGAATCCATTATGACAGGACACTAATACAAATTATTCATTCAATACAGTTAAAACTGTACAATGAAATAAAGTGATTCAATATATCGCCTCACTGCGCACATCAACGCAGAATGGCGACAAAATTGAACCCTCCCCCATGGGGATGCCAGGGTCTCTTTCGGTATAAATGGTATCCCCACCTTCTGGAAATTCTGTGCTAGAAATTTCTTTTTTTTCTGTCACTCTCTTTTATTTCTGCCTTATTCCTTTGCTTTCTGTCATTTCTTCCTATCGTTCAATGTCTTGCTGGTCCATTCACCTATATGTGTTCGATAAAGTATTACGTACTTTCTCTTAGGATCGGTAATTGGGTAACATGTGTTTAGTGCATTTTTGGCCCTAGAGAAACGAGATATGCGGAAGCAATTGTAGGTAACTTAGGTTTTTATACATGCTCTATTGTTCTTTAGTTGTGTTTAAATTTGTAATCAGGCATGTTTTTTTAAAATCTCCTGTGTGATAAATTGGACGGAGTGGTCAGCGCCAGGGGCATCTCCTTAGATTATGTACGCGAACGCATGGATATGTGTACTTCATTTTCTTTTTTTTTTTTTTTTCCGGTTGAAGTAATGGTTATAGCCCTGATATGGATCTACGCAGCGGGCTGGGCTTAAAACAGAACTAACGATAACGAGACCTTAACCCATATCCATCTGTTATCCCATCATCCTCGTTTACCTCCATCACCCCAGCCCCCCCTCACCCCCACCCCACCCCACGTACCTTTTCATCTCAGATAAGCTTAACAGAGACACTGTAGCCAAATCACTTCACTTTTCAGCGCAGACAGATAAATCTTGTTTAGCCTACTCAGCGCTAAATTACTTTCCTTTCTCGACACCTTTAATCTAATTTAGGGTAAGTGAACCCAGCGTAAAATTACTTCTCATGCGATTTCCTCTTTTAAAAGAAAAATATACTCACACAAGTCCGAGTAGCTTCATGTTTTTTTTTCAGACAAACTGCTTGCTTTAGTACAGTCATTCAGTGCAGTCACATTTCTCATCTCACACACACACACACACACACACACACACACACACACACCCTATATATATATATATATATATATATATATATATTATATATAATATATATATATATATATACACATACACAAGCTGAAACAACAGCCCTCCAAAAAGAGTGCTGCCGTTCTCTAGGCAGTGCATTTTACAGCTCATGCTTGCTGATTTCGTAGTTCCGGTTTTTCAAGACGACGTGTCCGCGATCGTAATATCATATCCGTATGCAGTACTGTCATGTGATGGAAATGATCAAAAATGATCATGGCATAAGCCTTAAGGCTGTACATATGCCTTATGCGTTGAGACAGGTTATTTTGTCATGGCAACCATAAATGAGCCAATCACTGTCTTCCATAAAACTGACATCTCGAAGTTGAAAGAGAGAGAGAGAGACAGACAGACAGACAGACAGACAGACAGAGAGACACAGAGAGAGAGACAGAGAGAGCTCTTAGAGAGAGAAACAAAAAAAAACAACATACAGTTCACCCTTTGACTCCCAAACCCTATCCACCCATTGCAAAAAAAACTAATCTTTGAATCCCTCAACCTATCCACCACCTTCCTGATGGAAGCTGGAAGATAGGGTGAGGGAGACAAAAGGTTAACTTTTTGCTTTGTTAGCATGGTTGACAATGCAGGATGCTGGTGGACATGGTGCGAGAGTCAAACAATTAAACCAGTTCAACAGCATTTAAACAGTATTTACTGAGTTTCCTTAACTCTAAATGAGGTTGAGGATTTGTCTAAATTCCATATTTCTTGCAAGTGGAAATTCCTTCAACTTTGCACTGATAGCTCTTGGCCATATGTCATTCATACTTAAATAACACGAAGGTTGTCAAGTATGGGAACTCTCACGTCAGTCAAAATTGGTCGTGTTCCTGAGGTCACACTGAACCGCGCTAGACCCGGAGTAATGGGCAATAAATCATTTAGAGTCTGGCTTGACAAGACGGATCGGACAGGTTTGGTGACACTGACAGACTTGTTATTCGGTCGTGAAAGACCACCCTCCCTCTCTCTGTCTCTGTCTATCTCTGTCTTTATTTCTGTCTGTCTGTGTCTCTGTCTCTCTTTGTCTCTCTGTCTGTCTCTTTGTCTGTCTCTATCTCTCTGTCTCTGTCTCTGTCTGTCTGTCTGTCTGTCTCTCTCTCTCTCTTTCTCACTCTTTCTTCCTCTGTTCCTCTCCATGCTTCTCTCTCTGTCTGTCAGTCTGTGTCTGTCTGTCTGTCTCTCTCTCTCCCTCTCTCTCTCTTCCTCTCTCTCTCTCTCTCTTTCTCATCCTTCCTTCCTCTGTTCCTCTCCACGCTTCTCTCTCTTTGTCTCTGTCTGTCTGTCTGTCTCTGTCTCTCTCTCTCTCTACCTCTCTCTCTCTACCTCTCTCTATGTCTGTCTGTCTGTCTGTCTCTCTCTCTCTCTCCCCCTCTCTCTCTCCTCCTCGTTCTAACACACTGATATTTATGTTTACTTGCACTCATATATTCGCGTGTACCGATATTTATAAGCCAGAGGCCAAACACTAATTTAAATTTCTGTCAGTTGTGTCAACTGCCCCACCCACCCCACTCATTCTAAAACACACACATACACACACACACACACACACACACACACACACATAATTACAATATTTATATAGCGCAAAATCTTGATAAAATCAAATCTAAGCGCTGAAGCAGACACACACGCAAGCACGCACGCACGCACGCACGCACACACACGCACGCACACACACACACACACACACACACACACACACACACACGCATGGCTATAAATAGGGAGAAAGAATAAAAGCAATAAAAGCAAGAATAAAAGCAATGGAAAATTATAGAGAGCATAGCATATACAATTATATATTATAACCATGTGATTCCCTCCGAGCGGAGACAGGCTGCAGAGGGGGGGGGGGGGGCGAGGTTGAATGAGGTTAGGATTTTATGCGGAGGAGAAAAGGTGAGTTTTGAGAGCGGACTTGAAGGAGACAAAAGTAGGTTGCTGACGGACTGAGAGAGGAAGTTTGTTCCAGGAGAGTGGACCAGAAACAGAGAAGGCTCGTGGACCATAGGTATTGAGCTTAGTGCGTGGAAAGCGAAAAGTCAGAGGATCAGAGGCAGAGCGGAGGGTACGTGAGGGAACATAGATCTCAAGTAGGCTTGACAGGTAATCGGGGGCTGCGTTATTGAGGCTTTTGTAGCACATGGTGTCTAGTTTGTACTGTATGCGCTTTGATACAGGGAGCCAGTGAAGTTGTGCCAGGAGAGGAGATATGTGGTCAGCTTTTTTCTTTTTGAGTACAAGGCGTGCAGCATTGTTTTGAATGCGCTGTAGGATGTGAATGGTGGAGGCAGGAAGACCAGACAGGAGTGAATTGCAATAGTCAATGCGAGACATTATGAAGGAGAGAACGAGTTTTGCAGTTGTTTCCACAGAGAGATACTTCCTGATCAGCCTTATACGATGGAGATGATAGTAGCAGGATCTGGCAGTTTGAGAAACAAAGTTGTTCATGGAGAGGGTAGAGTCAATGCAGACACCAAGGTTTTTGGCTGAATCAGAAATTGGGACTGATGTGTTACATAATGGGAGAGAAAGAGGAGGCAGCTGAGAAAGTTTCTGACGGGTGCCAATGAGGATAGCTTCTGTTTTGTCGTCATTAAGCTGAAGTCTATTGTGTGTCATTCAGTTCTTAATGTCCGAGTAACACTCAGTGGTGCGAGTCAACAGGCGCTGTATATTATCAGGTGAGTCACTGTCTTGAAGTTGGGTGTCATCAGCATAGAAGTGGTGTTTTATAGAATGGGAGTTGATGATGGTGGACAGGGCGGGGGGGTGTAAAGAGTGAAAAGAACAGGGCCAAGGACAGATCCTTGTGGAACACCACAGGTCAGGTATGCAGGTTGAGAGTAAGTGCCATTGATGAGAACGGTTTGTTTTCTGTTTGATAGGTATGAAGTGAACCAAGACAGAGCAATGTCAGAGATGCCAAAAGTATGATGAAGTCTAGAAAGGAGAATACCATGATCAATGGTATCAAAGGCTGCAGACAGATCAAGGAGTGTGAGGAGAGAGACTTTGCCAGTATCAGATGCAAGGAGGAGATTGTTGAGAATGTGTAGTAGGGCAGTTTCAGTGCTATGGCACTGGGGCGTAGGCTGACTGGAAAGGATTGAGGAGATTGTTGGCAGACAGGTGAGAGTTCAGCTGGTTGAGGACGACTTTTTCAAGGAGTTTTGACAAGAAAGAGAGATTAGAGATAGGCCGGTAATTTTTCAGTTCATTTGGATCTAAATTGTGTTTCTTGAGGAGAGGGTGAACAATAGCAGACTTGAAAGAATCTGGGACAGTTCCAGTTTGAAGAGAAGTGTTGATGATGTCAGTGATGAATGGGAGGAGAGTAGGGAGACAGTCGGCGTAGAGAGAACCTGGAAGAGGATCCAGTTCGCAGGTTTTGAACGACATGGATCTGATTGTGTTGAGAATTTCTTCTTGTGAGACTGGGGTAAAAGTAGTAAGAGGTGTGCCAGAGAAGGAAGGGTCAGGTGGGCATGGTTGACAGGGTGTCCTGTCAAGCCTGTCACGAAGAGTTTGTATTTTGGTGGTGAAATAGTTGGAGAATACAGATGGGAGTTCTTCATTTGTATGTTTTGTTGGGAGAGGTAAATCTTTTCGTGTGCCAAGGAGATGATTCATGGTTGTAAAGAGTTCTTTTGAAGAAGAGGCATTCAGGATTTTGGTTTGGAAATAGCTTGTTTTTGCTGATGCAATGAGGGTGGATACTTTTGTTTTAGAGGCTTGGAAAAGTTGCCTGTGTACAGTGAGTTTGGATTTGCGCCAGCGGCGCTCTGCTCTGCGGCGGGCACGTTTTGCACAGGCGATCTCATGAGTGAGCCAGGGGGTAGGGGGGCGGTCAGGTAAAAGACGGGTTGTGGCTGGAGCATGAGTGTCCAGAAGATGGTGGAGAGTAGTATAGAATTCATCGGCAAGGTTATGTGACTTTTCAGAAAGGAGACGGGAGGCATCAGATGAAAATGTGGAGAGGTCGATAGATTTGGGATTGCGTCGAGTCACTGTGCGCATAGTACGGGAAGGAGGAGAAATGTCGAGAGAACAGAGAATTGCAGAGTGGTCAGATGGAAGGGCTGAAGTTAGACGGGTAGAAAGAACTAAGCAGTTGTCAGTAGCGGAATTGTGGTGATCACGAGAAATGATCCAGTCAAGAATGTGACCTTTTTGATGGGTTGGTTCAGAAATGTGTTGAGTCATATTGTGATTGGACAGAGAGTTGATGATATGTCTTGTGTCATAACGGTGAGTGTTGTCATAGTGGACATTGATGTCACCTAGAATGATGAGATTTCCAGGTAAGAGGCAGTAGTGGTCAAGCAATTGGTCAAAGTCAGAGAGAAATGTGGATGTGGTGAGTTTGTTGGCAGAGCTAGGTGGGGGTCGATAGACACAGGAGAAGGTGATGGGGTGAGGGTGGATTGGAAGGATACTTCAACGTGCTCGAAAGAAGGATGGGAGAAAGGCAGAGACTGCGAGAAAGATAGGCGGGAATGGAGTGAGTCGTTGTAGAGGATGGCGATACCGCCACCTCGGGATGAGCGATGGAAAGAAGCAAGCCTGTAACCACTCGGAGTGAGGTTAGCATGTATAGGTTCGTGACCAAGGGGGTTAAGCCATGTCTCTGTGATAAAAGCAATGTCAACATGCTCATCTGCGATAAAATCAGCAATGACTTCGGCTTTGCCATCAGTGCATGTTGACTGAGCATTAAAAAGGCATAGTTTCAGCCTATCACAGTCATATGGTGGCGGCCGAAGTGGCGACGAAGGCGGCACCAACGGGACAGAAGGCGAAAGCAGCACCGGCGGGACAGAAGGCGAAGGCGGCACCATCAGGACAGAAGGCGAAGGCGAAGACGGCAGAGGAGGAGACAAAGCTTGCAGCAGCGAGGTCGAGGGCAGGGGCAGTGGAGGAGAAGAAGAAGCAGGAGACGAAAAGTGGCGTCGGGCAGGAGGCAGGTTGTGCCAAAGACGGTGGAGACGTCCACCACGACAGGATCACACACACATACACACACACATACATACACGCACACGCACTCACTGACACACACACACACACACACACACACACACACACACACACACAAACACACGCGTGCGCGCACACACAAACACACACATATACACACTCAATCACTCATTCACTTGCACACACACAAAACCACACTCACCCCAAAAACATTTACGTACATACCCACACTCCCAATACACACACACACACACACACACACACACAAACACACACACACACACATACACACACGGACACACACACACACACACACACACACACACAAACACACGCACATACGCACGCACGCACATACACATTCGCACAGGCACACATACACCATGCACACACACATACACACACGCACGAAAGCAAGCACGTATGCACACACACACACACACACACTCTCTCTCTCTCTCTCTCTCTCTCTCACACACACACACACACACACACTCAAACATACACACACACACACACACACACACATACAGAGACAAAGAGACAGAGAGAGAGACACACACAGACAGAGAGACAGGGAGAGAGAGAGGGGGGGGGGGGAGACAGAGAGAGATAGAAACAGAGAGAGAGAGAAAGAAAGAGAGAGGGGTGAGAGAGAGAGAATGGACAGAGCGAGCGAGAGAGAGAGAGGTGGAGAGAGAGAGAGGTGGAGAAAGAGAGAGCTCTTAGAGAAACAAGAAAAAAACATGAAACTGACCCTTTGGCTCCCACACCCTATCCACCAATTGCAAAAACTTAACTCTTTGATTCCCTCAACTGATCCACCAGCTTCCAGCACGAAGCTGGTGGATAGGGTGAAGGAGTCAAAAGGTTAACTTTTTCCTTTTTTAGCACGTTGACAATGCAGGATGCTGGTGGACATGGTGCGGTAGTGAAACAATTAAACCAGTTCAACAGCATTTAAACAGTATTTACTGAGTTTCCTTAACTCTAAATAAGGTTGAGGATTTTCCTAAATTCCATATTTCTTTCAAATGGAAATTCCTTCAACTTTGCACTGATAGCTCTTGGCCACATGTCATTCATACTTAAATAACTCGAAGGTTGTCAAGTATGGGAACTTTCACGTCAGTCAAAATTGGTCGTGTTCCTGAGGTCACACTGAACCGCGCTAGACCCGGAGTAATGGGCAATAAATCATTTAGAGTCTGGCTTGACAAGACGGATTGGACAGGTTTGGTGACACTGACAGACTTGTTATTCGGTCGTGAAAGACCACCCTTCCTCTCTCTGTCTCTCTGTCTATGTCTGTCTCTATTTCTGTCTGTCTGTCTGTCTATGTCTGTGTCTCTCTCTGTCTCTCTGTCTGTCTCTCTGTTTGTCTCTATCTCTCTGTCACTCTCTCTCAGTCTCTCTCTCTCTCCTCTCTCTCTTTCTCACTCTTCCTTCCTCTGTTCCTCTCCATGCTTCTCTCTCTGTCTGTCAGTCTGTGTCTGTCTGTCTGTCTGTCTCTCTCTCTCCCTCCCTCTCTCTCTCTCTCTCTCTCTCTCTCTCTCTTCACCTTTCCTTCCTCTGTTCCTCTCCACGCTTCTCTCTCTCTTTTTCTTTCTTTCTCACTCTCTTTCATTCAGTCTCTCTCTCTCTCAATCTCTCTCTCTTTCTTTCTTATTTTCTTTCTTTCTTTCTCTCTCTCTCTCTCTCACACACACACACTCTCTCTCTCTCTCTCTCTCTCTCTCTCTCTCTCTCTAACAAACTGACATTTATGTTTACTTGCACTCATATATTCGCGTGTACTGATGTTTGTAAGCCAGAGGCCAAACACTAATTTAAATTTCTTTCAGTTGTGGCAACTGCCCCACCTCCCCCACTCCTCCCAACACACACACACCACACACACACACACACACACACACACACACACACCTCTCTCTCTCTCCTCTCTCTCACACACACTCACTCACTCACTCACTCACACACACTCACTCACTCACTTCTACACACACACACACACACACACACACACACACATTGACACCCACGTGCGCGCACATACCCACACTCTCAACACCCACACCCACACCCTCACAGAGAGAGAGACAGAGACAGAGAGGCAGAGAGAGACAGAGACAGACAGAGAGAAAGACACACACACACAGACACACAAACACACAGACAGACACACAGAGAGTTTTCATCTTAGAGTTGGGGAGATTTTTCGTACCGCAAGTCAGAACATGGTAGCGGCTTCATGAGCAGCTAACGTTCAACACTCAGAAGCCAAATATAGAAGTCAGTGCAGGTCAGCTGAGATGGACAGTTCGGTCATTGTCACAGAGGTCTTCTTGTCACCCGATCACTAAGGTCATCAGTATGCTGGCTGTGTTCTCTATCTGTGTCTCTGTCTGTCTGTCTGTGTGTTTGGCTCTTTGCTTGTCTTTCTGTGTATTTGTCCCTTTTCTTGTCTTTCTGTGTATTGGGAAATATAAAATCATCCATTCCGCCATTTCTTCATTTCTTCATAATATATTCTTTCATTCTGCGTCTGTGTCTGTGTCTGTGTCTGTGTCTGTGTCTGTGTCTGTGTCTGTGTCTCTGTCTGTCTGTCTGTCTGTCTCTCTCACTGTGTCTCTCTCTCTGTCTCTCTTTCTCTCTGTCAGGTCTCTGTCTCTGCCTCTTTCTGCCTTTCTCTCTCTCTCTCTCTCTCTCCCTCTCTCTCTCTCTCTCTGTTCTCTCTCTGTGTGTGTGTGTGTGTGTGTGTGTGTGTGTGTGTGTGTGTTGTGTGTGTGTTTCTCTGACTCTCTTTTTCACTGTCTCTCTCTTGTGTCTCTTGTGTCTCTGTCTCTGTGTCTCTGTCTCTGTGTCTCTGTCTCTGTGTCTCGTTCTGTTTCTGTGTCTGACTCTGTGTCTGTGTCTGTGTCTGTGTCTCTATGTCTCTGTCCCTGTCTGTCTGTCTGTCTGTCTGTCTCTCTCTCTCTCTCTGTGTCTCTCTCTGTCTCTCACTGTGTCTCTCTCTATGTCTCTCTCTGTCAAGTCTCTGTCTCCGCCTCTCTCTCTCTCTCTCTCTCTCTCTCTCTCGTATGTGTGTGTGTGTGTGTGTGTGTGTGTGTGTGTGTGTGTGTGTTGTGTGTGTTTCTCTGACTCTCTTTTTCACTGTCTCTCTCTGTGTCTCTCTGTGTCTCTGTGTCTCTGTCTCTGTCTCTGTGTCTCTGTCTCTGTG
>CM060305.1:33135728-33140728 GCA_030674185.1 Monoplex corrugatus | reverse complement strand
AATCAGAAATTGGGACTGATGTGTTACATAATGGGAGAGAAAGAGGAGGCAGCTGAGAAAGTTTCTGACGGGTGCCAATGAGGATAGCTTCTGTCGTGTCATCATTTAGCTGAAGTTTGTTGTATGTCATCCAATTTTTAATGTCCGAGTAACACTCAGTGGTGCGAGTCAGGAGGCGCTGTATATTGTCAGGTGAGTCATTGTCTTGAAGTTGGGTGTCATCAGCATAGAAGTGGTGTTTTATAGAGTGGGAGTTGATGATGGTGGACAGGGGGGAGGTGTAAAGAGTGAAAAGAACAGGGCCAAGGACAGATCCTTGTGGAACACCACAGGTCAGGTATGCAGGTTGAGAGTAAGTGCCATTGATGAGAACAGTTTGTTTTCTGTTTGATAGATATGAAGTGAACCAAGAAAGAGCAAAGTCAGAGATGCCAAAATTATAATGAAGTCTAGAAAGGAGAATACCATGATCAATGGTATCAAAGGCTGCAGACAGATCAAGGAGTGTGAGGAGAGAGACTTTGCCAGTATCAGTTGCAAGGAAGAGATTGTTGAGAATGTGTAGCAAGGCAGTTTCAGTGCTATGGCACTGGCGGTAGGCTGACTGGAAAGGATTGAGGAGATTGTTGGCAAACAGGTGAGAGTTCAGTTGGTTGAGGACAACTTTTTCAAGCAGTTTTGACACGAAAGAGAGATTAGAGATAGGCCGGTAATTTTTCAGTTGTATTTCTTGAGGAGAGGGTGAACAATAGCAGACTTGAAAGAATCTGGGACAGTTCCAGTTTGGAGAGAAGTGTTGATGATGTCAGTGATGAATGGGAGGAGCGTAGGGAGACAGTCAGAGTAGAGAGAACCTGGAAGAGGATCCAGTTCGCAGGTTTTGAACGACATGGATCTGATTGTGTTGAGAATTTCTTCTTGTGAGACTGGGGTAAAAGTAGTAAGAGGTGTGCCAGAGAAGGAAGGGTCAGGTGGGCATGATACATTGGATAAAACAAAATTGCTCACTGGAAAATGATAAGGTTGATTTGTGAGTTAACCTTTTCACCCAGTTCTGAGAGGAGTCGATGTGCCCGTGCGGTCAGAGATCAGTTTCTGTTGAGCAGATAAAACTCGATTCTGGAATGGCAAGACAGAAAATTATCAATCTTGTAGATCAGTGTTTCATACACTGACAAGATCTGAAGAAGGAGTATTTTGATGTCGGAAATACTCAAGTAGTTTTGGTGAAAAGGTCATTATTTATGATTTCGGTTTGTTTTGCTGAGTATTTCTAGATCAGGTTCTATATAATCTTTGTGGGAGATTTAGTCACACATTTTATTGGCTTATCTCCTGGTTACTCGATAGTTTATTTCCTTGATAATTGTTTTTTTCCCTTGATGATAAAACGAAATTGCTCACCCGAAAATGATGAGGTTGATTTCTGAGTAAACCTCATAACCCACACCTGAGAGGAGTCGATGTGTGTGTGTGTGTGTGTGTGTGTGTGTGTTCGTTCGTTGCTTGATTTAACGTCTTTTCACTATAAGTGATATTAGACGGGTGTGTGTGTGTGTGTGTGTGTGTGTGTGTGTGTGTGTGTGTGTGTGTGTGTGTGTGTGTGTGTGTGTGTGTTTTCTCCTCTCTCTCTCTTTCTCTCTTTCTCTCTCTCTCTCTTTCTTTCTCTTTCTCTCTTTCTTTCTCTCTCTCTCTTTCTTTCTCTCTCTCTTTCTCGCTCTCTCTCCTTTTCTCTCTCTCTTTCTCTCTCTCTTTCTCTCTCTCTCTCTCTCTCTCTCTTTCCCTTTTTCTCTCTCTCTCTCTCCCTTTCTCTCTTTCTCTCTCTCTCTCTCTCTCTCTCTCTCTCTCTCTCTCTCTATATATATATATATATATAAGTGTGTGTATGTGTTTGTGTGTATGCTATATATACATGTATATATATATATATGTATATAAATATATATGTATGTATATATATATATATATATAGACAGAGAGAGAGAGATGCATAGATATGTATATACATACATGCATATACATCTCTCTCTCTCTCTATCTATCTCTCTCTCTCTCTCTCTCTCTCTCTCTCTCTCTCTCCAGCGTCAATTCAATCTCCATTCATCCTCCAGCCGGAGACAGCATGAGTGACGTGAAAGCAGTGATAAGAATGGCCACCCGACAGCCTCGTGGCATGTTCTGTTGATCTGCACTGGGACAACCTGTGGTAGGAAATGATCAAATCAGAAAAGAAACAAAGGAAGCAAAGAGGGGGGGGGGGGGGGAAAGGCCTGGAAAGAAGAAAGAAAAAGTACGAAAGAATCAATCAATCAATCAATCAATCAGACGAACGACCGATCGATCAATCGATCAATCAACCAATCAATCAATCAATTAATCAGTCATTGAAATGCTGTAAAACAAAACTGAAATGAACTGAAATGACAGTTCCTTTTTCCAACGATATAGATATTAAGAGCATTAGCCAATTTACAAGATTATATTTTATTTACTTTATATAATCATGGTTTTCTTTCTGAGTTACAACAGAGAGAGAGAGAGAGCAAGAGAAAGAGGGGGGAGAGAGAGAGAGAGAAAAAAAGAGAGAGAGAGCAAGAGAGAGAGGGGGAGGAGAGAGAGAGAGCAAGAGAGAGAGAGAGAGAGAGAGAAAGAGAGAGAGAAAGAGAGAGAGAGAGAGATGATTACATAGAATAAATAGCCATTAAGTAATACCGTCTTTTTTATTTGTTTGTTTGTTTGTACATTTGTATGTTAAGTTTGTTTGTGTATTTGTATGTACGTATGTATGTTTGATGTGTGTTTGTTTGTTTGTTTGTTTGTTTGTTTGTTTGTTTGTTTTTGCTTGTTTTGTTTGTTTGCTTGCTTGCTTATTTGTTTGTTTATTTGTTTGTTTGTTTGTTTGTTTGTTTGTTTGTTTATTTGTTTGTTTGTTTGTTTGTTTGTTTTGCTTGCTTGCTCCTTGGCAAATTTGTGAATGTGAAACCGAATATCAAACGTGTTATGAAAACATTTCCAGTTTATTGTAAGCATCAAGAAACATTTTAACTCCATGGTGAGTTCTTTTTCTAAGGCCTTATGTCATCATCATAAAATGTCTTTCTCTATCGCCTAAATAGCTTAATTAGTATGATGTTTGAAATAAAATGATGTACCTGTGGCTTTATTTGCTTTAAGTTGGCACTTTGCAACAGCACATTATAACCTCCAACTGAGTTTGCAGTCTAATTGTATCTGATAAAAGCAATATCATTAGCCCACAAAAGAATGAATAGATCACATGTATCACAAGAAAGAATGGTTCTCCGTTTTCTACATTAATTACTTCTAGTGATAGTTATTTGTGAATAGAAAATTATTAGACAGCAAACCTCCGGCTGTTTTACACCAGCTGTGGAATTGATATAATCAATCGATTTAGAGCTATGTTTTACCCTTTATTTAACAGTACTGTAAGACTTTTTAACACAGTTGTGCATTTTATTATCGACGTCATTTTTCTATAACACAGTTGTGCACTTTATTATCGACGTCATTTTCTATAACACAGTTGTGCATTTTATTATCGACGTCATTTTTTAATAACACAGTTGTGCATTTTATTATCGACGTCATTTTTCTATAACACAGTTGTGCATTTTATTATCGACGTCATTTTCTATAACACAGTTGTGCACTTTATTATCGACGTCATTTTTCTATAACACAGTTGTGCATTTTATTATCGACGTCATTTTTCTATAACACAGTTGTGCACTTTATTATCGACGTCATTTTCTATAACACAGTTGTGCATTTTATTATCGACGTCATTTTTTAATAACACAGTTGTGCATTTTATTATCGACATCATTTTTCTATAACACAGTTGTGCACTTTATTATCGACGTCATTTTCTATAACACAGTTGTGCATTTTATTATCGACGTCATTTTTTAATAACACAGTTGTGCATTTTATTATCGACGTCATTTTCTATAACACAGTTGTGCATTTTATTATCGACGTCATTTTTTAATAACACAGTTGTGCATTTTATTATCGACGTCATTTTCTATAACACAGTTGTGCATTTTATTATCGACGTCATTTTTTAATAACACAGTTGTGCATTTTATTATCGACGTCATTTTCTATAACACAGTTGTGCATTTTATTATCGACGTCATTTTTTAATAACACAGTTGTGCATTTTATTATCGACGTCATTTTCTATAACACAGTCGTGCACTTTATTATCGATGTCATTTCAAATTGTAGTGGCGAGACTAGATATCTGTTGGCGTAATCAAACAATGATTGAAAACTATTGAAAAAAAAAAAGCTTGCGTGTTCTTACTTAAGATAGCCACTTAAAATCATATCAGGTCTAGACGCGCTATTTCGTTTTGTAAATGCAATTAACACCCGTCTTCCGAAATCAAATGATTCCCATATCCATCAGCCTCATCATCAGGTTACCGTTTATGATCCACAATAATAACATACATTCCTATGGCGAAAGCTGGAGGGAAAGAGAGCACCAGGTAGACCCAGGGAGAGAATGCTGGACGGACTTGCAGAGTGGCTGGGGATGGGGAGGGTGGGGGAGATGCTGGGGGCAACGAGAGACAGAGATGATTGGAAGTCCATGGTCGCCATCGCCATGCGGCAGGGCACCTGATGATGATGATTCCTATGGCGACTTTTATAAGGGCAGTTTGTCAGTTGAGATGCTGCTTGTGATCTGTTTTCTTTCATATTGCTTCGCGCACGGTGTCCCTAAATGTATCATGTTGGTTGTTGTTTTTCCGTCGGATCGACGAAAACCACCTAGTCATCGGGGAGTGAGGGTGGTCGGGTGTTGTGGATACAGAGGTGGCTTGTCAGTTCGATCCGCATCCGGAAAAGTCTTTGGCAACGCAGACATGGTGGGGGGGGGGGGGGGTGGCCGCAGATGGAGGGCTGTTGGTTCTGTTGTTTTTTGTTTCGTTTTGGGTTGTTTTTTTTTTCGCTTTTTTGTT
>CM060305.1:33100728-33125728 GCA_030674185.1 Monoplex corrugatus | reverse complement strand
GAACAAGGTCTCCCAACAGTGTAAAAATCGCTACTCACAGTTCCGTAGCTTTCGATGGCGTTCGCCATCTTTGTCAGCGCTAATGCTGTCTAGCGGATCTCTACTCAGATCTCGCGACATGATGAACCGCACGAGATCGTCGGATGTTCAACCTCAGGGTGAACAGGCCCGGTTGTTGAGCGGTGGGTTGGTGGCTGCGATGGTGTGGCCTCTTGACTCTGCTGGCATATTTTTTGTAGGATGTGACATTGTCCGCCTGATTGATGTTTCGGGTTGTGGTGAGCTCTACTGGAGGATGTCCTTTGTGTTCTGTTAGTTTTCTGAAGGGGGCGTTCATGTTTCAACACGACATAATGTTGGTACAGTACAGGCAGTCCCATTCGACATAAATGCCAGCTTTGTCGTAGTTTGCTGGTTTTGTCCTTGGTGACCAGTGGCTGCGTATGGGTTGGAAGGTTTGGAATGTACAGCACCCAGTTTGATCTTTGGAAGAGGAGTCATAGCAGTACCATCTACGTTGATGGTGATGTGTCTTTGAGCTGGTGTTGTTACTGCTGTTGGATGCGGTGTTGGATTCTGCCCGGGTAGTTCCAGGCCATTTTTGTAGCCCGAGATGGTGAGCACTTTTCAGTGGTTTGTCCTTGTATTTGCTCTGGTACTGCAATGGTTGTTGTGGGTAAGGTTCGATCATCCAGTATACGGAGTTGTGTCCGCATGAAATAAACTCGTCTAAAATAAACTACAACTTCCTATCAAACTACGATCGCCTAGATATGAACATTTATTGCATTTGAATTTATTCATCCCATCTGCTGTTTTTTGTTGTTGTTGTTTTTTGTTGTTGTTTTTTTTTTGTCATGCAACTTTCTTGTCGAGGGTGAGCATCAATTCTCTTTGAACTTTCCCTCTCCTACCTGACAGGATTACACAGACTTTGTGAGCCAGGCTTGAAATTGTGCCATCAGACTGCACCCTCAAACTACTTATTAGAGGTGTACCAGCCTTCTTGATATGCTGCTTAGTCTTCTCCTAGTTTTCAGCTTCTATGCTGCATGCTTACGTGCGCGCACGCGCACGCGCAGGCGAGCACACACACATACATACACGCATACATACACACGCACGCAAATTCGCACATACACACACACGCGCGCGCGCACTCACTAACGCAAGCACACACACATACACACGCACGCACGCACACATATATACACACAAACACACTTACACACACACACTTACACACACACACGCACACACACACACACACACACACACACACACACACACACACGCACACACGCGCGCGCACACACACACACACACACTCACACACACACTCACACACACACACACGCACTCTGTTCAAAATATCTAAAAATTGCAGTATTATATCATTTGAGATTAATTGTTACCACAGATTTTCGTATTCAACTGAACGCTTTGAAAACAAAATATTGTAAAAACGTTTTATGTATTTGCGGTGAACAATTCACATTGTATTACTGTTTGTTTTACTGCAAAAAGCTTCGTTCCTTTTTACCAAAGACGTTTACACAAGGAAACTATCTTGAAACGTATTTTAACTGAGTAATATCAGATCAAGTTTTGTTAGTTAAAATCTCAGAATCATTGGTTCACAGTCCTGTTAATGCGTTACTTTAAGGTTATTACTAATTATTATGATTTTTGTTTTGTGTTGTTTTTATGACGATTTTTATTTTACATTATTGATGTTAGCGTTGTTCTAGTTTCATTTCTCTGTTCATCTATATCCTTTTTCTTAAGACCTTGCCGATTCCTTTTAATTTTTTTCCGTCTCTTACTCTGTTCCCCTCTGTCCCCTCCCCTTCCCCCCCCCCCGTGCCATTTTTTCCCGTCTAATATCACTCAGAATGAAAAGACGTTAAATCAAGGAACGAACGCACTCACGCACACGCACGCACACACACACACACACACACATTCACACATACACACACACCACACAACACACACACACACCACTCACTCACTTTCTCACACACACACACACACACTCCTGAACACACGTACATGAAACAGGATCGGGGGAGAGGGGTATGCAGACATCGCAGTATAAACATATGTTAACACATTTGAACTATGCATGTTTTCAAAATAATGTTTGATACAGCAGTATGAACCATAGGATGCATAAAATTCATCGTAATGCTGGCAAGATAAAACGGTGTGAAAACATTCATCACATTGTCAAATCAGTCATTTATAAACGAACGTATATAAGTCATGCATCGTGGATAATATTCCACCCTTTCTTTTCTGTATAATAAAAAGTGAAAAACAAAACAAATCAGTTTGAAATGCAGTATGTCTTCCTGCATTTAGAAAGGAAATGTTTCCTAAAAAAAATGGGGATAAATGGTAAGAAAGAGGAAGAGGATAGCAAAAAAAATGTTTTTTAAATCTAAAAAAAAAAAAAAAAAACTGTTAAAGAAACACATTGCAACAGTCAAAATAACAGCAACAGCAACACCAACAGCAAAGTAAATCGATTGACATAAATAAAAAGAAAGAAAATGAGGGAGGTGTGCTCCATGTACGTGCGCACAAGCTGACATCTAGCCCGTTGGTTAATTAAATTAAAGAAGTAGAGGAAAAAGGAGAAAAAAAACTTCTGTGAGAACAGAGGAGAATGGATGTTGTGTTTAAAGGGTGTCACGGGCACTTCGTTGTAAATGTAAACTAGACGTACGTCCCATGGCTTTTCATTCTATTTTTGTGTGTTCCCTAATTTATAGTTGCTTCAGCGTTGGCAATAACTCTGATTCAGGTTTAGATTTAAAGGTAGAATCAGAACCATCTTTTGCCCGAAACAAATTTGATTACCGCATGTACAGACAATGCCGTTTCATGCCACCCATTAAGATATACAAGACTGTAGTGCTATGTCTTTATTGCTTCTCTCTTCTTTGTGTGTTTGTTTGTGTCGTGTGTATGTGTGTCTGTGTGTGTGTGTATGTGTGTGTGTGTGTGTGTGTGTGTTGCGTGTGTGTGTGTGTGTTCTGTGTGTGTGTTGTTGTGAATGTGTGTGTGTATGTGTGTGTGTATGTGCGTGTGTGTATGTGTGTGTGTATGTGTGTGTGTTTGTGAGTGGTGTGTGTGTGTGTGAGCGTGTGTGTGTGTGTGTGTGTGTCTCTGTGTGTGTGTGTGTGTGTGTGTGTGTGTGTGTGTGTGTCTGTGTGTGTATGTGTGTGTGTGTGTGTGTGTGTGTGTGTGTGTGTGTGTGTGTGTGTATGTGTGTGTGTGTGCGTGTATATGTGCGTGTGTGTGTTTGTGAGTGTGTGTGTGTGTGTGTGTTTGTGATGTGTGTGTGTTTCTGGGTATGTGTGTGTGTTCTGCGTGTATGTGTGCGTGTTGTGTGTGGTGTGTTTGTGTTTGTATTTGTGGTGTGTGTGTGTGTGTGTTGTGTGTGTGTGTCTGGGTTGTGTGTGTGTGTGTGTTCTGTGTATGTGTGTGTGTGTTGTATAAAATCATAACATTACACACACTTACACACACACACACACACAACACACACACACACACACACACACCACACACACCACAACACATAACACACACAAAGAAAAAGAAAAGAAACACACACACACACACACACACATACACACACTCACACACACTTACACACACACACACACACACACACACACACATCACACACCACACACACACACACACACACACACACACACACACACATCATACACAGAAACAAGAAGAAAAAAATACACAGGTCCTACTAAACCCCACTGAAGTGACCCGAGAGCAGTAACATAATTTTCTGTTTATGAGTGGACACTTGCTACCTCCACTGACTGACAACGCTGACAATGGAATCATGGTAGAATGAATCTAGGCTTGGTAGCGTGTTGGAAAGCTGAACTTATTAATCAAGGCCGGGAGGTATAGTGCCTCCTCTGTGGCAGTAGGAAAAACTGGGTCAGCAAATGGGAAAAAATATCCGTGGACCGGCCTCAGTCAGACCAGGATAATGCAGACACCTGCTGTGCCCGTGAAGCCGCATGAGGAACACACCCATCATCAACATCCGTGCAGTGGAGCTGGCTCGTTAGTGCGGCCCCAATTAGGCTTTGTATACGGGGACCACCAGAATTGAAGGCACTTATGATAATAAATTTTATTCACCTGATTCTCTGCGGGTTTCACCCTCCCAGTATCTGATCTATATTATTGTACAGGGCTCTGTTAAGGAACGCATTCTCACAACGTCCCCCTTTTGCACACACACACACACACACACACACACACAAAATGTCGGGGAAGTTTTCAAAATTAAAGAACCACTATCGCATGAAGTGTCCGTGGTTCTGTGATAAAGTGGGTCCAGGTGTTTCAGTCCTTCCTTTTCATTCCCCTTCCTGAATCTCTCTCTCTCTCTTTGTCTCTCTCTCTCTCTCTCTCTCTCTCTCTCTTTGTGTGTGTGTGTGTCTCTCTCTCTCTCTCTCTTTGTGTGTGTGTGTGTGTGTGTGTGTCTCTCTCTCTCTCTCTCTCTCTCTTTGTGTGTGTGTCTCTCTCTGTCTCTCTGTCTCTCTGGCTGTCTGTCTCACTCTCTCTGTCTCTGTCTCTGACTCTTTCTCTCTCTCTTTCTCTCTCTCTTTCTCTCTCTCTCTTTGTGTGTGTCTCTCTCTGTCTGTCTCTCTCTGTCTCTCTGTTCTCTTTCTCTCTGGCTGTCTGTCTGTCTCTCTCTCTCTCTGTCTCTGTCTCTTTCTCTCTCTCTCTCTCTCTCTCTTTCTCTCTTTCTCTCTCTCTCTCTCTCTCTCTCTCTCTCTCTCCTGTGTGTGTGTGTGTGCGTGTGTGTGTGTGTATGTTTAGCGTGTAGTGTGTGTGTGTGTGTGTGCATGTGTGTGTAGTGTGTGTGTGTATGTGTGTGTGCGTACAGTGTGTGTGTATGTGTGTGTAGTGTGTGTGTGTAGTGTGTGTGTGTGTGTGTGTGTGTGTGTAGTGTAGTGTGTGTGTGTATATGTGTGTATGTATGTGTGTGTGCGTGTAGTGTGTGTGTGTGTGTGTGTGTAGTGTGTGTATGTATGTGTGTGTGCGTGTAGTGTGTGTGTGTGTGTGTGTAGTGTAGTGTGTGTGAAGTGTGTGTGTGTAGTGTGTGTGTGTGTTGTGTGTCTGTGTGTAGTGTATGTATATATATATATATATATGTGTGTGTGTGCGTTCCACTGTGGATAATTACCAGCCAGCTGAAGACATAGATACTCAGGGCCTGCTGTCCACGCCATGTCACGAATAATTGCAATTCGCATCACTTCCTTCTTTTTTCCTTCCTTTCATGTCGGGGTAAATGTTTGTCCCATGCACAAACACCTCTATTTTGGCCCCTCTCTTGTCTTTTTTCATGTTTGTTCCTCCCAACCTGATTGTGTGTGTGTGTGTGTGTGTGGTGTGTGTGTGTGTGTGTGTGTGTGTGTGTGTGTGTGTGTGTGTGTGTTTGTGTGTGTGTGTGTGTGTGTGTGTGTGTGCCACAGGTCCTCTGGAAAGTATTTCATGCTGATCTTTGTTTTGTGGTGTGTTGATGAACGTTTTATATAAGAATTTTTTTTTTTTAAGGATTATCGCACTTAGGGAGGTTACGTTTGTGCTCACCTTTTTCACCTTTTCTTTTTCTTTTTTTTTTTTTTCTTTTTTTCGTCCCATTTTCCACTCCACCTTCATGGCCATAGAAGCTGGCACATTTTTTTTTTCTTTTTTACTATGTAATGATGATGATGAAAATGTCGGTGAGGATGGATCATCACACCAAGGGAGATTACCTTTGTGCTCACCTTTTATTCGTCCCATTTTCTACGCCACTTTCATGGCCACAGAAGCTAGCACAGTTTTTCTTTTCTTTTGTTTTGTTTTGTTTTGTTTTGTTTTGTTTTGTTTTAACAATGCAATGATGATGATGTCGATGAGGATGATAATCATGATGCTATTCAGTTCCATCTAAGATTGAAACGTCGTGACAGAGCTGTACTCTACTCTTACTATCATAATATATCCTCGCGTCAACCGGTCCGAGCGATACAGACACCTGCGGTGCTGGTCAGAAGATTTGAGCGACACAATGACGTATCCGTGCAGTGTATGAGACTCGACTGTGTGGTCCCAGTCTTCCATAGATAGCATACACTTTGTTCCCAATGAGCCCATAACACAGCCCAACTCTGGGTAGGAGCCGGTTAGAGCCGAAAAATCCCACAATGATATATTTTTGAAGGGACTGATAAGTATTTGAACCCATAACCTTCCAGTCGGTAGCCCGTTGCGTTAACCACTACACCACGACGACTGGTTTTTTGTTTTTTGCTTTTTTTGTAAAGAAATTAATCCTTACTGTTGTTATGCTAGGTATTATACTAATATTTGGTGTCTGTGGTGATGACCGTTCTTGTGATGAATTGGTCCTTATTACTAATGCTGGGTATTATAATAATACCCAGGTAAACCCAGGGAGAAAATATTGGACGGACTTGCAGGATGGCTGAGGACAGAGAGGGTGGGAGATGTACTTGCAGCGACGAGTGATAAATTCGTATGAAGGGCCATGATCGCCAACGCCACGCGGCAGGGCACATGATGATGATGATTATGATAATGTATGGTGTGTATGTCGTGATGACGTTTTCGTTATGCATCGATCCTTATTATTCATGCTGGGTATTGTAATAATGTAGGGTGTGTATGTAGTGACAAGAGTTTTTGTTATGACTTGATCCTTAATCATTTATTCTGGGTATTATTATGATAATATATGGTGTGTATGTAGTAATAAAAGTTTTTGTTATGAATTAATCCTTATTGTATATGCTGGGTATTATAATAATGTATGGTGTGTATGTGTGGATAAATGTTTTTTTTATGAATTGATCCCTATTATTTATGCTTGGTATTACAATAAAGTATGGTGTGTATCATTTTGGACAAGTCAAGGTGGTAAAATGATTAGCACAATAGATACAGGACCAGGCCGGAAGTGGAAATTACTACTGTGGCATTTTTTTACCCTTTCCTGTTTCTACCACGAGTGGAGCATGCTGTGGGCTCCTTAGACAGACTGGAACCATAGAGGCGAGTCTCATCCGCTTTACGGATGCATCTTTGAGGATGTTGCTCACATTTCCTGATCAAGGATGCCTGTATCTCTCTGGCCTGACCGTTTCCAGGACATTTATTATAGATGAAAGTGTATATTACAGCTTTATCACGTAGTATCAATCCGAACGGGAACTGCACATCATCGTAATTATCATCATGTCAACATCATAATGACAATGCTCGTCAAAAATATTTTGTCCTAGTACTATAGTTACGCAAAAAAAAAAAAAAATCAGATTTATCTTATCCAAATCAAACGTTCTTTGACTTGCATTTCCGAATCCTCCTGATGAATCTGTGGACAATCTTTAAAAGATGTGCGTTCAATTCATTTGGAATATGAAAATGTATAGATCCAATAAATAAACAAACAGCAAGAACATAAAAAAACTAGCGTTACAATATACATTTATCAACAATACACACACACACACATCTATCTATCTGTCCATCTATCTACATGTATCTATCTATCTATCTATCTATCTATCTATCTATCTATCTATCTATCTATCTATCTATCTATCTATCTTTCTGAGAGACAGACAGACAGACAGACAGATTAAACCCTTAAAACGGTACTGTCGTAGAAAATTTAAGATAATTAAACGCACATGGAAGTATACTGCTTTTGAACTTTCCCTTTTAAATATAATTCAAAAACATAGTTTCAACTTTCTTTCACACAAAACAAACGATGATTTGCCTTAAAAGCATATCTTAAAGCATGTAATCATTCATGCAGATATATGCAAACCAAATCAGTCCTATGTGATGAAAATTAATGTTGGAAATAATAGGGCGAAATACGTTAGTTGCATTGAAATGGATTTGTTGTATAGCACATTTTCTGAATCATAATCGATCCTTCATAGAAAGGACACACACACACAACACACACACACACACACACACACACACACACACACACACTACACACACACCACACACACACACACACACACACACACACTCACACACAAACACACAAACATACACATACACACACAAACATACACACACACACAACAACACACACACAACACACACACACACACAACACGCAAACGCACACACACATATTTACACACACACACGCACACACATACACACAAACACACACACACACACACACACGCGCGCGCGCGCGCACGAGATTCTAAATATGCTTTGCTGATATTTTCGTTTTGTATGTTTTCGTTTTAGTGCGGTTGTTGTTGTTATGTTGTTGTTGTTTGTTGTTGTTGTCGTCGTCGTCGTCGTCGTCGTCGTCGTCGTCGTCGTCGTCGTCGCGTCGTCGTCATTGTTGTTTCTTTTCCTTTTTTTTAATAATAAATAAAACAGGTTTGGGAAAGAGTCATCTTCCACCTCGTCTTCTTTTCTCCCCCTCCTCCTCTTCCTCCTCTTCCTTCTTTTTCTTCTTCCCCTCCTCCTCTCCTCCTCTCCTCCTCTTCCTCCTCTTCCTACTTCTTCTTTTCTTCTTTTCTTCTTTTCTTCTTCTTCTTTTCTTTTCTTCTTCTTCTTCTTTCTTCTTCTTCTTCTTCTTCTTCTTCTTCTTCTTCTTCTTCTTCTTGTTCTTTTGTTCTTCTTCTTCTTCTTCTTTCTTCTTGTTCTTGTTCTTGTTCTTTTCTTGTTCTTGTTCTTGTTCTTTTCTTCTTGTCTTTTCTTCTTCTTCTTCTTCTTCTTCTTTCTTCTTCTTCTTCTTCATTCTTCTTCTTCTTCTTTTTTTGTTCTTCGTTCTTCTCGTTCTTCGCTTCTTCGCATTCTTCGCATTCTTCGCTTCTTGCTGTTGTTGGTGGTGGCGTTGTTGTTCTCGTTCTTGTTCTTGTTAATCCCCAGAAACTGTTGTCCCAATGTTGTTGAGCAAACGACTTCCTCGAGTTGCTGATCCTACAGTTAGCGCTTATTGCGTAGTAAAACGTCAGTGTCTTTGGGCGGGAGTGTCAGGATTGGAAAGTAGGTTGATCGGCTCTCACAAAATGACCTGGGTCAAGCGAAATAAATTCTTTAGCGAAACACACACACACACGCACGTACACACTCACATTCCCCCTCTATCTCTCTCTCTCTCTCTCTCTCTTCTCTCTCTGTCTTTCTTTCTTTCTCTCTCTCTCTCTCTCTCTCTCTTTGTCTCTCTGTCTTTCTTTCTTTCTCTCTCTTTCTCTCTCTCTTCTCTCTCTCTCTTTCTCTCTGTCTTTCTTCTCTCTCTCTTTCTTCTCTTTTCTCTCTCTTTTCTCTCTGTCTTTCTTTCTTCTCTCTCTCTTTCTCTCTCTTCTCTCTCTCCTTCACTCTCTCTGTCTCTGCCTGTCTCTCTCTCTCTCTCTGTCTCTGTCTGTCTGTCTGTCTCTCTCTGTCTCTGTCTGTCTGTCTCTTTCTCTCTCTTTCTTTTTTCTCTCTCTTTCTTACTTTCTTTCTTTTTTTTTTTTCTCTGTCTTTATGTCTCTCTCATACACTTACGCGCACACACCTCACAAACACAACACACACACACACACACACACACACAACACACACACGCACGCACGCACGCACACACAAACACACATACATACTCATACACTTCCTCTCTGTCTCTCTATCTCTGTTTCTGTGTGTATGTCTCTCTCTCTCTCTCTCTCTCTCTCTCTCTCTCCTCTCTCCCTCTCCCACAAACACACACACGCACACACACTCACACACATACATACGCACACGCACACGCACACAAACACGAACACATAAACACAAACACGTGGCACACACACTCCAAACGTTCATTACGAAACACAAACCACACATCCATTGAGAAACACAAAAGTGCAAAATGCATGAGCGGAACGTAGCCCCGTAGCCCGTAATTAAAGTATTACCCATGTATTGATGGAGAACAAGACAAGAACAGACAGACAGACAAGCAGAGACAGATACAGAATATGTAGGAAAACGTTGGTCATAAGGAAAAGACGATAAAAAAGTGAAGCAACCCAAAACTGTTATTTTCAACACACACACACAAAATTCCAACCTGAAAACTAAACCACATATTATGCGACTAATTACACAAAGAAAGAAACAGAAACAGAAATAAACAAGGACACTCACAAATGGCCGAAAATGTGGTCAGCAGAGAGGCCGACAGAGAGGACGGGCCAGTACAGAAGGACAAAACACAAGCAAGAGAGAGGGACAAAGAGACAGAGACAGACAGATGTTGAGATAGAGAAAGGGAGACAAGACAGACAGACAGACAGACAGACAGAGGCTTAGGGAACCATAAAAACAGAAAGACAAAGAAAGAGACAGACACAGATATACATGAGTTTGGATTCCGTCCAAGGGATGTTCATCGCACTAGGACAACTCCACCTAAATCTGCTAGCAATGTTGCCGTGGTGTAGTGGTTAACGCAACGGACTACCGACTGGAAGGTTGTGGGTTCGAATCCCCATCAGTCCTTTTTTAAAAAATCATTGTGGGATTTTTCGACTCTAACCGGCTCCTACCCGAGCTGGGCGTACTATGGGCTCATTGGGAAGACTGGGAACCACACAGTCGAGTCTCATCCACTTCACGGATGCGTCATCGAGGGTGTTGTTCAAATCTTCTGACCAGCACCGCAGGTGTCTGTATCTCTCGGGCCTGGTTGACCCAGGATATAAAATATTATGATAGTAAGAGTACAACCCTGTCACGTAGTCTCAATCCTAGATGGAACTCCATAGCATCATGACTATCATCCACATCGACTTCATCATCGTCGCATAATAAAAACTGTTTTTCAGCTTCTGTGGCCATTAAAGTGGCGTAGAAAATGGGACGGGAAAAAAAAACAGTGAGCACAAAGGTAACCTCCCTGAATGCAATGATCTACAAAAAAAAATCTGCTAGCAATTATTCTGACAAACCCTTACGCGAGGGGTTGACTCTTTCAACGCAACCATGGATATTTCATGTTTCGAGTTCAACCTCTGCCCACAACAGAAAAGCTGGCTTTTTCGCCGTCCATCTTAACCCTTTGACTCTTGCACCCTATCCACTGACTGCAAAAATGTAACCCTTTGATTCCCTAACCCTATCCACCATTTTCCTGCAGGAAGCTTGTGGATGATGCGATGAGGGGAGTCATGGGGTTAAGTGTTTGCTTTGCCAGCAGGTTAACAATGCAGGATGCTGGTGGACAGGGTGCTGGAGTTAAAGGGTTAACGCTTCAGTCATTTCTGTGGTGTCGGTGTTTCGTAGATCTGTTTTACTCCCATTTTATTGTTTTAAGACCTTGCCTGTGCATAGTGTTGTGGTGGTGTGTGTGTGTGTGTGTGTGTGTGTGTGTGTGTGTGTGTGTGTGTGTGTGTTGTGTTTGTTTGTTAGTGTGTTGTGTGTGTGTGTTGTTGTGTGTTTGTGGTTGGTGTGTGTGTTGTGTGTTGTGTGTGTGTGTGTGGGTGTGTTGTTGTTGTGTGCTGCTGGCTGTGTGTCTGTGTTGTTTGTTTGGTGTGCGTGCTGCTGTTTTTGTGTCTGTGTGTGTTTTGTTGTCTGTGTGTCGTGTGTGCGTGTGTGTGTTGTGTGTGTGTGTGTGTGTGTGTGTGTGTGTGTGTTGTGTCTGTGTGTGCGTGTGCGTGGTGCGTGTTTGTTTGTGTGTGTGCGGTGTGCGGTTGTGCGTGCGTGTTTATGTGCATGTGTGTGTGTTCTGTGTGTGTGTGTGTCTGTGTGTGTGTCTGTGTGTGCAGAATGTGCATGTACACACACACACACAAAAAAAACGAAATTCGAATGCAATACTGCGATAAAGACAAACAACAGTGAAGGCTTTCCTCACCACAGACACACAACTAGACGGTAGAAAGGAAAGATACACAGAAAACAGACCGTCACCAGACAAGGACATACACAGATGACAAGAGAAACAGGCAAATCGGTCGGGACACGGGAGACAGACACGCACACACACTAAAGAAAAGACTAAGCACAGACTAAGAAGAACGACAAAAACAAGACTCCAGGATGGAAGGTTGTGAGCTCCAAACCTCCCCCCCCCCCCACTCCCTAAGAAAAAAAAATCCAAAAACTTTTCGTGGTACATTTCAGCCCAGATCACCCCTAATCCAGAGCTGAGCATGTTAGAAGCTTCATGTAAAAACAAAAACCTAGAACCACACAGTCATTCTTATCCACTTCGCGGATGCTCCTTGAGGATGTTGCTCAAGTCTTCTAACCAATACTACACACATATCTCGGGAATGGCTGACGCTAGAATATAATTACTATAAAAGAAACCGCATACGGTACATTCTAACCAACACCGCAGGTGTATATGCTCTCGGGCTTGGTCGACGCCAGGATGTATTATAAAAGCAAGCGTAAAGTACAACCGTGTTACGCAGACTCTGAATTGGAATTCCATAGCATCATTGCTATCTTCCCCACTCTCATCATCTTAACATTGTGAAAAATTGTGACCTCCCACCACGAAATCAGTCTTAACTAGTATTTTGGGCATTTTGAGATATACATATCACTGGAAAGTGTACATTCTGCTGATTATTTTGGTATTATTAGAATAAAGCTTGTACTAAAAAAAAATGTAGAAGTTATGTAGTTTAAAGTCATTAAGTTGTATGACGGCCATTTTGAGAAAACGGCCTCTAAAGTTTTTGTGTGCTTTCCTACACTTTTCCTTAAATTTCTTTATTTGGTGGTTTTGACCCAGTTTGTTTCTAATTTTCGCTGTCATTATCTGAAAGATGCACAAAGAGCTTTCCATCAGTGTATTTAAATGTGCGGGTACTGTAGAGTTACGGTTTATAATAAGAGACAAAAATAGGTACTTTTAGTAGGAAATTGCGTTCTTTCTGCTGCGATCAGTGCATTAAAATACCGATTTAATAAATTGATTAATAATATTTTTTCAAGAAAAAAATTTCTGTGAGGATAGATTATAGTCTACAGAAATCAATTTTGAGAAAAAAATCAAAACACCCCAGATAAACCCTCAGTCACCTTTTCAGCTCCTAGTGCCGTTCGACTGACTGCGAGTTAAGACTGATTTCGTGGTGGGAGGTCACAATTGTCCTTCCACGCCCCTCTGTTATTGTGACCTCAGTCTCGGTTAGTATGAAGGTGTATTTCAAATCAATAATGAGCGGCGGACAGTAGCGGTGTATGGGGATGGAACAGATTTTACAAAAACATAAAGAAAGAACAAGAAGAAGATGAAGCAGACGAAAGAGAAGAAGAAATAGAGAGGGAAAAGCCGCACCGTAGCAAACGACTGTTTTTCTGACAAAGATGTATTATCAGAATCTTGCGTTTCGCGCACGTCGCTAATATGTATGCTCATTAATTTACGATTATTCACGCGTGTGCTATGCCCCAGCACATGGGCCTGTATATGTGCTTGCACTGTTCCTCCCATCCTACCGCCTCCACCGCCACCCCCCCCACACACACACATACATATATATTTATGAGAACAAATTAATTCTGAATCTGGTGTTGTTGTTTTTATTGTTGTTGTTGTTGTTGCTGGTTTTGTTAGTGCTGTTCTTGCTGTTGTTGTTGTTGTTGTTGTTATTGTTGTTGTTGTTGTTGCTGTTGTTTGTTGATGATGATAAGGAGGAGGAGGAGGAGAAGGACGACGACGATGATGACGACGACCAAGACGACGGCGACGACGACGACGACAATGATGATGATCATGATGATGACGACAACGACGACGACAACCATATTACAATGATGAAAATCATCATGAACATCATGTACTAGATGGCAGTGATGTTGAATGATGAATAAAAAAAAAAAGTGATTATGAGGACAGCGGCAACAGCGATGACGATGAGTTAGAAAACGACGACGACGACGACGACGACGACGACGACGACGACGACAACGACGACGATGATGATGATGATGATGATGATGATGATGATGATATTGCTATTGCTATTGCTATTGCTATTGCTCATGATCATCATGAGTAGTAAAACGACAACGACGATACTAATGACCGCGATGATGATGACAACAACGATGAAGTCTTATCACAAGATAAGCAATCGTTATTTACGAAATTTCTTCTCAACAATATCTGCACTTGAGGAAATTCAAAACTATTTGGGTTTGACAAATCACAAATACACATGCATATAAACACTGCATACAGCTAAGACACACACGCACACATATCACCTACACACACTCACGCATGCACGATGCACACACACACACACTATATCACCTACACACACTCACACACACACACACACGTGCACGCACACACACACACACACACACACACACACACACAAACACACACACACGAGCTCACACGCACACGCACACACACACACACACACCGCACACACACACACACACACACACACACCACACACACACACTAACGTTTAACACAACGCGCGCGCCCGTGCTCGTCACACACAAATGCATGCACGCACGCCCAAAACACACACTCATATTCATGCACATCACCTCGACAATCAAGCAACAACAGTCTGCAAAACAAACCCCAACAAAGTGCAAACACAGCAAAATGAACACAAACGACACAAAACAAACAAAACGTACATTAAGTGTCAGTATGCCAACTAGTGCTGGTGTTCTCTTCCCTTGACCCAGTACCTGAACCAAGCCATGCATTCACACTATCTCTATCATCATCTCGCTCATCACTGCACTCGTGCTTACTCATTATTGAAAAGCCACAAAAGTAAGCTACACAATGAGTGAGCTGTAGTTTCACGCTGTGATTTGCACATAAGAAACAGTCGAGTGGCCTTGATTAAGGCATCTCTGGCACTTTGCCACGGACACATTCTCTTTAAAGTGACAAAACAGTTCTGGTTGAAAACATTTTATGCTGCTAAAAAAATGGTATGGTAACTTTGTATCTATCTTACTTTTATACTCATCGTTGTATTACTAAGTAGATTCTTGAGGATAAAACAATTAAATATTCAGAATTCATCTCACTTCCCCTCTGACATCACACTGTATGTACTCACAAACATTATTATTTCATTTTAGAGTCCTTTTCTCCCACTGGACGCTGCAGTATGGAAGCTTCAGTCTTTTTCTCCTAATTTTTATATTTGTTGTTTGTTCGTTTGTGATCTGACGTCTACGCTAGACAAAGGCCAGTTGGCCGAAAATTTGCCTATCTTGTCTAGTTGTATCAAAATTGCGTTCTGACTCTTTTTTCGTGTTTATTTTCTGGTTCCTGTTTGCTTGAACGCGGACAATCACACTCGTTTTCGATTTCATGCAACGTTAAAACAAATGGTTTACATAAGTTCATTCTCAAAGTGTCCCTTCTTGTGAAAAATATATTACAGAGGTTTCTGCTTTCAAATTCACTTATAACAGAGTTTTCTTGCTTTTCAAAGTCACTGTGACCCTGAAAAAAATTCATTTGAAACAAAGCTTTAAGCGCATCAAGGGGATATTTGGAGTTTGATTTTTGTTCAGCAGGATTTCATCGCACTGGGACAAATCTATATGACCTCGATATAAATCTGTCAGCAGTTATCTGGCAGATTTACCGAGCTTGCGCACAATCCTATGTAACTGGCAAGGTCTTGAAATGGGGATAAGGTAGAGACAGGCAGACTTATGAAACATTAGGCTGATATCACCAGAATGAAGCAAAAGTTAACCCTTTGACTACTGCACCCTGTCCACCATCATCCTACATCGTCAACAATACCAGCAAAGCAAAAACTTAACCCTTTGACTCCCTCACCCTAACCACCAGCTTCCTGCAGGAAGCTGGTGGTTAGGGTGAGGGAGTCAAAGGGTTAAGTTTTTGCAAGCTGGTGTATAAGACGCGGGAGTCAGAGGGTTAACATGGGCAGTGGACAAGCAGCTTTCCGTGTTGTAGGGTGGGACTGAGCTCAAGATATTAATCTTGAGTCCAGTGCTCGGTTAGAAGAACCAACCAACTCAGGATATTAAGAAGAAAAAAAAGGGTTGGTGTTACAATAGTGAAAACATAGTTTACACGTTGTCAAAAAGTTCTTGAGAAAAATGCTTAAATGCTTTTCCCACACGTTCCTTGAACAGTGACAAACATCAGGCACCTTTATGGTCTGTATGACTTTTGCCTTGGTGCCGAACCTCCCGCACCGATGTTCTCGTGAATTTTCAACACTTAACACCCTTGACTAAAAGTTGTTGATTAAAGATCCACAAAATCAATACACAAAGAGATTTAAAACCATGTTCATACATTTTGCGCGAGCACAAATACACATACACACACGAGCGTGAGCACGCGAGCATACACACACACACACACACACACACACACACACACACCACACACACACACACACACACACACACACGTGTACTCTTACGGTAAATATAAAACCACACACACACACACACACACACACACACACACCACACACACACACACACACACACACACACACACACAGACAAACAAACACGTACACACGCACGCCCGCACACACAGACACACGATCACACACACATATACACTTGTATACACACGCACACACAAACATTGTACTAATACTATATGAACATCAATGTACTAATACTATACGTTGCTTCAACAACGTTGTACTAATACTACACATTGCTTCAGTAACGTTGTACTAGCATTATACGTTGCTTCAAAAACATTGTACTAATACTATATGAACATCAATGTACTAATACTACACGTTGCTTCAACAACGCTGTACTAATACTATACGAACAACATTGTACTAATACTACACGTCCATTCAACAACGTACTAATTCTATACGATGTTTCAGCAACACTGTATTAATACTATGCGTTTCTGCAATAACAATGTACTAATACTATACGTTGCTTCAACAACGTTGTGTTAATCTACGATATTACCAGTTCCTACTCTTATACAAGCAAACCTGTGTGTAAACAATCCACTATACACAAAGTGACTGCAGGTGTTCGTGTTTCCTGCTTTTGTTTCTGCTTTTAGAAGTCCACACGTTAACCAGTCCATTACACACTTGTTGTGCCAGATACATGGTAGCGTTGATGTAATGGGAAAGAAGTGCTGAGACAGTGAATCTCTACCATGAAAAACTACGCAACCATTTGTTATGTTTCGTTGATGCAAGGAACAAAGAGGGAAAAACAGATAGACAAGACTGACTGACTGACTGACTGACTGACTGACTGACTGACTGACTGACTGACTGACTGACTGACTGACTGACTGACTGACTGACTGACTGACTGACTTATTTCCACAGAGACACATTAAAAAGAATCTCGAGGACTCTTACGTGAACACTAGGCCTAATCTTTTAAAAGAAAGAACGACCAAATTTACTGAAATACGAAGTTTCAGACAACTCTATTTCAACAACATGGTATCAATTTCACAATCTCGCAAAATATGAAATTTCAGGTAACGTTATTTCAACAAAATGTTATTAATTTCACAATCTCACAAAACATGAAATTTCAGACAACGCTATTTCGACAACACAATATCAAAAAATATTAAACATTAGACAACGCTATTTCGAGAACATGTTATTAATTTCACAATCTCAAAAAAAGATGAAATTTCAGACAACGCTGTTTCAACAACATATTATAATTTCACAATCTCACAAAACATGAAATTTCAGACAACGCTATTTCGACAACATTTTATTAATCTCACAATATCAAAAAATATTTTAAACATTAGACAACGCTATTTCGAGAACATGTCATTAATTTCACAATCTCAAAAAAAGATGAAATTTCAGACAACGCTGTTTCAACAACATAATTATTATTAATTTCACAATCTCACAAAGCATGAAATTTCAGACAACGCTATTTCGACAACATATTATTAATCTCACAATCTCACACAATCCTCTTTCACAAGCAAACCCACAGCGATTTTGGCACCTTCTTCTATTACTGTATTACTTTATAACACTGACCCACTGGTGTGTGCACAAATCACAACACACGGTAGCTATCACAGTTCATGTTTCGTTGTTTTTCTAGATTGAAATGAATAGTCTCATACACGAAACAGATTATTGCGAGTTCCTGTTTCGGTAGTCTAATTATACACTGGTAATGATGTTACGGCAAGGAGTTATGAAGCATTGTTGGGCTAATCGCTTTATAATCTATACCGTTCAGACTGATGCGCTTCCAAGCTATAAGGATTATTGGAAGATTTAAGAAATCAAGCCGACTGAAGATTTATTCATTCTGTACTGATTAACGAGGTCAAGTTATGCTCCTAAATTCATTGAAATTTCCGTGGGAGAACATCAAATTCTACGGGTATTAATCATAGATTACTAAAGATGATGTGTATTTGTGTATACACGAGTTTGTTTTTATTTATTTTCTTCAACTGAGTCTTTTAGCTCTCTCTCTTCTCTTTTCAAAACAACTGCATAGATTTGTAGAACATTCTTTTATATGCGTTATGCGTTTATCTTCTCGTATTACCTTTTGTGTCTGGATCCAAACCTGACTATGACTGTTGATAAACCATTTGCTTTGTGCGCGTGTGTGTGTGTATGGTGTGTGTGTGTGTGTGTGTGTGTGTGTGTGTGTGTGTGTGTGTGTGTGTATGTGTGTGTGTGTGTGTGTGTGTGTGTGTGTGTGTGTGTGTGCGCGCGTGCGTGCGTTTGTGCCTGTGTGTGTGCATACAAGTGTGTGTAATTGCTTGTTTGTTTCTTTCTTCCTTTTTCCTTTTTTTTTTTTTTTTTTGGGGGGGGGGGGAGATTTTTGTGTGCATGTAGCTTTAATCTCAGCAAAATATATATATAATCATATATAATTAGTAAAATCAACGAGGCGAAGAAACAGAAACAGAGAGAAGGGAGAAAAAAATAAAAGAAACAGAGAAGAAAGAGGAGGAAAAAGAAGAGGGAAAAAGAGAAGAGAAGAGAGAGAGAGAGAGAAGAGAAGAGAGAAGAAGAAAGAGAGAGAGAGAGAGAGACAGAAGAAGACAGAGAGAAGAGAGACAGAAGAAGACAGACAGAGAGAAGAAGAGAGGTGAGAGAAGAGAAGAAGAAGAAGGAGAGAGAGAGAAGAGAGAAGAGAGAAGAAGGAGAGAGAGAGAGAGAAGGAGAGAGAGAGAGAGAGAGAGAGAGAGAGAAGGAGAGAGAGAGAGAGAGAGAGAGAGAGAGAAGGAGAGAGAGAGAGAAGGATAGAGAGAGAGAGAAGGAAGAGAGAGAGAGAGAAGGAGAGAGAGAGAGAAGGGGGGGGAGAGAGAGAGGAGAAGCAGGAAGCGGGGGAAGACCATTGGATAGCAACCTGAAGACTAAAATACAAAGACAAACCTTAATCCTTTAAAACAACGAACAAGCAATATTCTGACATAAAAATAGTTAGCTATACACGTGTAGGTCTTCTGCTTTTAACAACAAGGTACTAATCTCGCGACATCGTCAATTCTTTCTCTTTGACAAAGGGACTCTTGGCACCTTCTACCGTTACAGCACGGGCGTCGTAACATTAACCCATTCACTGTGGCAACAATCAACCGCTGCAGTGGTTACCAGTGATCTTCATAATGTGCTAATGTTTCCTTCTTTTGTTTCTGAATTTAAAGATTACAATCTCACACACAAGGGCGAGTATTGTATGCTCGTGATAAGGTAAACGAATCCTGGCCCTGATGTTATGACACGAGTCGATCAAATATTGTATGACCAATGTATTGTAATATACTCGATTCAAAATGATAAGTTCTGAAACTATATGACTTTACGTAAGAGTATATCATTATTCTTTCAACGTAGTTAGACTTGCAAGGATAACGGTGAGTATGATTTTTAACTGGTGCCTTTTTATTTTAATTTGGGTGTCGTTTTTGATGTTGTGTTAGCCTGACAAGGCTTTAGTAGTCGGCTGGCTATAAGCAATATGAAGTTCCGAAACTATAGGACGCATTAGACGGATTAAACAAGTCAAATCGGCTTTGGAATTATTCAGCAGGTGATGATTGATGACTTATCAACTCTTTTAATCCATTGACTTCCCGCACACTATCCACCAACTGCAAAAGCTTAAATTAATTTTTGACTCTCTCAGCCTATCTACCAGCTTCCTGCAGGAAGCTGATGAATAGGGTGAGGGGATTAAAGGGTTACGTTTTTGCTTTGCTAGCATGGTTGTGGAAGATGCTGGTGGGCAGGTTGCTGGAGTCAAAGAGTTAAATAACTACTGGATTTGTATTGTAATGTGTTCTCGTTTAGTGTGGGTCTCGGTAGAAGACTGGGTGTTGTGCTAAGTGGGTGTGTTGGTGGTGGCGGCAATGGGGGGAAAATGGGGGAGGGGTAGGATGGAAATGTGTGTGTGTGTGTGGTGTGTGTGTGTGTGTGTGTGTGTGTGTGTGTGTGTGTGTGTTGCGCGTGTGTGCGAGCGTGTGTGTGTGTGTGTGTGTGTGTTGTGTTGTGTGTGTGTGTGTGTCTGTGTGTGTGTGTTGTGCGCATGTGTGTGTATGTGTGTATCCCTGTTACGAGCCCAGTGGCTGCATTTTGAAATAACCCAACTTGCATTAGTAGGCCTACATGTAATTGGTATTGTAATGTATTGTAATGTATTGTAATGTATTATATTTAATTTATTTATGTATTGCATTGCATTGTACTGTGTCATTGCACCGCATTGCATTACATTGCATGTTGCCATACCTGATTTAGTTAATGATTGGCCCGGATTTGAACCTGGGTTCTCTGAACATTTCACATCTTGGGACGAATGCTTTATCCATTATACCACAGTTCTCTCCCCCTCCGGTCTTCTCTGACCCACCAACCCCTTCCCCATTCATCTATCATTTCTGATTGGAGTCTTTCAGGAGTACGTCACAGGTGACAAGCCTTAATGGAAGATCAAGGTGGCTTTGTCAAGTACATGTGACAACTCTGCACATGGATTTTTTTTGGAAAGATCTACATGATACAACATGTTACACCTTTTACGTAAGTGTTACGTTTGGTGTTCTCACACTGAATAAACTTTCAAGGTCGTGATACGCCTAGATAGATTATTCACATCTGGTTATTCTTTGTCTTTTTCTTTTATGAAGAAAACTACATTCACTGTTGGCTGCTTCTTCTGTTACAGCTTAATTATCATCACATTGATCTGCTGTCGTGAGCACAGTCCATGACACCAGTAATAGGCTACCTGTGTTCACGTTTCTTTTGTTGTGGATATGAAACGTTTGATTCTCAGTCACACACGAAACAGGTTATTACGTGATCATATTTTGGGTGGTCTGTTCTTGTTGTTGTAGTCGTCGTCGTCGTCGACGTTGTTGCTGTTGTTGTTGTTGTTGTTGTTGTTGTTGTCGTCGTTCGTTGTTGTTGTGTTGTTGTTGTTGTTGTTGTTTTGTTATCGTTGTTGTTGTTGTTGTTGCTGCTGCTGCCTCCGTTGCCGCTGATGCAGCTTCTGTCGCTGCTGTTGTTGTGTGTTTGTTGTTGTTTGTTCGTTCGTTCTTTGTTTGTTTGTGTTTTGTTGTTGCTGTTAGTGTTGCTCGTTTGCTTCTGATCTTTTTTCATGATCTATATTGTTTACCAACAGTAGCATTTGCCATAAATTGTACATTTGCCATTCAGATGATAAATGCTTTCTTCGTTAGTATCTTGATCCAGAGTTTGCAACTAAATCTCTTCATAAACTATCGTTTTTACGTGATTGCATGCAATGTCAAACGGTGCTGGAGGCAGACGCCGAAGCCAGTATGTCGATATACAGTAAGCAGCTTGTAAGTGGATTCCTTGCATTACATGCCATGTCCACGAACCATCATTTTGTATGGTGTCTGTCTGTTATACATTTATCGGCTGAGTGTTCTGTCACGGCCGATAATCTCTGACGTGACGCTTCCGAGAGTCAGAACACCGTGTCAGCTCTTGGCGCAACACAAGGGTCAATCCATTGCTGCCACTTAGCTGTCTGTGAATGATTTTCGCCGGTTCTTTCCCACATCGCTATTGTTTGTTTGTTTGTTTTGTTTTGTTTGTTTATGTTGTCCTTTGTTTGGTTGTTTGTTTGTTTGTTTGGTTGTTTGTTTGTTTGGTTGTTTGTTTGTTTGTTTATTTGTTTGTTTGTTTTCCCTGCTTTGCAGAGCAGACTGTCCTGCTTTCCTTTTTGAGTCCCGAGGACTATCTGTTTCTTTCAAATCTATGACAGTGTTCTTAATATGATAATGGGGGAAAAGCTGACATAGACATGCTTTCCTCTTCTACTGAAGAGTTCAATATATATTGGTCAGCGATAAAATATTGCATCTCTTGGGCCTTCTTGGGAGATTCATATGTAAGTTATTCACACAAGTTTGTGTCACTTGGTGCTTGTGTTCAGACTGCCGCAAGAGCTGACAACCCTGGCCGTAATCACAGTGACCTCCCTTCCCGTTTATCGTATCTTGATAAATTTATTAGCTTGACCTCAAGGATTGTTTAGCGTTCTGTTTTCGTTGTTTGTTTGTTTGTTTGTTTTTGTTGCTTGTTTGTTCTTTGTTTGTTGGTTGATTGGTTTGAGGGTATTATGTCTGTTCTAGTCTTTAGCTTGCTTATTCGTTTGCTTGTTTTCCCTTCGTATGAAAAGAAGTTCCATAAAATATTAAAGATTACCTGCCAAAATGGTGTTTCACGAAGGAATGAAAAACAAAACAAAAGATGTATGGAAGGTCATATATGAAAAAAAGACAAATAGATCATTCTGGCAAGTAATCTTGAAATGTTATTTTCTAAATTATTTCCCTTCGCAAGCAACTCACAAATTGTAATGATAAAGGGATTTTTGTCTGTTAGAAAGTTATGAGCTTTGAGCCCCTGCTGGACCGGTCATGTTTTGTCGTTAAGCGTCAAAACACGTGTCGGCTTTTGGCACACTACAAAGGTTTGATAATTCAGCAGATACAGACTATGTTGCACTGAGGTTTTGTTATCTATTGTGTGTGTACGTGTGTGTGTATGTGTGTGTGTGTGTGCGTAAGTGTGTTGTGTGTGTGTGTGTTTGTGTGTGTGTGTGTGTGTGTGTGTGTGTGTGTGTGTGTGTGTGTGCGCACGCGCACGCGCGCGCGCTCCCGCGTAAGTGTGTGCGTGTTTGTGTGTGTATGTGTGTGTGTACGCGCGCACGCGCGCGTGTGTGTGTGCGTGTATATGTATGTGAGTATGTGCTTATGTGTGTTTATGTATGTATGTGCGTGTGTTTGGCCGTACGGACATGTGTTACACGTTTCTTAGAGACTTGTGTTCACTTATTTTATTTGGCTCCACTTATTTACATTTATTTTAATCATCTGCTATTATTTATGTTAAGTTTGATAATGATTTATTCCTGTGTTAAACGCGACAAGTATACAAGTGACATAGTATTGTTGTCGTTATATCAATGGCTTTTCATAGCGATTAATGTTATTAGTGATCCGTCTATTCTTACTACAGTGACAGGTTTTATCGTCCCCCTCTCTAACCCATTTTTTTTGGGGGGAGGGGGGGGGCATAATGCGACAAAGAAGATGTTTATTCTGCTATAAATTATTATTTGTTATTTGTTGTTGTTGTTATGATGATGATAGTGATGATGATTATCGTTATCATTATTATCATTATCACAAAAATTATTACTAGTAGTAGCATGATGATTTTTTTTTATCAATTATTATTATTAATTATTATTATGATTATCATCACCATTATTATCATTATTATTATTGTTGTTGTTCTTGTTGTTGTTATCGTCGTCATCATCATCATTATTGTCATCATTATTATCATCATCATCATCATCATCATCATTAGTAGTAGTAGTAGTAGTAGTAGTAGTAGTAGTGGTGGTGGTGGTAGTAGTAGTAGTGGTGGTGGTGGTGGTGGTGGTGGTGGTGCTGTTCTTCTTGTTCTCGTTCTTGTGGTTCTTGTGGGTTCTTGTTCTTCTTGTTCTTGTCCTTGGTTTTTCTTTTTATTATCATCATCGTTACTGTGTTATCATTATCAATAGTTTTTATTGTCAGTCGTTTTCATAGTGCTATTATCCAATCTCATTGGAACTCACTGCGCATTGTATTTCTCCACTTTAACATGGAGCACTGAGAACTCACTGCGCGTTGCATTTATCCACTTTAACATGCAGCACTGAGAACTCACTGTGCATTGCATTTCTCCACTTTAACATGCAGCACTGAGAACTCACTGCACATTGTCATTTCTCCACTTTAACATACAGCACTGAGAACTCATTGCGCTTGCATTATCCACTTTAACATGCAGCACTGAGAACTCACTGTGCATTGCATTTCTCACTTTAACATGCAGCACTGAGAACTCACTGCGCATTGTATTCTCCACTTTAACATGGAGCACTGAGAACTCACTGCGCATTGCATTTATCCACTTTAACATGCAGCACTGAGAACTCACTGTGCATTGCATTTCTCCACTTTAACATGCAGCACTGAGAACTCACTGCGCGTTGCATTTCTCCACTTTAACATACAGCACTGAGAACTCATTGCGCGTTGCATTTCTCCACTTTAACATGGAGCACTGAGAACTCACTGCACATTGCATTTATCCACTTTAACATGCAGCACTGAGAACTCACTGCGCATTGTATTTCTCCACTTTAACATGGAGCACTGAGAACTCACTGCGTGTTGCATTAACTACTTTAACATGCGGCACTGAGAACTCACTGTGCGCGTTGCAGTTCTCCACTTTAACATGCAGCACTGAGAACTCACTGCGCATTGCATTTCTCCACTTTAACATGCAGCACTGAGAACTCACTGCGCATTGCATTTCTCCACTTTAACATGGAGCACTGAGAACTCACTGCGTGTTGCATTTATCCACTTTAACATGAGAACTCGCTGCCC
>CM060305.1:33088228-33090728 GCA_030674185.1 Monoplex corrugatus | reverse complement strand
CACACACACACGCACACAGTCACACACACACACACAGTGACACACACACACACACACACAGTGACACACACACACACACACATGCACATGCACTCACAGAGAGACTTTCTTTCTTTCTTTCCTTTTTTTTTCTTTTTAATCTTTTTCTATCTGTATATTGATTAATTCAGAATTGTTATCAGCAGGAATGTTCCGTTTTTCAGATTTGCTTGATTGCAAAGAAACATCTTCTGTTCCTGGCCAGTGCATGATCTAATTCAATTGTGTAGCGCCTGCTTTACGTACCAGACATTCAGCATGGCTGGGGAAATGTGGACACTTGAACAGGTAAGAACTGATTAAAACTGGACTAATAAAATTAAAGGTTTAGTGATTTCAATCTCTTTGTTGGTAATGTATGCATGAAGCAGTGACACTAACAAACAACAAGCAACTTTTGCCAGGTTACAGATTGCATGATAAAGTATTCAAGTGATGGTGATTGAATAATTGGATAGTTGTCTGAGGATAAGTAGATGTCATCTGCTTTTCAACAAAAATGTGTACTGGTCAGGATATTTATTTTTCATTTGAGAATAATAGTAACAATAATAATAATAACAATAATAATAATAATAATGATAATAGTAATGATAATAATAATAATAGTAACAATAATAATAATAACAACAATAATGATGATGGTGATGATGGTGGTGATGATGATGATGATAATTTAGTAAGTTTTTAATCAACATTATTTTTGTATTAATACCATGCATGTCTGTATCATTATTGTTTTTTCTTGTTCTTGCTTTTGTTCATGTTGTTGTTTTTAAATATCATGAAATCTTATATATATATAGTTTCTCTAGTCTCTCTCTCTCTCTCTCTCTCTCTTGTGTCTCTCTCTGTCTCTGTCTGTCTGTCTGTCTGTCTCTCTCTCTTTCTGTCCATCTCTTCTCTCTCTCTTCTCTCTCTCTCTCTCTCTCTCTCTCTCTCTCTCTCTCTCTCTCTCTCTCTCTCTCTCTCTCTACCCGTCTCTCTCTTTTCTTCAGTGTTGTGCAGTGATTTATTTCCTCCTTGGTTCAATGGGTTTTTTCCTCTTATGCTGAACTGCTTTTTGCACCTGATTTTGGGTTAAGTATTGGTTATACCCTGGCTGTGTGCATGGATGCAGTTGTGACTTTGGTTGCTTATTAGTTTTTTTCATCTATTTGTTTATTTTTTTGTTTATTTTGTATATTCACCATATTTGTTTATTTTTTGTTTATTTTGTTTGTTTCCTATTTCATCGTTTTGTGTACGTGTTTTACATTATTTGACTCATGGTTGCAGACCAGAATAGGTCAAGCGATCAAGCAGGGTTCAATCCCAGCACTGAAGGCAGCATTGGAGGATGGAGAAAACATTGAGTTCAAAGACAGAGTAAGTACTTGGCAAGATGATAAGCTAAATAGTATTGACAGTAACAGTGAAAGGAATGATGCAGTGGGTGTTGCTGATGATATCATCATCATCGTCATCATCATTGTTGTTGTAATCATCGTCATCGTCACCATCATCATCCCCACCATCATCATCATCATCATTGTTTTAGTTTGTTATGATTGTTAGTAGTAGTTTTATGTATGTGTTTGTATGCTCGTGTGTGTGTGTGTGTGTGTGTGTGTGTGTTTGTGTATGTGTGTGTCTGTATGGTGTGTGTGTGTGTGTGTGTGTGTGTGTGTGTGTGTGTGTGTGTGTGTGTGTGTGTGTGTGTGTGTGTGTGTGTGTGTGTGTGTGTTGTGTTCTCACAGCTTTACGAAAAAACCAATGTTATGTTTGCTAGGTTAACATTTATGTAATTAGTGACCTCCCCCCCCCCAAACCCCTCCCCCCCCCCAAAAAAAAAAACCCAAAAAACAAAAAACAAAAACAAAAACAGAAAGAAACAAACAAACAATTAAACAAACAAACAAAACAGAACAAGAAAACAAATAAACAAAAGCATAAAAAAATTTTTTTTTTAAATGAATGTTTTATGTGAAACTTTGCATCCATGCAGCTTGTGAGCCCATTTACAAGATGAATTATTCTGTTTAAGGATAGGTGGTGTGTTTCAGGAAGGCTACACCTGTCTGCAGTATTTGATTTGAGAATAATTTGTCTTTTCAGAAAGGCAACACCTACCTGCATTTTGTGTGCACCATGAATCGACCTTACATCTTCAACATTGTGGCTGCCTCTCGTATTGACATCAATGCCAGGAATAAGGTGGGACATTGCTTTATGTGTGTATGAGCATGTGTGTGTGTGTGTGTGTGTGTGTGTGTGTGTGTGTGTGTGTGTGTGTGTGTGTGTGTGTGTGTGTGTGTGTGCGCACGCGTATATATGTGTGCGCGCGCGTATGTGTGTGTGCGCGCATATGTGTGTGCGCGCGCGTATGTGTGTCTGTCGGTCTGAGTGTGGGCATATGTGCTCAGCATTACCTATGGCATTGTATGTGCCACAATCCGCCTATTCCCCAGATATGAGTCCT
>CM060305.1:33070728-33085728 GCA_030674185.1 Monoplex corrugatus | reverse complement strand
TTTTAGTGGATAAATCTTTTGAATGTTTATGGGTACATAGAGCATACATCAAGTAATACGTTGATGTATGCTCTTGTCTCTTGTTCTTTAATCTATGCCTGTGAAATTGTAATGCTTGAAAAATGTGAAAATTATTAAAATTACCATGAAGGATCACGAGACTGATGCTGAGTTTCTGCCTAATGTACTACGTTACAGAACAGTAGCAATTTGTGTATCAAATAGGATTGGTGTATCAAATTAAGAAAAGCTGATGGTTTTAACTGATTGATTGCTCGGTCTGATCATTTCAGCCAGGGATTTTTCAAGCTGTTGAGGTGCACGATGTTGAACGCGTTCGATATCTTCTCCATTGCTGGTGCCGTACTGATGCTATGAAAGTAAGTGACCACTGTATCCACTTTCGAGTAAGCTAACATTTAACACATGGGGACAAATGCATCACGTTCAGACTGTCTTCGCTGCCACCTGTCAGAAACCTTCTAGCAGTGTAATAATCTGCCAGTGGTGCTCATCAATCCACTCTAACATGGCATTCCATGCAATCTCCAATTCTGATAACAGTTCTGGTTAAAATCTTTTCATTTCGGACAGACTGATATGTGGATCAGTCTGATGGCTTAGCTGGCATTTTATCAAGCTCTAGTAAATCAGAAATCATTAATAATTGAATGAGTCAGTGTCACTCTCATGTTAAATGAAATCGTTAAAAAAAGTATCTATCAGTATCTTTGCAATTTCTATTCCTTTATATCTGCATCAGTGTTGAGATGCTTATGGATCAGTTTTCATTGGATAATTCATTTTACCAGATCATTTGGTTGTAGTTTTATGTATGGACATAGTTTCATCCTTGTTTCATAGAGATGAAAACATCAAAACTGGTTCATCAGAAAGTAGATAGGTCTTAAGTACATAAAATCAAGGTGTTATGGCCTACAGGATTCATCAGGATGTGACCATTTCAAAGCCACACTTGTAGGAAAAGTATATTTCCAGGGTTGGAACAGGGATAATTGTTGATTGAACACCTATACATTATCTTATGAATGTAAGAACTACTCGTTTATGATTTGTCGTGTCCTGGAAATATTCAGTAAATTTATCTGATACGAAGAATCTTGATTCCTCTCATGCCTGCGGTTGGTCGGGAAGTTGCATAAAACGTCTTGATGTCAGACGGTACTGAGTCTCTGTAGAACTTTCCGGTGATGGTCTCTCCTTGTTTGCATGGTTTCTGTAGCACGATCCCCTCTGTGTTGAAAAAGATGGTGTATAACAATTTCTTTTGCGAACGTTGACGACGAGCAATTTGAGGAGGCATCCCACCTTTAGGAATCCAGGCCTTGTTCTGTGACTTTCTCCGAGGTTCATACATGTACACCCATGTTTCGTCACCTGTCACAATTTTATCCAACCAGTTAGGGTCGCAGTTCTTGTACATTTTTAGCATATCTTGGCAGAAACGTAACCTACCCCCTTATTTTCTGGCGTCAAAATATGAGGGATTCATCTTGATGATACATTCCTGTAGCCAAGCTGATTTCTTAGGATCCTCGATGCAGTGGACGAATGAATGTCCAGACAATCAGTGATCTCTTAAAGGCTGACTCTTGAATCAGCATCAACCATTGCCTTCACACTAGCCACTAACTTTTCATCGCACTTTTTGCTTTTTCGCATTTTCCCCCTGTTGTCTTCAATGTTGGCCTGGCCACTTGCAAAATGTTTTACCCATCTGAACAGTGTTGCTTTCAAAGGAGCAGAAGGTTGTCCTAAAGCTCTCATGTCCGCAATTATTTCGGATACATTCTTTCCGAGGGCGACACGTACCTTGATGTAGCTGCGATAATCTGCTGTTGAAAACGCCATTTTCTTTGCCATTTTTCAAATCAGTGTCTGACAGAGCCTTGACATACACTATCAGAACCGTAAGACGGGTTAAAGATGAATAATGAAATTTGGCACATAATTTCATCATAGACTGACGTTTTCTGTGACGTAATTTTCCGTTTTCTGTAAATGCATTTTCAGGCTATACAGACGTGGTCTCATTCTACTGGAAAGTACCCTAGCAACAGTATCTGTTAAATAGTAAAATAATTAGTTATATTATTATGATTATACATGATAGAGTTGAATTTTTTAAATCTTTCTGTCTTTCTCTGTCTCTCTCTCTGTCTCTGTCGGTCTGTCTACCTGTCTATCTGTTTATCTTTCTGTCTGTCTGTCTATCTATCTATCTATCTATATACACACACACACATATATAATATGTGTATATATATATTATATATATATATATATATATATATATATATATATATACATACATACATACATACATACACACACACACACACACACACACACACACACACACACACACACACACACACACACACACACACACACACACACACACACACATGTATATATACCCCTTGTAGATTGGACTCTGATGTCACGTCACAGCAACATCTAATTGATAATATTATAACTATCTTTGCACACAAAAAAGAGTGCTCACAATATAACCATGTATTGACCAGTTTGAAGGAAACAGGAAATCCAGCAGTGCCCTGTGTCATGTGTTTCAGGATGCTCAGACATTGCGTCAGTTTGCAGCTGCCAGAAAGCACCATGACATCGTTCTGATGCTGGACCAGCATAGGCTGACATCGGTATGTGATTAGTTCACGCGCGCGCGCGTGTGTGTGTGTGTGTATGTGTGTGTGTGTGTGTGTATGTGTGTGTGTGTGTGTGTGTGTGTGTTGGATAAGGTGAGGGAGTCAGTGGGTTAAGTTTTTGATCTGCTAGCATGGTTGACAATGCAGGACAATGGTGGACAGGGTGCGGGAATCAAAGGGTCTATAAAAAACGGTTCTAGACAGGCATGTAGATTAGTGACGGCTAGGTTGGCTTTTAGATAATTGCTTTTACTGTTGAAAAGAAAAATATCGTTATGAATGTTACCTAATTATTTCTACCGTTGGGAAAAACGTGTTATTGTCGTTGTCTTTGGCATTACAGGATGCTATATTTGGCGTGCTGGAGGTCAACCATGCCAAAGTGAAGCATGCTGCCAAAAGTGAGAAGTGTAACATCAACTTCCAGAATAAGGTTATCAATCCTTTTCTTGACTGAGTTCTGTCTTGTTGTTGTTGTTGTTGTTGTTGTTTTGATTGTCGTTGTTGTTGTTGTTGCTGTTGCTATTATTGTTGTCATTGTTATTGTTGTTGTATTTTTTGTTAGTTTGTTATTTGTTTGCTTTTTTCAGTCATACATGTAATTTCTTTTATGATTACGGAGCACAGACATGTTCAAAATAAAATGTATGTTTGTAGCAAGATAATACAAATCCAGTGTTTGATCCAAGTTTTTTTTTTCTGAAAACGTTTACAATCTGCAAACATAAGAGAGAAGTTTAGGTCAGTTACACATTTATTAATCGAAAATATGTACTTCTATGCTTGATTGAATTGATCATGCAAACAAACCTGCTCGAATAACTTGCAGGAATCGATTTTAGACCATACGTTCCCATTGTTGTGTACGGTGCATGTAAGTGGAGAGCACAGCACCTTTTACTTTGTTCCAATAGAGTGGCCAAGAATCTTAGCTCTTTCTGTTACTGTATCTTAGATGGACACAGATGGTGCATGCATTACACTATTTCCTGCATGCTCTCACTCTCTCAATTTCCTCCCCCCCCCCTTCTCTCTCTCTCTTTCTCTCTGTCTCTCTCTCTCTCTCTCTCTCTCTCTCTCTCTCTCTCACTTTCTCTCATATCTTCAGGAATTGATAAACAGATCATTCCAATCAGATTGATCAGAAAATATCTTTTAATTTAAGCCAGTCTTCAGATAGAAATATCTAACATCATTTAATTTAAGGCAGTCTTCAGATAGAAATATCTAACATCATTTAATTTAAGCCAGTCTTCAGATAGAAATATCTAACATCATTTAATTTAAGGCAGTCTTCAGATAGAAATATCTAACATCATTTAATTTAAGGCAGTCTTCAGATAGTGTGGAATTGAATGATACTTGCTGCTTAAATTAGTGTAAACGTCTTCCTGATTTGTTCAGTGACTATGTATTCTCATCAGTTTAAACTGATCAAGAGCTTTGGACACGTGTAATTGTGTGTTATTATAAAGATTTTTAACAAATGGTATCTTGTCACACTTACCCACATTCAGAATATATGGCTCGGTGATAATCCTTTTAAGTACTAGCTTGTGATGTGATCTTGCGTCGTTTAAGCTTTGACTCTTATGTACTGTTTGCTCTTGAAATGTTTCTTTGTGTGTTGGAGGTAGGTGGCTTTACGTCCACAGTGTGTAGTAATATGTCTTCCTGTCCTAGGCCTCAGAGCTGCATCACATCTTGCTGCACGCACTGCGACTGAAGGATGAGAAGATGGTGGAGCTGGTATGCAAAGCAGGCGCCAATGTCAACCTGCCTATCACTCTGGACAACTACCTTAAAGTAAGCATGAAATGGGTATTCATACAGATTGACAGGCGGGCAGTTGGCATACAGGTCTACATGCAGAACACACTTGCAGAGACTTGTTTCATGGTTGATAGAGACTTCTTTTGCGATTCATATACATATAGCCAACATCTCAGTGTCGCGTGTCTATTTCTGTGACTTTTTCGCTTACATACATTCTCTCCGTCTCTCCGTCTCTTTCTATGTCTCCGTCTCTCTGTCTCTGTCTCTCACTGTTTTTCTCTCTCTCTCTGTCTCTGTCTCTGTCTCTCTCTCTGTCTCTCTGTCTCTCTCTCTCTCCTCTCTCTCTCTCTCTCTCTCTCTCTTCCCCATTCCCTTCTTCCTCTGTCTCTGTCTGTCTGTTTCTCTCTCTCTGTCTCTCTCTCTCTAGCTCTCTCTATCTCCGTTCTCTCTCTGTCTCTGTCTCTCTCTCTCTCTCTCTCTGCCACTCTCTCTCTCTCTCTCTCTCTCTCTCTCTCTCTTTTTCTCTCTCTCACATGTGTATATACATCTTTTGTGAATATATCTATCTATATTAAATAATTATTGATCGTCACAGAAAACTTTTAACTTGAATTTTGTGAATAAATCTATCTATATTAAATAGTTATTGATCGTCATAGAAAACTTTTAACTTGAATTGATAAGTAGATTGATGAATGTCTGTCTGTGGCAGGCCCCTATGTACTTTGCTGCCATCAGTCCTCACCAGCCTCTGGAGATCGTGTGGACAGTGCTTAAATCCAGTCCTGATTTTCTACTCAAAGACCAGGTAAACTTTCATTTTCATTTCAGTGTTTTTGTTTGGATCTTTGGTGTGTGTGTGTGCGTGTTGTGTGGTGTGTGGGTGTGTGTCTGCGTGTGTGTGTGTGTGTGTGTGTGGTGTGTGTGTGTGTGTGTGTGTGTGTGTGTGTGTGTGTGTGTGTGTGTGTGTGTGTGTGTGTGTGTGTGTGTGTGTGTGTGTGTGCTGCCTACGTTTGTGCCTGAGCATGTTGGTATGCGTGGCCTGTACACATATAATGAATATGTGCAGGCACACGTGCAAGTGTTGTGTGTGTGTGCGTGTATGTGTGCGTGCGTGTGTGCGCGCGTGTGTGTGTGTGTGTGTGTGGTGGTGTGTGCGCGCGTGCGTGGTTTTGTGTGTGTGTGTATGTGTGTGTAGTGAGAGGCTGCGGTAGAAAGGGGGTGCATGTGCATGTGTGCACAGTCAGAAGGCTGTGCTTTTTATAAGAATCCATTCAGAAGTCCTTCATGAAACATTTAATCAATTGTGACTGGTTTCGTTCGGGGATTGAGTCCAGTCCGCTAGAAATTGTACATTCTGGTCAGTTAGTATTTGATTCTTGTTCGCCCTTGTGGCTGTTATTTTATGAGAGACGCACACAGTTAGGATAGAGAGGATACAAGTTCGTTAACGATATCAGTGTGCATGAAACCAACTGCTAATTATTTTACTGGTGTACTCAACCAACCTTTTTTTTTTTTTATAGGAGACTACTACGTGTCAGATGGACAGATAGAAGAACTAATGAAAGTGTCCTGGCAGAACTCGATACCACCAGAAAACTACTAGCAGACATCAACAAGAGAACACTGTAATACACTAGCCATGTGTCACATAGCAAGAACACAGACCTTAAGGCTACCGTTTTTAATGAAAAAAACAGATGCAAAGAAAGTAACAGTCGAGGCAGAAGGGAAGAAAGGCAGACCTCCAATTTCATACATTGAGAACATAACCAACATCAGTGGCCTAAATATTTCAGAAGTCGTCCATAAAAGTCAGGACAGAGCCGTTTGGAAGAGAGTAGCGTTATCAAAGAGGAGTGCAGCGGAGAGCCGTTTGGAAGAGAGTAGCATTATGAAAGAGGAGTGCATCGGAGAGCCGTTTGGAAGAGAGTAGCGTTATCAAAGAGGGGTGCAGCGGCCAACACTGAACCCGGTGACGCCGACAGGTGAGACAGATGAGACATACTCAACCTTGTGTGGTGGTGGTTTATTTTTTTCAGAGAGGGAGGAATGCTGTAGTGTTTGCTTGGACAAAAGTCACCGCAAGGTTCCGCTGGAGATTGTTGAATACATGATGCAGAACGGCATTTACCTGGCAGACAGGGACACGGTGAGTGATGGTGATAGAGTAAACGTGATGTGGATGGACGGATGGTCAGCATGTTGCTGAAAGAAGGGATGGATGGATGGATGGGTCAGCTGGTCAGTTGAACTGTCAGCGAGTTAGCTTTTGTTTTCTTTTGTTTTTGTTTTTTTGTATCGTTTTGTATTGGTTTTGGTTTGGTTTGGTTTGGGTTGGGTGAGTTGGTTTGGTTTGGTTTTCAGCTAGGTACTTGGTCAGTCGATACTAACGAATTGACTGATTGAGTGAGCGATTCGTATGATCGGTCAGTCAGTCAGTCAGCCAATCAGTCAGTCAGTCAGTCGTTTGTTCTTCTTTATAGATATAACCATAACATAATCACAAAGAAGTGTTGTTGTTAACTAAAGAATTATGCTTCTATATGTTCCTTTTTCACATTGTCTCTGTATTTCATCATTATCTTCGTTCATCATCATCATCAATGCCATTGTCACTGTCGTAATCAACATTGGGCATCACTGGTATCACGATCTCATAAAATATTCTGTCAGAACATATGTTGGCAGGTTAGTTTTTTGATAGAGCCGTTGATTTGAGATTTAACATCTGGAGTTGAATCCCAGCTAAGTAGCGGGCCTCAATATCTCAGTTGGTTGATCGTCGGATTCACATACTAATTGTTGTGGGTTCGAATCCTGGTGTGCGCTACATTAAATCTGGCCTTCTCACTGTCCCATCTTAACATTATTATTGTTCTGGTGGTGTCAGTGTAGGATTAGATAAGTCCCCCTTCTTCCACTTCCCCGGATGGTTATCCCTGTTGGCCATATCACCAAAGTGGGTGTCGACGTAAAAACTGACAACCCAGTCAGTAACACTAAAACTGGCCTGTTTGTTGCTTATCTTAATGTTTCGGTCATTCTGGTGGTGACAACTTAGTGTTTAAAGGTCCCTTCTCCCAGTCCATTTCAAGACTTCACTGATGCATAGGGTTTAGCAGAGGCTGTAGAGTCTGCCGATAATTGCTGGCTGATTTGTGTGGAGCACATATGGAATTGTCCAACTGTGATGAACCCTTCTTGAACAAATCCCATACTCGTTTTCAACTTCTGCTACATTATTAAAACGTGTGTTATGGGTCGGAGCCTGTATACTGTGTATTCCTGTTTAAGTTGGACTGGACTGATTTCTGTGTCTTTTTTTCCGTTTATAGCTTTTTCTTTATAAAAAAATTATTCTTGCAGACTGGAATGACAGCTCGTGATGTGGCCAGACTGGCCAGAAGACAGGATGTGGTGGCACTGCTGGACAAGGTCTGTTGTTCTGGATAGCTGCTTGTGTGTCAGTTGAAAATTGTAACGTGTGTTATGTGTACTTGTGTATGTAGTGCTGTGTTACGTGGTGTATCTGTGTGTGTGTGTGTGTGTGTGTGTGTGTGTGTGTGTGTGTGTGTGTAGGTTTTCTTGCTTCAGACTTTAAAATCATTCGTCAAGTTAAGAGTATAAAATACATTTCCTGAGTTTCATTGATAATGTGTTAGTTTTAATCGTTTCCACGTTGACTCACACATAGTTTTGGATCTGTAAGTACAACTTTTATGTTAACCTGCAGTAAATGGTTTATGATGTGTGTGTGTGTGTGTGTGTGTGTGTGTGTGTGTGTGTGTGTGTGTGGTGTGTGTTTGGTTTGTGTGTGTGTGTGTGCGCATATGTCACCAAAAGTCCAGAAAAAAAACAATGCAGAGAGGCAATAGCAAAATAAATAAGAAAAAATAAAAAGAAAAGAAAAAGAGAGAGAGAGAGAGGAGAGAGAGAGAGAGAGAGAGAGAGAGAGAGGTGATGCACTTTTGTACACTAATCCGCTGATTAATGCTCCGTGTCTGTGTCACAGATGTACATCAAACTTCTCGGACCGAGGAGATGCTGAAACTGGAGAGACTGTCCCAAGATGGCTATGACAGCATGCTCATCAGCTTCAATGTAGTACACAATTGAATGATCAGTGCAAGGATGAGCATGAGAACGCGCGTGTAGTTAATGGTGATGAAAAAAGAGGAAAGAAAGACAAATGAAGTAGACAGAAATTCAGAACAGAGAAGAGAGAGAGACAGAAGACAGAGACACAGAGAAGAGAAGACAGAGAGGAGAGAGAGACCTTGTCTGCTGTTACTTGGAATTTAAAACTCCATGCCTGTGACTGTAATTATGCTAACGAGTTGGGGTTTATTCAATAGGATTAACTGTGCTCGGACATTTCCATACACGCTCCAGCCAATCTGTTATTTGTTCAATCAATCATCATCAATGTCGAGCTTGCTCATCTATCCATGACAGTTTCCTCCATCCTCCTCTGTCAGACAATTGCAGTAGGTAGTTCATCATACTGACAGCCCGTATCATCGATCAGTTGGTCGATGGTCTTCTTTGGACGTCCTGGTCTTTGTTTGCGTGACTGATAGAGAACATCCCCACCAGTTCTTCTTTGCTTACGCCAGCAGTGTCCCGCGAAAGCAGTCTTTGCTGCCCATTGATTTACTGACTGGTGGGATCTTACCATATAACTCTTTGTTAGTTGGATGTTCTCTCCAGGATTTGTTCAGGGCTGCACGCAGCATTCGTGTGTATGCTCCATCAATCTTCTTCTCCATGTTGGTGTTAGGGTCCAAGAGATTGAGCCATATTAAGAACGGACTCTACTGCTGCTCGGAAGAAGTTCCTTTTCAGGTTGTCTGGTAGATTGGATTTCCAGATTTTGTCCAGTTGATTTAGAGCGCCCCATGCATTTCGAGTCTGGTATTGACGTCTTGTTCTGTGGAGTCAGTGTAGCTGCCCAGGTATTTAAAGCTTGAACTTGTTTGATCGCATCTCCATTGAGATTTCTCATACCTTCTGATGCGTCTTGATTCAGACAGATAAACTGTTTTGTTCCATTGAGGTGGAGCCCGATCTCCATTACTGTTCTTTCGATATTGTGAAGGAGAGATGTTGCATTCTTTAGGAGGTCTGCGAGAACAGCCAGGTCATCATGTAATCGCATCTGTTATCTTTACCGCAGGGTAGCGTCTGCTCTTCTGTTTTGTGAGGGTAAAAGCCAAGTTTTTTGTTCTTATCCACTGCTTTCCTCAGCACATAGTCGAGACAGATGATGAAAATGTAGGGGGCAAGCATATCCCTTGAAGGACTCCAGCAGTGATGTTGAAGAAGTCTGTGTCTCCGTCGGGGAGCGAACCATAGAGCGGGTATTGTGATACAGCGTCATGATGGCGTGTACTGTTTCCTTGGGTAGTCCATAGCATATGTTATTTGTTACCTGCCTAATCTTTGATCTTGTGCAAAACTGTATGCACTGGCAGGATCGTGAAATGGAGATGAGGTGGAGGGAGAGGTAAACATGACCACGAAGCTTAGGCTGACGATAACTAGAATGATCATTACATCAAGGTGGGCCGTAAAACAGACCAATTGTATGCTGCAGGCTGGGGTTAAACCTGAGGTCCTGTTACTTCTTGTACAAGAGCCACTTATGTTAGAGAGGGTAATGAAAACAAACGGTCTCAGCTACATACAAAAAATACTGCAGAAAATCCTGACTTAGTGCTACTTCAGTGTCATTGTGTCCTCGAAGAAGCATAAAATGAAACAAAATGTGATGTTCATCGAGGACAGCAGTGCACTGACACTGAGGTAAAACATAATGTAGGTATTGTTAGAAATTCGTGAAAAGGTGCTCTTCGCTCACCTTCCTGAAAAAGTGCTAATTTTTGGCATTTTCTATCTGTGTCACTTTGTCCTAAGCGCCATGACGTCCAAACTTATGAATTCGTGACACCTCAGTTATCTACACTTTTGACCCAGATATGGTAAAAATCCATATGCAGAAACAGTTGAGAAACTTTTGATGACTCATCTTTGTCTCAGACGACACACAGACATACTTCTTTCTCTAATCTATATGGAGTAACGTCCTTATTTTCTACTGTGGGTGGTCGAAAAAGAGTTACCTGTCAGCTTGACTCACTTTTTTGAACACTTTTATCCGCTAGTGATATTAATATTTATGATTTTCAGCATCGCGACACCTTCATCTACGCCTGTGGCAATGAGACAGATACTGTGGTGCGCTTTGTGCAGCAGCTGCCAACATTCCACGTAAGTAGAAGAGATGATAATTTGGTTTCTCATTCAGAAATGATGTAGTCATCAGTTTTCTTTTAACCTTGATTGATTTATCATGATACAGCTGCTGAAATGTTTGAGAAGCTCGACGATATCAAGTTAAAGAAACAAGGCATCAGTTTCACAGCACTAGTGGAAACTGGTACTAGTTTACATGTACATAACGTTTGATGAATCTGGACATTTTTCGTTTACATTTCGAATTGTTTGAAGGTGTATTTATAAGCAGTTTAATTTCAGTTGTATACATCTTAATTTCTATTTAGAAACAATGATGTAAAAGTGTACTATGGGCATTATATTGTGTTATATGGAAAACAGAGGTTGCTGTGTGTCGTCGCAAATGTGATGCATGTGTGTGTGTATAAGAAAATTGAAAAGCAACATTTCTTTTTTAGTCACGAGTGCGCCAGCTACAAGCTGCAGTGAAGAATCAGGCAGTTGAGGTTATCAGACAGCTGGTAGAGGAGTACTCTTCCCCTCACATTCTGGCCAACTGCAAGGACAAGGTGAACACTATAGACAATAGTGCCTAGTCAAACAGGGAAGTGTGGCGCCCGCTGAAACGAAGGGAAAAGACTCGTGTGCCTTGTGAGATTGTTGCATAAATAGAGTTGTTTCCCTTAGACCGCTCTGTTCCTGTGATGCTTTCTTTTCACTCACAAATGGAATTTGTTATATAAGCTGAGTTTTGTTGTGTATCTTGTATACGCGTGTTATGTAAATAACTATGCATATAGACTCGTGCAGTTAAATGCAGCAGATGAAAACACCACAAAAATGAGGATTTGACATTCACGCATGCGTGCACACATGCACACCATCACTCATACACACACACACACACACACACACACACACACACACACACACACACACACACACACACACACATATATATATACACACGTGTGTGTGTGTGTATATATATATATATATATTATATATGTGTGTGTGTGTGTGTGTGTGTGTGTGTGTGTGTGTGTGTGTGTGTGTGTGAGAGAGAGAGAGAGAGAGAGAGAGAGCATTGCTCTTCCTACTAGTACAGTTGCTAATTCTACTGATAAAAGAGAGAGCAGTATGCACTACATTGTAGAGTATCTGTCTCTTCAAGGATCACCAGTGTTTTCGCGGCTCCAGTGACTCAGTCTATTAACATACCGTACTTACAGGCAATATCTCCACAGTCTTTGAGGTGGCAAGAGGAATGCGGAGATGATGAGTCGATCCTCACCCTGAGCAATTTATTTTAGTATGTAGTGCCCGGCCATGTTAACAGAGACGTGGATTGAAGATCTGAGGTCTTGAGTTCAGTCCCAGCCTGCAGCGTAACAACTACCTAGGTTGCTGCTGTCCATCGTAATGCTTGAGTCGTTCTGCTGGTGCCAGCCTAGTGTTTCATAGTGGCGCTTCCCCCACACCCCTCTACCCCATCCTCTACTCCACCTCCACAATCCAGAACTTTGCCAGCATTTTTGGGTTTTGCACAAGCTCAAGGAGTCTACCAGATGAATGCTGGCAGATTTGGGTTAAACGAATGCAGAATCTTCCAAATGTCATGAACCCTGTTCAACAACTTTAAAACCCAAATGTCTGTGGATCTTTTTTGACAGAGCCACGGACTGAGATGGCATGTCTCAAAGTCAAAGCAAATGCTGCCAAATAAAGGTTGATTTGTTCTCTGTCTATTCCATCTTCATTGCTCCAGTCCGCCTGATGGCGTCAGTATTTCGTAGATCTTGTTTACCAGCTTCAAGACCGTGCCAGAGTGTAGGGTATTGCGCAGGCTCAAGAAGTCTGCCAGATTAACGTGGCAGATATGGTTGGCACGCATAAGGCATTGTCTGTGTGCGACGAACCCCTCTTGAACAAAGTCCAGATTCTGTTTTTCTCTGACTTTTGTCCTCTCTTCCTATTTCTGTCTCTATCTTCTGTCTCTGCCTGTCTCACGGACTCACTCATTATCGCTCTGTTTATATCATGATGTTTTAGTGTTTGAACTGAATTTTTAAGTCTTCTTCTTAAACATTGTCGTGCTTTTGTGTTTGAGCTGAATTTTTAAGTCTTCTTCTGAAACATTGTCGTGCTTTTGTGTCTAAACTGAATTTTTAAGTCTTCTACTTAAACATTGTCGTGCTTTTGTGTTTGAGCTGAATTTTTAAGTCTTCTTCTGAAACATTGTCGTGCTTTTGTGTCTAAACTGAATTTTTAAGTCTTCTACTTAAACATTGTCGTGCTTTTGTGTTTGAGCTGAATTTTTTTTTTTTTTAAGTTCTTCTTCTTAAACATTGTCGTGCTTTTGTGTTTGAGCTGAATTTTTAAGTCTTCTTCTGAAACATTGTCGTGCTTTTGTGTCTGAACTGAATTATGTCTCTTCTTAATTTGTCTGTCAACTGAATTATGTCTTCTTCTTACACATTTTCGTCCTTTTGTATTTGAACAGAATTATGTCTTCTTCTTGAACATTGTGGTGATGTTGATGTTACAGGGAGGACGTAGCTTGCTCCATCTGTGTGTGCTACACTGGCGAACTGATGTCATGGCCTATCTCCTGTCTCTACCGTACATCAACTTCGATGTTCAAGACAATGTAAGTAACATATGGGCAGCACATGAATCGTTTTGCTGTAGCGCTAGTCTCCAAACTGAGTTGGGCCCACTGCACATTACACATGACCTTACTATAAGTGGAAGACGGAGAATTAGGAAAACAAACAAGGCCTATACGTGATGATATTTGTTCCCAAGTCTCATTCTGCCAGACAGCTCCAAAAGGCATAGTAAGAGACGGATCCAATACCTACATATAGCCAGGCTTTCGAGGTGACGTGACTAAAGAGTAGAGTGTTACTTGCAGTAACCTGGAAGCTTTCTTTGGAATATTAGCGATCAGGTCAAAACTGTATACATAAAGTTAGTTTGAGCCGTGTGTAGTTTTCATGCAAAGTTAGTTTGTGTCGTATGTAGTTTTCATGCAAAGTTAGTTTGTGCCGTGTGTAGTTTTCATGCAAAGTTAGTTTTGCCGTGTGTAGTTTTCATACAAAGTTAGTTTGTGCCGTGTGTAGTTTTCATGCAAAGTTAGTTTATGCCGTGTGTAGTTTTCATGCAAAGTTAGTTTGTGCCATGTGTAGTTTTCATGCAAAGTTAGTTTGTGGCATGTGTAGTTTTCATGCAAAGTTAGTTTGTGCCGTATGTAGTTTTTATGCAAAGTTAGTTTGTGGCATGTGTAGTTTTCATGCAAAGTTAGTTTGTGCCATATGTAGTTTTCATGCAAAGTTAGTTTGTGGCATGTGTAGTTTTCATACAAAGTTAGTTTGTGCCATGTGTAGTTTTCATACAAAGTTAGTTTGTGCCATGTGTAGTTTTCATACAAAGTTAGTTTGTGCCATGTGTAGTTTTCATACAAAGTTAGTTTGTGCCATATGTAGTTTTCATACAAAGTTAGTTTGTGCCATATGTAGTTTTCATACAAAGTTAGTGTGTGCCATATGTAGTTTTCATACAAAGTTAGTTTGTGCCATATGTAGTTTTCATACAAAGTTAGTGTGTGCCATATGTAGTTTTCATACAAAGTTAGTTTGTGCCATATGTAGTTTTCATACAAAGTTAGTTTGTGCCATATGTAGTTTTCATACAAAGTTAGTTTGTGGCATGTGTAGTTTTCATACAAAGTTAGTTTGTGGCATGTGTAGTTTTCATGCAAAGTTAGTTTGTGCCATATGTAGTTTTCATACAAAGTTAGTTTGAGCCGTGTGTAGTTTTCATACAAAGTTAGTGTGTGCCATGTGTAGTTTTCATGCAAAGTTAGTGTGTGCCATGTGTAGTTTTCATACAAAGTTAGTGTGTGCCATGTGTAGTTTTCATGCAAAGGTAGTTTGTGCCATGTGTAGTTTTCATACAAAGTTAGTTTGAGCCGTGTGTAGTTTTCATACAAAGTTAGTTTGAGCCGTGTGTAGTTTTCATACAAAGTTAGTTTGTGCCATGTGTAGTTTTCATACAAAGTTAGTTTGAGCCGTGTGTAGTTTTCATACAAAGTTAGTTTGAGCCGTGTGTAGTTTTCATACAAAGTTAGTTTGAGCCGTGGGTAGTTTTCATACAAAGTTAGTTTGAGCCGTGTGTAGTTTTCATACAAAGTTAGTTTGAGCCGTGTGTAGTTTTCATACAAAGTTAGTTTGAGCCGTGTGTAGTTTTCATACAAAGTTAGTTTGAGCCGTGTGTAGTTTTCATACAA
>CM060305.1:33063228-33065728 GCA_030674185.1 Monoplex corrugatus | reverse complement strand
AAAAATACTGGCCGGACTTTGCAGGGTGGCTGAGGACAGAGAGAGTACTTGCAGCAACAAGGATAGACTCGTACGGAGGGCCATGATCTCCAACACCATGCGGCAAGGCACATGATGATGATGATGATGATGATGATGATGATGATGATGATGATGATGATGATGGTTCCCCTTTTGTAGGTTTCTGGTGTGTAATGTTTCAGCATTGGCAGTTAGTTTGACTCAGCATGGTAATTGACCCCCCCCCCCCCCACTACACATATAACCTTCATTCCAGCTCATCTATATTATTCAGTCAGACAACTTTACCAGTATACACTTTCAAAAAGGAAAACCTTTTTCAGTCAGTGTAATTTATTTTTACGTGTTCTTTTCCAGCATCCTCTTTATAACATTATTTCTGCTTACAACAACTTTTTTTTTGTTTTTGTAATGTAGTGAATGCTAAATAGTTCATTTTTTGTCGTTTTTCATGCAGTTTTATTCTTGAGACAATGATGAAAACAAACAAAATGGCAGCAGCAGCAATAGCATCAACAACAAAGAGATAAAGAAGAAGCATCAAATGTATACTAGTTTTGTCTTTATGGTCGTGAAGCTTGCATCAATAAAGTGTATGTATTTATGTGGATATTGATCTATCATCGCATCATCATTGTCATCATCATCATCATCATTGTCATCATCGTAGTCCTTCTTCTTCTTCGTCTTCTTTTTCTTCTTCATGTTCTTGTTCTTGTTCTTCTTCTTCTTCTTTTATTTTATTATTTTATTTTATTATTTTTATTATTATTATTATTATTATTATTATTATATTGTCATTGTTATATATTATTATTATATTACTATTATTATTGTTGTTGTTGTTGTTGTGTTGTTGTTTTGCATCGCTGAAGCGCCGATTGAAAGAACTTGTCATAAAATGATGTTTGCAGTAATCATTGTGTTGCAGAGCTGGCTGACGGCGGAGGACTATGAGAAGAAACCAGGGCTGGCCATGAATTTGGACAAGGAGAGAAAAGTCTGTACGAGTATAAAGATCTCTTGCATTGATACTTACGTACCAAACATCTTAGTGCTATTTGTTTCCTTATTGTTATTTGGTTTTGTTCTATCTCTTCTTTTTCTGATTTACTTTCTTCTTATCTTTCTTCTTTTTCAAAAACCAGAGGGGTTTATTTCGTATTGCCCAGGTGAGATGTGCGTCCGTGTTTTGTCTCTTTCTGTCTCGCTTAGTCCTTCGGACCCGTGTGCCTTCTGGCTGTACACGCTAAAGATCCCACGGCAGTTGAAAATCACGAAGAGCAGGGTATTGCCCGGCTGCCTTGGTACAAAACATTGGAGAGATAGGTTAATTTCCCAGGTCCCACCCTTTGAATAACAATTAGCCTTCTTGCCTTTCTGAAGTCTTAGTTTTAAAAAAAAAGTGAATATGAATTTGAAGCGAGGAAGAGGGGATGGGCGTCGCCCTTGTGGTTCTGACCCCGGGAAAAGTTGAGGTCTCTGCTTCCTCACTCCCCTACGACCCCAGGGTTATGGAACTGTCTAAGTAAGACCTCAGGACCTGGCCAGCTCATCGGTTTATGTGCAAGTTTAAGGCTTGTGCCGTGATCATTCTGGATCTTCTCCATCACATGGCACCTGTGACAGTAGTGCATATGGAATTCATTCCGAGCACGGAGACGTTTTCTTGAGAAATTGAAACTGAACTGAAACTGTCTCTCTTGCACTCAACTGTTTCTGGATGAATTTTTGGCAGGCGTTGGTCAGAGGTGTGGACCGTTCAGAAATTGAGAATGCAGAATTTTTGTGCGCGAATGCATTGATATGTGTACTTAATTTTCTTTTCCTTTTTTTTTTTTCCTGTTGAAGGCTTGTGTATGTTTTGAAACAATTATAGCCCTGATATGGCTCTACGCGGTCGGCTGGGCTTTATAAAAAAAAGGACAGAACAGATGAATTGAGCTGTGTAATATAGTGTTGCGTCGTGTCGTATCGTGTTTTGTTTCGTGTCCTGTTATATCAGGGTTGGGTAGAGCGACATTATAATGCATCGTATCATATATCTGTACCTAATTATGGTATGTAATACCATACTTCATGTCGTGCAGCATTGTACTATACATGTATATAATTGTTTACTCCTCATTCATTTCAATGTGATTGTTAATGTGAACTTTATGCTTACGCATGCTTTAGATTAAACGAGTACTACTCACTTAGTCTTATCCGTTACTCACTTTAAGTCTATTGTATTACCTCCTTTAAGTCTTATTCATTACTTACTTCATGCTACTGCCATCTTTGATAGAGGATTACTCACTTTAAGTGTGATCTGTTGCTGAATTTATGTATGTTCTGTTACTCAGTTTAATCTGATTTGCTACTCAGTTCGATTTGTTATTCGCTTGATGTAGAATGCCCACGTACTTTATTTACTTTTGTGTTTATTCAGTACAGTAGATTTAATTGATTTGCTGCTAAATATAAAAAGTTGCAG
>CM060305.1:33048228-33050728 GCA_030674185.1 Monoplex corrugatus | reverse complement strand
CCCGGCATCCTCACGGGGATCAACATTATCTGGGAGAATCAGTAAAAGTACGCCTGCACTAAACCTTATGCACTTGCAAAGGCCTTGAAGTGGGAAGGAGAAGGGGACCTCATCATCATCAGGTGCCCTGCCGCATGGCGTTGGCGATCATGGACTTCCATCTGTCTCTATCTCTCGTTGCCCCTCGCATCTCCCCCACCCTCCTCGTCCCCAGCCACTCTGCAAGTCCGTCCAGCATTTTCTCCCTGGGGCTACCTGGTGCTCTCTTTCCCTCCAGCTTTCCCGTTGTGACCAGGTGCTCCAAATACCCTTTCCTCATAAAATGGCCTATAAATGTTGCTTGTCTTTTCCTAATCTTCCATATGAGTGATCTACTTGTGTCTGCCTTCATCAAGACTGTCACGTTTGTTTCTTTCTGTCTATGAACTCTCAGCATTCTTCCTAGAAACCACATCTCGGCTGCCTCAATCTTGCTCTGGCTTTGCTTGTTGACTGGGGACCTAGAAGTTAAAAACTCACAGTACCAGACTAACTGGAGTTTTTTTAAGGTAAACAGTGAACAAGCCCACTTTTGTGTTGCTGTTGTTAGGACTGAACTCAGTCATTAGATCCTGAGTCCACGGGTTTGTCAAAAGAGCCGGCCAGCTGTCGTGAAAACGTGGTCTGCCCGAGAGTTGAACCTAATCCCTGCATTATGGGCATAGCGTCTAACAACTAAGCTAACAGGTCACTTGAAAAAAAAACCATGTTTTTATTATACCATACTAACATCACCTTTACGCGTTCTTGGTTCCCTATGAATAAATGTTCGCAATGCACTACACCAAAAAAACGGAGTTATTATTAATAACATAAACCTCAGCGTCTTAAGCAACACATCACCACCTCAACACACACACAATAACAAAAAAAACAATAACAATCAAGAAAACAACAAACAAAACAACAAGACAAATACTAGCAAAAAAACAAAAGCATTAACAGCAAAACGTTTATGATGACATCTCACACACACACACCCACACATATCACACTTAAAAAAGCGACATCTCAGAAGGTTTAAGCGGGACCTTATTCACAGTACCTATCAATTTTCTCTTCTAGATGACAGGAGAGGGATGGACAGTACAGACTTCTTGGCGTTAATACGCGTTCACGATTTATGACAATCATCACTTTGAGACCCACTGTTATGGGCCTGTTTATCGTGGATGACTGAATTCTTAAGGGAAACGATATCGAAAATGGTAAATAGGCTGTAAGTAGTATCACAGACAGTGACCAACTGCAACTGTTTACTATTTTACAATAGCTGTATTCATATTCATATTCATTTCTCTTGTCACAGCGGATTTACCATGTGAAGTACGATCAGCTCTCCCCTTTGAGAGAACGTCGCCACAGTGCACCGCCACCCATTTTTTAATTTTTACCAAGACTTCAGAAAGGCATGAAGGCTAACTGACCTTCAAGAAGCAAGACCTGGGAAAGCAAGTTATCTCTCCAATGTTTTACACCAGGGCAGATGCCCTGCTCTTCACGATTTTCAACTGCCGTAGACAAGAAGACACCTCGGGTCCGACTCGATTTTCGTCCCCTTTCGAAGGAATAAACTTTCAGTTCGATTTTCTGGTCAAAGTGAAGAGAAAAGTCGAGGCCTCAACAGGGAATGAACCTTGGAACCTTGAGTTTAATGGTTGGCAAGTGAACGTCTGAATCATTCTGCCACTCTTCTCACCTTCAAAGTGTTTTTATTCGTTCGTTTGTTTGTTCGTTTATTTGTTTCTTGATTTGTTCGTTTGTTTTAAGATTGTCTGTTTTACTATTTTACAAAAGCTATAGTTGTCAGTATCATCGTTTTTGTAGTTGTCAGTACTATCGCAGAAATGACTCATGTAGAAACAGGCCCATGCATGTATTTCAGTCTGAGCCAAGATGTTGACAATGTCTGGCAAGGCAGACGAACAAGCCTGTGTAGTGAAAGCTTAGGATTAACCAACGTACAACCCCTCAAGTAGAAACAAGTCCTTACGGGTACGTCAGTATGAAAAATGAAGTGGACAGTATCTGGCCAGCCAAACAAACTAGCCTCTCAACTGATGGCTTAGGATTAAACAACATCTGGCAGCACAAACGTTCTCACACTTATGTTAGACTGTAAACGAGACAGTTAACCAATAGAGCCAGCTGTACACACAGCTCTGCTGGGATGTGTTTGAGGATCGCCCCAGTGGAAGAGAGCAGTCCTTTGTTTCAGTGGACAGGGTCTGGCCTGTCCTTCTCCACGTCAACCCCTCCTTCATGCATTCTCAAGTAGAAGAACCTTCTCGAAAGTCGTCTTAAGATAGGTGGGGCCAGAGCCCCAGTGTGTTTTGATCCACGCTCTATAAATGAAAAGGTAAATTAACACAGAGGAAGACAGACACAGAGAGTTGACGGTCGTACGTAGTGGGAGACAGGCCACTCAACCTGGCAGAGGTGCTGAGCCTTTGCCAGAAAC
>CM060305.1:33020728-33038228 GCA_030674185.1 Monoplex corrugatus | reverse complement strand
TTCTCTCTTCCTCTCTCTCTCCCCCACCGCACCTCTTTGCCGTCGGAGAATAAAGATTATAGTATATTTGAATATATATATATATATATAATACTTTATTTCTTCATCTAACCAACGATGATGTCAAAATCGTAATGTTGGTCTGAGGAAGGTTCTATGCCCAGAGTACCTTTTCACCTTTGCTTAATTTTCTGTTTGTTACACTCTTTCGTCCTGTCCATGTTTACTATATCTTTCCTCCTCCTACAGAATTAGTAGGAATATCTAGAAGATCCTGATCAAGGATGATGTAATCTCTTGTCTGTCTGTCTGTCTTGCCTGTCTGTCTGTCTGTCTCCCTCTCTCTCTCTCTCTCTCTCTCTCTCTCTCTCCCTCCCTCTCCTCCTTCAACAGAATTATTGGGAATATCTAGAGGTCCTGATCTTGGTCTCAAGGATGGTGCAATCTCTCTCTCTCTCTCTCTCTCTCTCTCTCTCTCTCCTACTCTCTCTCTCTCTCTCTCTCTCTCTCTCTCTCTCTCTCTCTCTCTCTCATGCCTTCCCGCCATCTCACCAATGACGATAATGAGTGTCATCTTGATGGTCCTGATCTTGGCCTGAGGGATGATGCTACGTCCAGTGTCGTGACGATGACCCTCCAGCCCTGATGACCACCGCCTGTCTGGCCCCGTCCCGTTGGTACCATATGGAATGGTTTCAATACATACATATATATTAATTTCATCATTCTCATCATCAGGTGCCCTGCCGCATGGCGTTGGCGACCATGGACTTCCGACCATCTCTATCTCTGGTTGCTCCCAGCATCTCCCCCACCCTCCTCATCCCCAGCCATTCTGCATATGTGTATTTGTTCGTAAGCCCATAAACTCATAAACCCTATGGGCAGGCAAGGTCTTGATGCTCTGCCTAAGGCATGGGTTTTGTGTCCTATCTTTAGGCTGGTCCGTCATTAGAACAATCAAGTGTATATGTACTGAAAAGTACCTCTCTACCTGTAATGTCAGAAAGATCTTGGAAATGGACAAAAATTACTGCGGGTGTTAGCAACTGCTTATCGGAAGGGACTTGTAATACAACTTCGGTTAAAATTCCGTCTAAAACAGCTGAGAGATATTTAATGACGTTAGTGGTGCTTCTTTTATTAGTTTCGTTTTGTTTCTGCTGCACCGTCTTCTGCATAACGCCTGTGACCACGTTCCCTCCTCCATCTCCACCTATCCTGTGCTACTATTTCCGCTCTCCAACACAAATCCAAACGCACCTAAATAGAAGTAACTATGAGACAGAGTATGAAATTCCTCAAAATCTTGCATCATTATTGCTTTGCAACACAAGATGCTGAGATTCTGAGATGATGATAATGATGCATACGTTTATTCTGGACTGCGACTACATAAAAGGGCTGTACTGTACACTTTCTCTCTCTCTCATAACAGATCCTGGAGTCCACCAGGTTCGAGAGATACGGGCACCTGTGGTGTGTGGTCAGGAAATGCGAGCAACACCCTCAATGACGAATCCGTAAAGAGGATGAGACTCGGGTGTCTGAGGTCGCAGTCTTTCTCAATGATCCCATAGCACGCTCTCTGTCGGTCGGTTAGTTTACAGATCTGTCGCTGGTACTTTATTTTAACACAGAAGTGAGCAGACGAACAGATACCCTTTCCATATAATGCCTTACATGTTTGTCTTCATCAAACAGTATATTTAGACCAATCATCCAGTCTGTCACTATTGTGTGTGTTGGGCTGTGTTGTGCACGCGCATGTGTACGTGCACGCCTACTTTCTCAGGTGCATGATTCATATTGAAAGCGCTAAAGGCGGAGAAAGAGAATAAGATAAATCAACTGAAATGAACTGAAATACAATTTCCACTGACGATGATAAAGGCATTAGATGCAAATTGGCCTTATTGACACATTGAAAATTAAATCACGAGAGTAAGAGCAAAAAAGTAAAAGGGACAGACAGACACAGGGCGAAAAAGTGAAAGGAACAGAGAGAGAGAGAGAGAGATAGACAGACAGACAGAGAAAGACTAAGACAGAGATAGACAGACAGACAGAGACAGAGAGCAGAGAGACAGAAACAGAGAGAGACACACAGGCAGACATGCATACATACAGACAGACGGACATAAAAGACAGAGAGATAGACAGACAGAACAGAAACAGAGGGACTGAAAGAGAACAACGCAAAAAGAAACATGAAAAAAGTGAACTGCGAGTTAACACAGCAACAATAAGAAGAAAAAAAAGAAACTGGCTGGTCAAGCCATTGAGGGAGAGACAGACAGACAGACAGAAGAGTGAGAGAGAAAGAGAGAGGGGGAGGGAGGGAGGGAGGGAGAGAGGGAGACATGCAAACAGAATCAATTTGAAAAAAAAATGAACTGCGAGTTAAAACACAAAAGAAAAACTAAACAGAAACTGACTGGTCAAGCCAACGTGAAATCTCCTTTTTTTTTTACAACAATAATTTTACAGAAAAAATAAATTCCAAATCGGGGTACCACTAAAGTTCACAGTGATCCTGAAGAAGCGTGAAGTGAAATACAGCATGACAGAAGCGTGGAAAATGGTAGACTGCACACTAGCATGAATGGAATGTAAACACCCACTTTGTCAGAAGTTCACGAGAAAGTGTTATTTACATGCTGTCCCTAAAATGCACTGAATTTAGGGCTTCTGTTTGTTTTTGTTTCGTTTGCTCCGTGTGAAAGTGCCCTTGGCACCTTGTATTACAGGTTTATACATTTGTTATTCATCTATGGTCTATACCTCTGACCCACGTCTATCTACAATCTGTCTGTCTGCTGTCTGTCTATCGATCGATTGATCTATCTGTCTATCTATGATCGATCGATCAATTGATCTGTCTGTCTGTCTGTCTATCTATGATCGATCTGTCTGTCTGTCTGTCTGTCTATCTGTCTGTACTACTATCTATCTATCTATCTATATATCTATCTGTCTGTCAACCTGTCTGTCTATCTATCTATCAACCTGTCTGTCTATCTATCTATCTGTCTATCTCTATCTATCTATGTCTATCTGTCTGTTTATCTATCTATCTATCTGTCTGTCTATCTGTCTGTTTATCTATCTATCTATCTGTCTGTCTGTTTGTCTATCTGTCTGTTTACCTACATATCTATGTATTATCTATCTATCTGTTCGTCTGTATGTCTGTCTGTCTCTCTGTATGTCGGTCTGTCTGTCTATTTCGATCTTTTGCAGTCCATTTCCCACGCCATTTTATTGGCCACATATTATGGGACATATTCTAACCACGTTATGATGACTATTATGGCTGGCTCGAAAATCCTGATACTACTGAGCTCCATTTGGATTGAGTGACACGGTTGTCATGTATTCTTATTTTCGTCATATGTTCTGGCCCCAACTGGGCTCAAGAGATACAGACACTTGTGGTGCTGGTCAGGACATTTGAGCAACAAATGACACATTTATGTTTTCAACGGCTCATATATGAAAAGGATGAGGCTCATTTGTGTGATCCCGGTCTTCTCAACGAGAACGTGCTATGTTCAGCAATGGGTTGGAACTGGTTAGGGCTGTAAAATCCCACAGCGATTTGGGGAGATCACAATCGTCCAAGAACTAGCCAGCTCATTGGTTTATGTGCAGGCTTAAGGCATGTGCCACGGTCACCATACACGTGGCACCTGTCACGTTGATGTATATGGAATTCGTTCCGAGCGCGGAGACGTCATCTTGAGAAACTGAAACTGAAACAACCTTCCAATCGTAATGGCTACCTGGTTGAACCTGGCTCTCAGTTACAAAAAAGCTACTTACTGCGTAGCTTTCATCGGCGATCCGGCCGACTTCTTCAGCGCAACTGCTGGGTTGAGAACTGGCTTCAGTGCGCACCGCCGTGAGCGAACTCACGACAGTGCGACTGAATAAGTGAGGAGTACACCGATGGCAGGTTGTGTCGGCCCCGGTCACGGTTGAAGGTGGGGTTCCTTGCGGCGATGTAAACTGCCTCCTTTCAATCGGTTGTCCATTCCGCGCGCTAACCACTACACCAAGGTAACTGGTCCTTTGACCCAAGTTAGGGAGACCCATCAAGAAACAGCGTGAAACTATTCCTAGCACATTTTTGTCATCATGCACACGTACACGCACGTACACACAGAGACACGAACACACAGACAGACAAAGTAACATACTGATCCTGTCGATATTAAGTACCCTACCCCCCCTCCCCTGTTTTTTTTTTTTTTTAAGGGAGATTGGAAAAAGGTTGCAAGGTCAACTTTTTTTTAACCATCCCCATTTTCCTACCGAAAGCTTGTGGGGACATTAACGCCTAAAAATTGGCCAGACTCATTCACATGTATGAGTTACTGCTTCTTCTTTTTTATATTCCTGATACTCCTCTTCCTCTTCCTCCACCTTCCTCTTCTTTCTGATCTTCCTGTTTCTTCTCGTGTGTCTTTTTTTTTTTCATCTTGTTTTGTTCTTCTTCGTCTGCGACATCGTCCTCGTCATCATAGGTTTTAGAAAGATACCTACTACTTCTATTTTAAGACGTTGAATGACGTTTAAATACATAAATACTCTTTGTACTTGTAATATGGTAACACCTGGCGGCAATTTTTCTTGATATTCTAAATCATAGTCTTAAAATCATCATTATTTGTTTCTTTTTCTTCTTTTTACTTTTCTTCTGTTATTTCCTATTCCTTCTTCGCCTTACTCCTCCTCCTTCTTCGTCGTGATCATCAATATCGTCGTCGTCTTCATCATCATTATCATCCTCATCTCGTCATCATCATCGTCGTTGTCACAACATCATCATCATCACCACTGCTATCATCATCATTACTATTCATCATTATTATAATCTTTGTCTTCTCTTCCTCCTTTTCCTTCTTCTTCGTCTTCTTATTTTTTTCCTCTTCTTCCCATCCTATTCCTTGCCTTTCTTCATCTAATTATCGCCGTCTTTATTATCGTTGTCGTCAGTATCATTGTGAAATGTTCTTTCTTCTTTTTCCATGTTCTTCTATTTCTTCTCCTACTCCTCCTTTTCCTCTTCTCATTCTATTCCTTCTGCAATATCATCATCATCATCATCATCATCATCATCATCATCATCATCATCATCAATCATTATCACCATTATGATCATACCTGTTCCTTCTTCTTTCTCTTCTTCCCATCGCATTGGGTGACATATTGTCTGCCAACCTCAGCGACCGTGTCAACCTTCGACGTGGACAAGGCAGAACCCTGACTATGAAGGCTGATCTTACGAATGAACTTGACCACCTCGGCGTTTCCCCAGCAATTGTCATGACCATGAATAGCATCCAATTTTCACAGTTGATCGTTTCGTTTTAATTTGCTGAACGTTAAACATATATCCTTCCCACCGCACCCCTTCTTTGTTGTGGTGATCATCACCGCCATTACTATTTTCATCACACCCCCTCCCTCTTGTTCTTTTTGATAAACATCATCACCATAGTCCACCATTATAATCAACAGCGCATCCTCTCTTTGCTTTTCTTTTCCTATCATTTATATTCCGTTTCCCCTTCTCCTCCGTTCCGTTTCGTAAAGTTCCAAACCCTACCACAATAAGTGTATAAATCCGAGAACTAGCAATAAGAATTGTTTTAGAAGAAGCCTTGTGCCCCTCCAGAAGCCGGCTGAGTCTCAAAGGCGAGGAAGAAGGAGACTGTCAGATTCCTGAACTGCCTCGACGATCTGATTCTTCTCGTCCTCCTCCTCCTCCTCCTTTTTTTTCTATCCGTTTTCTAAGCGTGTCAATTTGATCTGGTTGGCCCGTTGCATCCATCAGCAGTTGACAGTACGCGGTGGTGCTTTGCGCCACGCTTTCCATCATTGTCATCTTTTATATTCTGTGCTCTTTGCAATTTAACTTTCTTTTTTTTTTTGTAGTTTGTGTTTGTTCTGAAGACAGGTGATGGAAACAGTGGAGTCGTAAAATGAGGGGAAAGAGAGAGAGAGGGAGTGAGAAGAGAGGGAGGGAGAGAGAGATAGAGAAAGACAGAGAGACAGACAGACAGACAGAGACAGACAGACACAGAGATAGAGACAGAGAGGGGGGAGAGAGAGAGAAAGATAGAAAGACAGAGACAGAGACAGAGAGGGGAGAGCGAGAGACAGAGACAGAGAGGGGAGAGCGAGAGAGAGACAGAGAGACAGACAGACAGACAGAGACAGATAGACGGAGACAGAGAGAGAGAGAGAGATTTTTTTCCAAGTCATTTCTATTTATTGAGAGGCCTGGTTGGCACAGGGGTAGAGGTCTAGTTTATTTAGCAGGTTGCTCGGGTTCGATTCTGAAACGAAATAAGAAAAATTTCGTGCGTGCAGGCTCCATGGATCCAGCCCGTCCCGCTGTAAATGGGTGCCTTACACTGCTAAGCGTTGGCAAAGGTAAAGCACCGAGGAGGACAAGATAAACATTGCATTCGTAATGCTGGCCGCGAGAAAAGTTAAAGTGTTCACCTCCTCAATCTCCTATGAAGTCTATTTGTTTACCGTGTTTATTATTAACTAATTCATTGATTCATTTATTTTATTCGTGTGTGTCTTTTTTTTATTTAGACGTAATCTGGTAAAATAACATTAGGGAAAAGTTTGTTTGCCAGCAAGGTTAAAGCGAAAAATGATTCTTACTTCAATTTGACACGTTTCTTGTGTGTGTGTGTGTGTGTGTGTGTGTGTGTGTGTGTGTGTGTGTGTGTGTGTGTGTGTGTGTGTGTGTGTGTGTGTTGTTTGTGTGTGTGTGTGTGTGTGTGTGTGTGTGTGTGTATGTGTGTGTGTGTGTGTGTGTGTGTGTGGGGTGTGTGTGTGTGTGTGGATAACAAGTGTGGTCCTATACGACATTAAAAGTATGTTGATGCGATTTGTAAATAAATAACAATTATTTTATTAGTATTATCATCATCATTATTATTGTCATTGTTGTTGGGTATTTTTGTGTGTGTGTGTGCTGATTTTTTGTTGCTACTATCATTACTGTTAAATGATCATCATTATCATCATCATCATAAAAATAGCTTATTAGTTAGTTAGTTGGTCAGTTAGTCAGTCAGTCAGTCAGTCAGTCAGATATCTAGTTAATCAGTCAGTCAGTCAGTTAGTCAGTCAGTCAGTCAGATATCTAGTTAATCAGTCAGTCAGTCAGTCAATCAGTTAGCTAGTCAGTCAGTCATTAGTTAGTTTGTTAGTTTAGACAGCGAGTGAGTGAGTGAGTGAGTGAGTGAGTGAGTGAGTGAGTGAATGAGTGAGTGAGCGGGCGAGCGAGCAAGCGAGCGCGTGAGTCAGTTCAATTTACTTACCGTTCAGAACTGCGCGTTCTACAGAAGAAGCCTTCGAGTTCTGTCCCTTGGTCCAGATGATGAGAATAATAGCCACGTAACAAGTGGAGATAATCACAGCCGGTAGAAAGAAGGTAACCACGGCAACCAGGGTCATAAACAGCTGCAAACAAAAAACACAACATTTCTGTAACTGTCACAGTTCCAGAGTTCCAGACAAACTCATAGTGGACTCCACTACTACTCCCAACAACCACAAAATTGCAACAATTGCTGTCATCTGAAAGAGCTGGGATGGAGGTAGCTACATTCTCGCAATTACTGAGAGAGAAAAGTGAGAATGAACAAAATGGGAACGGTGGCTAAACGATAACAATCATGATGATGAGACGATGGTGATGATGATGATGATGGTGATGATGATGATGATGATAGTGATGATGAACAACAACAATGGTGATGATGATGGTGATGATGAACAACAACAATGAGGAGAACAAAGTAATCTTAGTGAGCATCTCTCTGATACTGCGTCAGAAAAAGGCTGTAGTACCGCACTGGTAATACTACCATATAAAATAACGGAGATAACAAGGAGACATACACGCATACACATAGACATGCACATACGTACGCACACACGCACACACACACACACACACACACACACACACACACAACACAACACATACACATACACAGACAGACAGACAGCCATACAGATAGATAGATAGATAGACAGACAGCCATACAGATAGATAGATAGACAGACAGATAGATAGATAGACAGACAGATAGATAGATAGACATAAGATAGATAGATAGATAGATAGATAGATAGATAGAACAGATAGGTAGATAGATAATATAGACAGATAGATAGATAGATAGATAGATAGATAGATAGATAGATAGATAGATAGATAGATAGATGGATAGACAGACAGAGAGACGCCGATGATGATGATGATGATGATGATGACGACGACGACGACTTAGTGGCAGTAAAGAGAAAGAAGAAGAAAAAAAAAGACAGAAGAAACAAAGAAAAAGAACTACAAAGGCGAAAACAACAACAACAACAACATCACATCTAAAACTCGAGTGCTAAAAACTAACACAACATGCTGCGAACAAGTTTCAAAATATCAGAAATAAAAGAATTATTTTGGCCCGACCATCCTGCTGAACACCGTAGTTCAAACAGCAGATTCAATCACCCACACGATTTCTAACCTTCCAGAGATTGAGTTCTTTTGATTTGTAGGGAAAATGTTGGGAAAATGCCAGAATAGCACAATCCCATCCGAATGGCATAACAGATGGTCTGCACAGGAGAGAGAAGAGTTAGGAGGGGTTTACATTGTCTTTTTCAATTTGCCTTGAAGACGAAAAACGAAAGAATAAAAAAAGGAAAAAAAGAAAAGAAAATGATGGGGCGGACGAGAAACTATACATGTAGAAGCATGCCCGCTTGTGTGAAAAACGCGGGCACGTGCTCACTCACTCACACACACACACACACACACACACACACACACACACACACACACACACACACACACACACACACACACACACCCGCGCGCGCGCGCGACACACACACACACACACACTCTCTCTCTCTCCTCTATCACACACACACAACACACACACACAACACACACACACACACACACACACACACACACACTACGAACGCACGTTCACCTAACTTGCACTAACACAGACACGCACACATGCACAGTAGCACAAAGAATCTCAAAAGCTTAGAAACACGCACGCGCACGCGCACAGCAGCGCGCGCGCCACACACACACACAGACGCACGCACACAGACACACACACTCACAGACAGATAGACAGACAGACACACACACACACACACGCACACAGACACACACACACAACACGCACGCACACAGACACACACACTCACAGACAGACAGACAGACAACACACACACACACACACACACAAACTATCGCAGAATAACCACTTTATTGAATTCGGATTTGTGGTTAACAGGTGCAATCAATACATCAATTTCAGCTGAGACATGTTAAAGTGGTTCAACAAGGATTTCCCGGGAGTACACTAAGCACGCATTGTCTACTTCGAAAGTGCAGTACACTGGGCACGTATTGTCTACTTCGACAGTACACTGGGCACACTTTGTCTACTGCGACAGTACACTGTGCACACTTTGTCTACTTCGACAGTACACTGGGCACACTTTGTCTACTTCGACAGTACACTGGGCACATTGTCTACTCGACAGTACACTGGGCACACTTTGTCTACTTCGACAGTACACTGGGCACACTTTGTCTACTTCGACAGTACACTGGGCACCTCTACTTTGACAGTAAACTGGAGCACACTTTGTCTACTTCGACAGTACACTGGGCACACTTTGCCTACTTCGACAATACACAGGGCACCATTTCTCCACTTCGACAGTACATTGGGCACACTTCGTCTACTTCGACAGTACACTGGGCACCTCTACTTTGACAGTAAACTGAGCACACTTTGCCTACTTCGACAGTACAATGGGCACCGTGTGTCTACTTCGACAGTACACTGGGCACCGTGTGTCTACTTCGACAGTACACTGGGCACCGTTTGTCTACTTTGACAGTACACTGGGCACCGTTTGTCTACTTTGACAGTACAGACGTGGCTACACTGTTGTCTACTTTGACAGTACAATGGGCACAGTTTGTCTACTTGCGACTAATACACTGGGCACACATTTAATACTACTTTACTGACAGTACACTTGAGCAAGCACATTCATTTGTACTACTTTCGACAGTTATGTGCATCCCCCTTGTAAAGGGCTGTGGCCTATATGAATAAACCATCTGAAGTCTGAAGAAGTACCTTCATTAATATTAACATGCGCCAGAGTGAGAGCGACACGTTCCTTCTTGTTCTTCATTCATCTTCCACTTAAACCCTCCAAGGTGTTGCCGGGAGAAACAGCTGACGGTTAACTGGGAACCAGAAGTCCTATAGAGAAGAGTTTTCAAGTAGCTCACGCTTTCTATGAAGTACTCCCTTAGTATGCCTCTTTCTTTATACCTAGAAATGTTTCTGTTATATGCCTGCTGAGCCAGACAATGAGTTTTCTTTATGGTCAGACGATCAAACCACTTTCATTTTCTGCTGATGAACAGAGTGACGGATTTGCCTGATCTTGGTATTTCTGATTATGTCACGACTGATTTTGTTGACAGCCCTCAACGACGAAAAATGCATACCGATCGGATACTATGATGACACTCAGTTTAAATTAGGGCTTGTCTGGTTGGCTCCCGTATGGAGGGGACTCGCAATAGGATTTGTCAGTATTCCATTACATCAGACGTCTCAAGTGAAAAAGAAAACTTTTACCCTTTGACTCCCTCACCCTATCCACCAGCTTCCTGAAAAACTTAACCTTTGACTCCCTCACCCTATCCACCAGCTTCTTGAAAATTTAACCCTTTGACTCCCTCACCCTATCCACCAGCCTCCAGCTTCCTTCAGGAAGCTGTGGATGGGGTGAGGGAGTCTAAGTGTTAAGTTCTTGCGTTGCTAACATGGTTGACAATGCAGGATATTGAAGGACAGAGAACGGGAGTCAAAGGGTTAATTAGGGATTGCAAAGGATCAAAACAATGACGCAAGGAAAAAAAAATCTTTCTTCCAATAACGCGAACAAGTGCATCAAAATTAAAACCACAAAAAAAGTTCACTTAAGGAAAAGTAATCCTGTCATAATTTCTGTGTGATAGCCGGCTTACTGTGTTTCTTCTTTAGTTTTCTTATCTCTCAAACAGAAGCGTTTTCAGCTATTAGGACCAAGAAACAGGTCATGTGTATTTGGAGTCCTTACACGACAAATCTCTTGGACCACAGTCATAAACACACATTAGGACAGAGCTCAGACATCTATGGTGGTGAACGTAGGGACGCTGACAGGTTGACAATAAAGACGCTGGCAAAGACATCCACCATGTGTTCCTCAGTACGTGTAAAAATGACTTTTTTCACTGATCATGCGGGTGTTCTGAAGAGTTCTCAAGCTGACATACTGCAATCCCGCCAAGATCTGGTCTCAAGAGGACGTAAAGCATTGTTTTCTTCCAGGCTGATACGCCACGAACTACGCCTGTGGTTTTTCTACAAATCCCCCCACCCTTCAGTGGAGTGTGTGTGTGTGTGTACGTGTGTGCTCGCGCGCATGTTTGTGTGTGTGTGTGCGCGTGTGTATACATGTGTGCCTTTGTATGTGTGAATGAGTGTGTATGCGCGTGCGTGCGCGTGCACGCACGCGTGTGTGTATGTGTGTGTGTGTGTGTGTGTGTGTGACAGAGAGAGAAAGAAAGAAAGAGAAAAAATGTGTGTGTGTGCGTGTGCGCGTGCGTGCGTGCGTGTGTGTGTGTGTGTGTGTGTGTGTTGTGTGTGTGTGTGTGTGTGTGTGTGTGTGTGTGTGTGTGTGTGTGTGTGTGTGTGTGTGCGTGTTCACTGAACCAAAGATAAAGCCTGCATTTCAACAGATTTAAACCAAACAAGTTTTCAAATATTTTGCCAGTTCAAAAAAGCAACACTTTCCAACCATGACAAATGTTTCTTTTGCGCCCATAGTTTACGATAAACATGGTTATAGCATCGAAAACGTCGATTCATTATTGAGTGTTTACGCACGCGTGTGTGTTGGGGGGGGGGGGGTTGAGTGGTTGGACGGGTGGGGGTTAATCTCTCATAGATAAACAAAAAACAAAAAACAACAACAACAGGGTTTTCCTTTTGATATCGTGTGTGTGTCTGTGTGTGCGTGCGTGCATGTGTGTGCGCGTGTGTGTGTGTGTGTGTCGCTTCGCACGCGGGCCTTCAGAAACTGCGTATAATATATATACATTATTTTTTTAGCTTGCCCACACTGTGCAGACGATATGCTACTGCACGGTCTGTTTACCCCGTCTCCGGTGAGTGTTTTCGTTTTTCCATAGGCAAGCCATTGACACGATCTATATGAAATTTAACATACATATTTCATATTGTGCAAGCGTATACGCACACACAGGGCGCTCAGGCACAGGGCACGTTTGCCAACATGTTAACTTGGGAGACAGGACAAAGCTCCAGCCTATAGCTCTCAGATAAAGCTCCAGCCTTTAGCTCTCAGATAAAGCTCCAGCCTTTAGCTCTCAGACAAAGCTCCAGCCTTTAGCTCTCAGATAAAGCTCCAGCCTTTAGCTCTCAGATAAAGCTTTAGCCTTTAGCTCTCAGATAAAGCTCCAGCCTTTAGCTCTCAGATAAAGCTCCAGCCTTTAGCTCTCAGATAAAGCTTTAGCCTTTAGCTCTCAGACAAAGTTCCAGCCTTTAGCTCTCAGATAAAGCTCCAGCCTTTAGCTCTCAGATAAAGCTTTAGCCTTTAGCTCTCAGACAAAGCTCCAGCCTTTAGCTCTCAGACAAAGCTCCAGCCTTTAGCTCTCAGATAAAGCTCCAGCCTTTAGCTCTCAGATAAAGCTTTAGCCTTTAGCTCTCAGACAAAGCTCCAGCCTTTAGCTCTCAGATAAAGCTCCAGCCTTTAGCTCTCAGATAAAGCTCCAGCCTTTAGCTCTCAGATAAAGCTCCAGCCTTTAGCTCTCAGATAAAGCTCCAGCCTTTAGCTCTCAGATAAAGCTCCAGCCTCAGATTTATGTAAAGAGTGTTTTATGGCAAGGGATGGTGGTCTGAACGGTGAAAACAAAATGTAACTATAAGTCTTGTAGCTGCCTCACAATTGTGCGTTCTTACAAATGCATGTATGTTCTTCTTTCCCACCAAAAACAAAGCAACGAGACTTGTTTGCTTGGGTTGGCCATTACCTTATTTTAGCTGGGCACTCCTTTTTTTGCATTTCTGTGGGGTGGATTAGGAATGAAGATTGCACAGTCAACAGAACAGAGAGGGTCCGATTGGGAATCGATAGACCACAAGAAGAAGCATGTTCATTGCTCGCTCTCTTCCATTCGCTGTGATGGTTACACACACACACACACACTCGCTCTCTCTCTCTCTGTCTGTCTATCTCTCTCTCTGTCTCTGTCTGTCTCTGTCTGTTTCTCTTCTCTCTCTTCTCTCTCTCTCTCTCTCTCTCTCTCTCTCTCTCTCCTCTCTCGTCTCTTCACATAAATCAAATGTAAGGACACTTGCAGATGAAACGGGAAATGAACTAACAGAGTGTGGCACACCCCATATTATTTTGGGCAAATTGAGGGTTACATTCTGTTTCAGTTTTAGTTTCTCAAAGTGATGTGTTCATGGTCGGAATAAATTGCATATGCACTAACGCTTCAGATTTCACGTGATGGAGAAGATCCACACACAAAAACACGGTATGAGCCCTAAGAGCTCGCAAGGTTATGGGGCTCTACGTGGCATATGTTTTCTGTGTCCATCCTTGTTTATGATGATAAATGCTATAGAGCCCAATTTTCTAAACTCGTTCAAACGCACTAAGCGTTTCACATTTAGAATAGCTCTTACATAGCTTTGATTCAATACGATAAAACTTTTTTTTTCTTTCTTTCTTTTTGAATAAAGGAACGTAAACATAACAAAAATCGTAAATATACATACATGATGTGATGTACAAAAATGTTGAAGACAGTCTCGTGTTTTCTTTCTTTTTTTTTTTTCAAAATCAGACAGTTTATCAAAAAGCGTTTTGCTCAAGACACATAAACCTTACATACGTATTAAAATTACATTTAAAATGGCCCTACATTTTGAGAGCTGTAGAAGACAGTATAACGCTCTTCTTTGTTAAAATCATCAAGCTAACATTACGTCTGACAACCCGTCAATACTACACGAACTTACCAACTTAAGAATCCACAAAGCAGAATGCTTATCCGAAACTCATAAACGCCAAAGAACGTGAGTGGGAAGACAACAATATTCAAGAAACTACGATGGCTTCATTTTTATTTATCTAATGGCACTGATGATTATATTTCAGCAGCTTCGAAAATGACGACTACGCTGATCAGATAAAATTGCTGAACTGAACGGCAAGACAGATCGCAGACAATCTGAAGGGTTTGTTACATTTAAGTAAGTATCTACTAGTCCTACCACACAATAGACCGAAATGATGAGGTTCCTACCGTAAAAAGGTCCGAGGTGGATAGGAAACAGAGGAAGACAGGAGGGAGGCAGCCTCCGTTTAAAAGGAAAGGTATCCCTGGGAAAGAGACAGCTCATTGTTGTGACGACGACAGGGAAGACCAGCACCATTCAAGCCTTTGCCGTCATGAAAATGACTGGTCTGACATCACAGACAGTGGATGAGGAAGGACAAGGAACGAGGGTATGACAGAAATATCAGAACCTTGACGTTTTCAGAAACGGCAGACTGAAATGAAGTACAAAAACCTTACGGACAAAACAGACGTCAGTTTGTCTTTTTTTTCAAAGGAGAACAAAAGGGACGCATTACCGCGGAGGAAAAAAAAAAACCCAAAAATAAAAACAAAACAAAACAAAACAAAAACAAAAACAAAACAAAAAACAAGCAAAACACAGAACAAAAGCATTAATCACTACAATGTGGTCAATACAAAACTTCTAACATCCAGACAGAGTTAAAAAAATCAATAGACAGCCGTTTGAGGCACAGCCAACAACGTCTGAGAAGCTCTTTCATTCAAAACTCCAGACTGAATGCGACCCACATCTACGCCGCAAAACAGGAATGAGAGCTTAAACAAATGACATAAACAACAGCTGGACAATTTTAGTAAAACGAACAGACAGGGACTAGTCCTACGTCTGAGGGAAATAGGAATGACGTCAAAACACACCACCAGATATTTGAAGAGCATGGTACTTAAGAAGACATCTTTGCAAATTAAACCCTCTGACGAGACAAGCGTGGACATTAAGCATGGACATTAAGGTAAACATTCAACACAACTGACGAAAATACAAAAGAAGGAATTTGTTTAGAAAGAGATTCGTCAGACTAAGACAGTCAGAGCTCCGCCAGAATTTATTAGCGATTACCTTCAGACCTCTTGATGTTGTACGAAAACACATGCGCCATCGTGGTTTTTGGGATGAAACTGGATGGAGCACAGGACCAGTCATACTATAAATTGACAATACCAGATGGATTGAAACATTTAAATGCATACCAATAGGCCTGCCTTTATGTTACGTACTGGGACTGGACTTAAGTTGTTAGACCTTGAGCTTACAGTTCTTTTTTTGTTCACTCAGCCTGAAGCGTCGAAAAAATAAGCGTCACTTTCACTGTCTCTCTGTCCTGTATCTCTTTCTCCGCCTTCTTTCTGTCTGTCTCTATCTGTACGTTTCATGCACTACTCTTTCATAGTTTGGTATCGAATCGTACCACACCCTCCCTCTTCTTATATTCTTTTCTCATTTCCTACCGTGTGTATATAGAGGTGGGGGCCTTTTTCTTGTCTGTTTTTATTTTAGATTTGTTATTTTACCTAATGAAAGGAACACGTGGAAAATCGACAACGCAATATTGTATTGTCATTGTCAGCAAACGTGACAAGAATAGATCATTTAATCATAATATTCGTGTATTCATTCGTTTTCTCTCCCTCCCTCCCTCCCTCTCTCTCTCTCTCCTCACCCCCCTTCCTTCTTTTCTTTTCTTTATATTTCTGTCTTTGTTGCCACATACATTCTTTTCGTGCTGTCACAGGATGGGATTTACAGTCTTTTCGAGCTCCAGCCCCTGTTGATTAAATTCCTTAATTTACAACTTCGATTTCTGCCGCTGTCTCTTCGTGTGTTTTGTGCGTTTTCTATATAAAACAAGAAAAAAAAGTGCAAGTAATCAGTGTGATTGCGGTATTCTCTATCTCTCTCTCTGTCTCTGTCTGTCTGTCTCTCTCCGGCTGTGTTGTGTGTGTGTGTGTGTGTGTGTGTGTGTGTGTGTGTGTGTGTGTGTGTGTGTGTGTGTGTGTGTGTTGTTCTTTGTGTAAGTGTTGTGCTGCTGATAAGGTGTGTGTTATGCGTGTATGTACGAATGTGTTGTAATGCTTGATTATATATATATATATATTATATATATATATATATATATATATATATATTTTATATGTGTGTGTGTGTGTGTGTGTGTGTGTGTGTGTGTGTGTGTGTATTGTGCAGGTTGTTCTTTGTGTAAGTGTTGTGCTGGCTGATAAGGTGTGTGTTAATGCGTGTATATACGAATGAGCTGTAATGCTTGATAATATATGTGTGTGTGTGTGTGGTGTGTGTGTGTGTGTGTGTGTGTGTGTGTGTGTGTGTGTGTGTGGAGAGAGAGAGAGAGAGAGAGAGAGAGATTTTTACATATGAAATATACAAAATCGTTGTTCCACGTATACACACACATTTATCTGTGTGTGTGTGTGTCTGTGTGTATGTCTGTGTGTACGAGAGAGAGCATGTGCGTGCCTAAGTGAGTAAGTAGATGAGTGTATGTATGTATATATATATATATATATATTATGTATGTACGTATGTGTGTATGTATGTATGTATGTACGTACTGACGTAATGTAGATACATACGTGCGTATGTATATGTGCTCGTATATGTGTATGTATGTGTGCGTGTGTTTGTATCTGCGTTTCGTGTTCGTTCATATTTGCCTTGTTATGCGTATGTATATGTGTACACATGTTTATGTGTGTGTATGAGACAACATATTGTTGTTTGTATATTATGTTTCTGTGTGTGTACTTGTTTGCGTGTGTGTAAATGTATTTTCTTACAGTCGCATATAGTTGTTTCTGAACGTGTTTCCGACCGTACAACCAATTGGGCTTGTTATTGTGATTTTTGATTAAAGCCAAGCCGACTGCTTAGAGCCATAACATAGCTACAACCGTTTCAAAACATAAACCATGCTTTAACCGGAACAAAGGAAAAGAAAATTAAGTACACATATCAATGCATTCGCGCACATAATTCAAGGAGATGCCCCTGGCGTTGAACCACTCCGTCCAATTTATTATACAGTGGATTTAAAAAAAACATACCTGAATACAAATTTGAACACAACTAAGGACACTAAAACATACATAAAAATGGGCATAAATTACCTAAAATTGCTTCCGCATATCTCATTTCCCTACAGCCAAAAATGCACTTTAGTACATGTA
>CM060305.1:33005728-33013228 GCA_030674185.1 Monoplex corrugatus | reverse complement strand
ACGCTGTTTACGCTTCTTCTTTCAAACTTTTTGACTCCCGCACACTATCCACCAAATCCGAAAACATAGCCGTTTGACTTCCTCACCCTATCCACCAGCTTCCTGCAAGCATAGTTGGTAATGCAGATGCTGGTGGACAGAGTGCGGGTATCAAAGGGTTAAAACATGCTAATTGTGGACACTGATGGATAGTCCCTGTTACCTTGAGTTTGTAACCTCCACTTCCAAATTTATGCATTTACGACATTTTAAATGTTCACCCCTCTGAGGAACAGTTAGTAAATATCCATTCGGAAACAGATGGTGAAATCATGTTCACACATTTTGGTAAGATACAGACACGTTCCATGCGCACACGTGCGCACGCACTCACACACACACACACACACAAACACACGTGCGTGCACACATACGGACGAACGCACGCACACACACACACATTACACACCAAACACATAAAATCCCGCTCCCTTCGACTTAAATGTAGCTATTCTCTCTCTCTCTCTCTCTCTCTCTCTCTCTCTCTCTCTCTCTCTTCTCTTACCTCTCTCTCTCTCTCTCTCTATCTATCTCTTACACACACACACACACACACACACACACACACACACACACACACACACACACACCACACACACACACACTCACATATATTATATATACAGACGAGCGCGCGCGAGCGCGCGTGCGCACATGCACGTACCCACACACACACACAGATTCCGTAATTTCGTTCTTCACGCGATTAAATTATAACTCTCTCTCTCTCTTTCTCTCTCTCTCTTTCTCTCTCTCTCTCTCTCTCTCTCTCTCTCACACACACACACACACACACACACACATACACACAAACAACCATCCGCACGCATACGCACGCACATACACACTCGACATCTAACAGTAATACACCAAAGACACAAATGTCCGCTCATTCCTACTAAATCATGGATGTTGCGTGAGAGATGGTAGAAACGTTTCCATTAGCTGTGGAGATCACATTACAAACAGAAGAAAACACAGAGACACTGGAGATGGTTGGGAGGCTGCCTGACAAACAGCAGAAAATTTATACCATCATATAAAGGGGACAAAACAGAGGAACCATATATAGGGAACAGAAAGAAAATCGAAAAGACGGGCGCGATAGTCCGACTGGGTAAGACTTTCACACTTCTAGTTGGAAGGTCTGCGATTCGAGCCTTTTTTCTTTCTTTATTGTTGTTTAAAGCCCAGCCAACTGCGCAGAACCATATCAGGGCTAAAACAGCTTCAAAACACACAAAACTTCAACAGGACAAATAAAAAGAAAAAAAAAGAAAACAAAACAAAATTAAGTACACATATCAATGCATTCGCGCACATAATTTAAGGACATGCCCCCGGCGTAGGACCATTCTGTCCGATTTATCGTACAACGGAGATTTAAAAAACACACCTGAATACAAATACAAGCATACATAAGGACACCAAAACATATATTAAAAACAGGCATAAATTACCTAAAATTACTTCCGCATATCTGACCTCCTTAGAGCCAAAAATGCACTTAATACATGTACCCAATTATCAATCTGAAGAAAAAGTACGTAAGACTTTATCGAAAAAATACAGGTGAATGGACCATTAAGGCAGAAAATAAGTGGAAATGACAGAAAGCAAGCCAACAAGGCGGAAACAAAGAGTGACAAAAAAGAGGAAATATCTAGCACAGAATTTCCAGAAGGTGGGGATACCATTTATACTGAAAGAGCCCCCGGCAACCCAACGGGGTTCGAGCCTACTTGGGTACCTTACGCCTGGCGGGTAAAGGGTGCACTTTTTTTCCGATCTCCAAGGACAGCATGTGTGTAGACCTGCTAGTGTCTTGTTGTTGTTATTGCTATTTTCGTTTAACCCTTTGACTCCCGCCCCCTGTCCACCAGCATTATGCATTGCCAAATACGTTAACAAATCAAACCTTTAACCCTTTGACGCCTTCACCCTATCCACCAGCTTCCTTTAAGAAGCTGGTGGCCTATCCATCAGCTTCCGGAAGCTGGTAGGGTGAGGGAGTCAAAGAGTTAAATTTGCAGTTGGCGGGAGTGATAGCGTCAAAGCCCGCCGACTGCGTAGAGCCATGTCAGGGCTATAACCGTTTCAAAACAGACACAACACTTTAACAGGAAAAAAAAAGGAAAAGTAAATTAAGTACACATATCAATGCATTCGCGCACATCATCTAAGGAGATGGCCCAGCGGTACTGACCACTCCGTCCGGTTTATCAGACAGGGGATTAAAAAAAAAACATACCAGAATATAAATTTATACACAACCAAAAATGCCTTTATTACATGTACTAAGTTATCAAACGTAAGAGAAAGTTCGTAAGACTAAAGCCACTCCGTGTGCCTACGCACTCAGAACGTTCATGTCAGTCTCTGGTGACTGATGGAAACAGGAAAACACTCGGCGAGCTCGTCTACCGAAGACGGAATGTACAGACCGAGCAGCAACATACCACTTGCATAGCGTACTGAAAATAACGTGCATACATGCATCCGAAAAAATCGGAATGATGATAAAATGGAACAATAAAAAAAAAAACTAACAAATGTGTGTGTACATATGTATGTGAGATACATACATTCATACATACATACATATATACATTTATACATACATACATACATACATACATACATTCATTCATACATACATACATATATACATTCATACATACGTTCATACATACATACATACATTCATACATACATACATACATACATACATACATACACACATACGTACATATCTGGATAGATAGATAAGGAGACAGACAAACAGACAGACAGACAGACAGAGACAGACAGATAGATAGACAGACAGACAGACCGACAGAATCAGGAAGAGACAAAGAGATAGAAACACTAAACTGTGCGGACTGATGGACAGACAGACAGACAGACAGACAGACAGCCAGACAGAGACAAAGACAGACAGAGAAACTCTTTTTTAGCATGGGGAATCAATGAAAACGAGAGATTTCAAAAGAAATTAAATAAGGGGGAAAATTCAAGACTGCGAAAAAGATGGCCTTTGAATGGAACGCAGAAAACTACAGGCTGTTTTTTCTCTACCCGGCAGAAAAAGGAATCGTGACAGAAAACGAGCTTGTCTGAATGAACACCGTGGAAACAATTTCAGGAAACAAGGTGTTGATGGATAATCGAATCTGTTTGCCATAACAATACAAGGCTTTACTTCAAAGATATTGTAAACCCTGGAGCACTGAACGATCAAAAGAAGTTGTTGTGGTAGCGGCGATGGTGGTGGTGGTGGTGGTGGTGGTGGTGATGATGATGATGATGATGTTGTTGTTGTTGATGGTGGTGCTAGCATTTTGGTCGTGTTGGTGATGGTGATGGTGATGGTGGTGGTGCTGTTTGTGTTCGTTTTAATGATGATAGTAGAAGTGGTGATGATGGAGGTGGTGGTGGTGGTGATGGTGGTGGTGTTGGCAGTGGTGGTGGTGGGGTATTTGTGGTGCTAGCGGTGGTAATGATGTTGCTCTTGATGGTGGTGAGGGGGGGGGGGGTGTTGGTCATGTTCGTGGTGGTGATGTGTTGTTGTTGGATGTGATGGCGATGGTAGAAGTTGTGATAATTGTTGTTTCTGGTGGTTGTGGGGTCTTGGTCGTGTTGGTGGTTGTGATGATAACGCGATGGTGATGATGATGAGATGATGATGGTGATGATGATGATGGTGGTGATGATGATGATGATGATGATGACAATGAATGAAGTGATGGGAAAGAAGCTCGTTGACTTTAAGTCGGATGTTTCGTGTTTAAATCGCAATCCGCGGAGGAAAAAAGGGAAAGAAAAAAGGATAACAATAAAGAAACAGGCTCGTTTGCTGGCCAGTTCAATGTTCCAGTAAGTCTGATAGTGTCACATTCCCAGCCCTGCTCCGTCCTTGCTGGCCAGTTCAATGTTCCAGTAAATCTGATAGTGTCACATTCCCCAGCCCTGCTCCGTCCTCCCCATTTCAAGACCAGGGCATATGGTTGTGTGCATGCGCAGGTTTAAGAACCGCAGACTGAATTGTCCGAGTGCAATGAATTTCTTTTTTGCACAAACTCTGACCTGTGATGAAGGATATAAACATGCATGATGCACAAACACTGTACGGCTGTAACGGGTTGTTTTCAGCCAAAATGATACATCATTTTTACCACCTTCACTTATCATCATTCAAGAAGATGACAAGCATTCTTACCAACAAACGCCTGTCAATTAACATCAGGAAGAGAGTTCTTGAATGTTAATAGAACCAATACTGTTGTACGGATGCGAGGCGTGGATAGTCAACAAACAAAGCCAGAACAAGATTGAGGCAGCCGAGAAGTGGTTTCTCAGAAGAATGTTGAGAGTTCCATGGACAGCAAAGAAAACAAACGAGACAGTCTTGATGGAGGCAGACACAAGTAGATCATTCATAAGGAAGATTAGGAAAAGACAGTCAACATTTATAGGCCATTTTATGTGGAAGGGGGATTTGGGACGCCTGGTCACAACGGGAAAGCTAGAGGAAAAGAGAGCACCGGGTAGACCCAGGGAGAAAATGCTGGACGGACTTGCAGAGTGGCTGCGGACGAGGATGGTGGGGGAGATGCTAGGGGCAACGAGAGATAGAGATAGATGGAAGTCCATGATCGCCATCGCCATCGCCATGCGGCAGGGCACCTGATGATGATGATTATCATCATCTTCTGAGACGTGGGAGGTTTTGCAGTATGGGTACAGGTACTCAGTATCCTCGCTGCAATTTTTGCTATGGCTTTATAGAGGTTCAGCCGCCTCACAGGCACGGCTACCTCGCTGCGATTATTTGTGTGTGTGCACGGAGTTATATCGATTGTTGATGGCTAAAAGCAAGTGATTGTGTTTGTGAATGCTCCTGTTTCAGTATGTGGTGGTTTATGAATGCTTCGCTGCAAGCCAAGGTACTGTTTTTCTTTGTGTATTTTATCTCTCCTACTCCACTTGAATTTTCAACTCAGCCCGCCATGTTTCTCGCCAGTGCACGTGCACCCTCCCCGCTCTGTCTCTCTCGCACTGCGTGCGTCTGCCTCATCACGCCCCGCTTCACAACCAGCTGTTGTGTCTACATATTCTTCCACTCGTGTGCAGTACAATCGGGACTGCTTGCTGTCATGTTGCCCCCCTGACTCGATCCTTGACCCTGACCTGGTTGAACACTTGAGATCGCTGAAAATCGGCCGAAATCTCCCCGTCGTCGATCATGTCGTGGTGGAATGCGCAAGAGACGTACGATTCCAGTGGTCACTGATGTACATCAGCGTCATGGCAGCAGTGGTCTGCCTTCTGTTCCTGTCTATGATACCCATCCGTCCCCAGACCGCTGTGCTCCAACCTGATAACCTCATTCCTCTCACAGCCGGCAAAAAGAAACTACGCACTGACTCATTGACTCTTGCACTGTTCAATGCTCAGGCCCTCGGTACCAGACACGAGAAGAGATCCGCGATCAACTACTTCATCCATGACCACGTCGTCGATATTTTCGCCGTCAATGAAACCTGGTTTCAGCCTGTCGGGGATGAACCCAAGGAGAGGGATCTTGCTCCTCCCGGTCACCGTACACTCTCGTTCGCTCGCAAAACTGGTCTCGGCGGCGGCATCGCTTTTGTTGTTGCCGAGTCCCTCCTGCCCCGAATTACTACCAAGACTGACTTTAAATTCAAACACTCTACTTTTGAAATTGTCCAGCTCTCCCTCACTCTACCCCACCAGACTTTCCATCTGCTGTTCCTCTACCGTCCACCACCCAGCCCAAAGAACCAGCTTAAAAACCATGTGTTTGTAGAAGAGTTTCCAGACCTCCTTGCCTACTGTAACACCTTGAAAGGCTGTTTCATCATTGCAGGAGACTTTAATTTTCATTATAATGAACCTAACCAGACCCACACTGCTAAACTGATAAGCTCTTTGAACTCCTTTGGCTTGACCCAATCTATCGACACTCCAACCCACGAAAAAGGCAACATCCTCGATTGGGTTGTTCATAGAACTGACCAGTCCTTCATCAAATCCATTGAAATTGATTATACTCTTCCTTCGGATCATGTCTGTATCCTCGGCCAACTTTCAATGACCAAGCCTCCACCCCAAACTACCTATGTCATGGTCAGAAAACTAGTTGATATCAACACCGTCGTCTTCAACGAAGATCTCCTGGCCGCTCTTCAGTCCTGTCCTCCAGCCTCTGCTGACGACCTCAATCGGACTATTGGTGATCTGCTGGACATGCACGCCCCCGCCACCAGACGTAGGGTATCCCAGAGACCACCATCGCCCTGGTTTTCTGCCGTTGGCCCTGATCTTCTTAAGGCCAAGCGTGAACGCCGTCGTGCTGAAAGACGGTGGCTGAAGAACAGCATTACTATCAATAAACAGATTTTTCAGGCTGCCAACAAAACTGTCAATGCTATAGTTGACTCTGCTAAGTCTGCCTTTTACAATGCGAAAATTATTGCATGCTCTACATCAAAACAGCTATATTCCGTTACTAATACCCTCCTTGGCAAATCAGATAAATCTCCTCTCCCATCATGCTTTCCCCCTGCCCGTCTAGCACAACATTTTTCAGATTTTTTCATTGATAAAATTAGGTCCATCCGTTCCAGTCTTGACTCCCAGCCCATCTCTCAACCTCCTATTCCCGACCCTCTGTTTCAAGGCACACCACTTATTTCTTTTCAGCCTGCTTCTGAAACTACTATCCGCAATGTAATCAGCCATTCTGACATCAAGACCTGTGAGCTTGATCCTCTTCCAGCATCTATCTTAACACACTGCCTAGATACTTTGCTCCCTCACTTCACAACTGTCATCAACAATTCCCTGTCATCTGGTATCTTTCCCTTTTCCTTCAAATCTGCCCTGGTCAGACCTCTTTTAAAGAAACCTAGTCTTGACCCCAATAACCTCAAAAAACTATCGACCTGTTTCCAACCTACCTTTCTTATCCAATGTCCTTGAAAAAATTGTTCTCGCACAGATCTCTGATCATATCACCGCCAACAACCTCTCTTACCCTTATCAGTCGGCTTATCGCACTGGACACAGCCCTGAAACTGCTCTTGTAAAAATTGCAAATGATATTCTGACTGCTCTTGATCAAAATCAAATCTCTCTTCTATCTCTCCTTGATCTCTCGGCTGCATTCGACACCATCGACCATTCTATCATGCTCACACGTCTCCATAAAGTGTTCGGTATCTCTGACATCGCTCTGTCTTGGTTCCAGTCCTACCTTTCCAATCGCACTCAAACAGTCTCTGTCTGTTGTTCATCCTCTGCACCCGCTACCCTCCAGTTTGGTGTGCCCCAAGGCTCTGTTTTAGGTCCCATCCTATTTGTGCTGTACACACAACCCCTCTCTGAAATTATGCGACTTCACTCTATGTCCCATCATAGCTTTTCTGATGACAACCA